>CM077156.1:108165707-108512951 GCA_039583875.1 Platanthera guangdongensis
AGGAAGGGCGGGGATAGGGCGTCGGCTACCAAATTCTCCTTGCCCTGCTTATATACGATCTCATAGTCATATCCCAGCAATTTCGTCAACCACTTTTGCTGGAGGGGAGAGGCCAACCGCTGATCCAGGAAGTGCTTCAGGCTCTGATGGTCCGGCGCACTTTAAAATGATGACCAAGCAGATAAGGGCGCCACAGGGTCACTGCATGTAAGATAGGCGAGCATCTCTTCTCGTAGTGGAAAGACCTGAGCGTCCGTGGTGCCAGCGCCTTGCTGAAGTAAGCTAACGGCCGTCCCTCCTGCATCAAAACGGCCCCGATACCCACTCCGGAGGCGTCCGTCTCGACCACAACTCCTTGGTGAAATCCGGTAGTGCGAGCACTGGCGTGGTCGAAATGGCCTCCTTGAGGGTGCTAAAGGCCTGTTCCGCTTCGTCGTGCCAAGAAAAGGACTCCTTGTGGAGTAGCTGAGTCAGTGGCCGCGCCAGCTTTACCATAGTCCTTCACAAATCTCCGATAGTATCCCGTTAGGCCCAAGAAGCCTCGAAGCGCCCGCACGCTGGTCGGCCGCGGCCACTCCACCATGCTCTCGATCTTCTTTGGGTCTGCTCTGACCCCCTGAGCCGAAACCAGATGCCCCAAGTATTCCACCTCTGACTGACCAAACGAGCACTTTGAGAGTTTGGCAAAAAACTGATGCTGCCGCAGAATGGTAAGAACTTGCGCCACATGCACAACATGCTCCTCCCATGTCCGACTATATATCAGTATGTCATCGAAGAAAATGAGAACCGATCGCCGTAGGAGGGGCCGAAAGGTCTCGTTCATCACGGCCTGAAAGGTCGATGGGCATTGGAGAGCCCAAAAGGCATCACCAGGAACTCGTAATGCCTCCGTGTGTGCGAAACGCCGTCTTGGTGATGTCTTCAGTCTTCATTCTGATCTGGTGGTAACCGGATCGGAGGTCCAGCTTAGTAAACAAACTCGCCCCATGCAGCTCGTCCAATAGCTCCTCTATCATCGGTATCGGAACTTATCCTTAATTGTTGAAGCATTCAAGTTGCGGTAATCCACGCAGAAACGCCAAGAACCATCCTTCTTCTTCACCAGGATGATGGTGAGGAGAAGCACTGGTGCTTGGACGTATGATGCCCGGTAGACAGCATTTCCTTCACACTTTTCTCGATCTCCGCCTTCTGAATGTATGGGTACCGGTAGGGACGGACGTTCGGGGGAGCAGCCCCTTCCTTCGTCTGTATGCTATGATCCTGAATCTGGGCGGCGGAAGTCCCCGTGGTTCTTGGAAAACATCTCAGAATTGTGACAACAGTTACCTGTATTCCTCTGGGATGTCAGGTGGATCTGGGGCCCCGGCCTCCACCCCGACTACCATGGCCATAGGTGATCCCTGCTCCTCCAATCGCTGCAAGCTCCCGCACGGAAATCTCTTTCAGAGGCGAAGACCGAATGCCCTGCAAGCAATAGTCCTTCCCCTGCTGTGTAAACTCCATCGTCAGCCGAACCCAATCGGTGGTCACCCTCTGTAATTGCCGTAACCATTGGACCCCAACACCATGTCCGAACCCCGAATCGGAAGTAAGTACATATCCGTGTGGCACAAATAGCTCTGGCACGCGGATCTCCACCCCCTTCATCACCCCCTCGCATCTCAGCTTGCTCCCATCTGCCACCATAACCTGAAAGGCCGTCTCCCTGTCGATCGTCTGTCCCACCTTGAAGCAACTGCCGGTTGATGAAATTGTGGGTGCTCCCACTATCCACCAGGATGGTCACACGCTCCCTCCCACCATGCCTGTGAAACGAAGCGTCACCGGTGGCGGTGCACCCCTCCATGGCCTGCAAGGAAACCCCGAACTCTGCCAAATCCAGATCCTCCACGTCGGCTTCCCCCGGATGATCCTCCTCGTCATCCTCCTCCCGTAGCATAAACACCTGGACCTTCTGGCAGGCGTGTCCCTTGGTGTACTTCTCATCGCAATTAAAGCACAGCCCTTTCTCCTCCTGGCCTGCATCTCTGGCCATGTCAACCTGGTCACTGTCGGCTGTATGGCCGGTGGCGGCTCGCGTCGTACCGCCGCGGAAGCCGCGGGTGCTTGTCGTCATCCGGCTCCGCTGCCTGTTGTAGCGCTCCTCCTGTATCCGGCGATGCTAATGGCATGACTCAGACTGCGCGGTAAGTATGCGTGGACCTTCGTCCCGTAAGTGGTCCTTCAACCCTGAGATGAAGCAACTCAACAAGGTCTGCTCCCCCCATGCGACACGGTTTGCTAAAACCTCTCGAACTCCGTCCGATACTCCGTGACGGTCCCCTCTGCCGCAGTTTTTGAAGGGTGGCTTCCACATCCTCGTACTCCAGAGGCCCAAAACGAGCCGAGAAGGCCTCGATGAACTCCGGCCACGGGGCAAAAGTGCGTCCCCGCAAAAACCATTGCGTCCACTGATACGCGTCCTCCTCCAGATGGAAGGCTGCCAGTTGTACCCACTGACCCTCGGGAATCTCCTGTATTTGAAAAACAGTTCTGCCTTTTGTATCCACTCCAGGGCGTCCCTCTCCCCGGAACTTAGGAAAATTCATCCGTGTCAGCTTGGGTTGCATGTATGGTCTCTGATAAGCCCCTCCAAAACCGCCACCTGTGTCTGGCCCCACCCCTCCGGGTTGCCCAAAATCTCCTTGGATCCCTCCCTGATTCCACCCCGGATTCCTTCCCGGTCCCATAGTGGCCGGACCGTATCCCCCGATAGGAAAAGTTGCTGGTGGGGCGGGAAATTCGCCGTTGTGCCCCGAGAGGAACCGCATTTGCTCCGGTGGGGCGAAACACCCCAAATCCTTGATGTTGTGGCCTCCATGCTTGTCCGGATGCTGTCCGGGACCTCCTCCTTGCCGCAGCAGTCCACCGTGAGCCGGCAGGGGCTGTTCGAACCCCCACGTAGCAGCCGCACCTCCGCCCGGCGCCCCCAGGGCCCTCCCCCAGCCCTCCCGCAGCCTCCGTCGCTCGACTGGGTCCAGTCCGGGACTGTTCCGGCATCCCGGAGGAAGCCGCACCCCCGCCGAGCCCCCCGCTGCTCCATCCGCGCCCGGATCGGGATATCCGCCCGTCAATCCGCTGGAGCGGGACGGAAGCGGAGGCCCGCGCGTGATATCGGGCGCGATTCCCGCGCCGAATCCGGGTCCCGACGCGCTCGTCGTCCCGACTCCGTGACTCCCGCACCCCGTGTTTCCTCCGTTAGGGAGATTGGTCGCCTCTGTGTCCGATCCGGCGTTTACGGCTTTTCCTTCAGATTTTGCAAGAGGAGGGATTTCAACTCCTCCATCTTCTCATCGAGGCGTTCCTCCAAGTGTTGTTGCGAATCCTTCATGTTTTGCTTCGATTGCCGCCACGGAATCCGTCAACGCAGCGTAGTTCTCCTCGATGGCGGCCAAACGCGCGCCGTCTCTGCCTCCGTACGCGTCACCATGGTCGCAGGACGGATGCTCTGATAATACAAATGTTATGCTAAAGCTAGGGTTCTAAAAGCAAGAAGGAACTAGGAAAAGGAAAAACGGCTAGGGTTTCAAGGAAGAAGAAGGGAAATACCTGAATGATAATTTGCATGCCTTGGAGAGGGGGGAAAAGGGGTATTTATATGGACCCCTTTTCCCTAGGGCCGGCCGGCCCCAAATGAGGGCTGAACCGGTGTGGTCAGCCCTCCTTCCTCTTGTTGATTAATTGCGGGCTGAAACCGGATGGTTCAGCCCGGTCTTTATCCGGCGCTCCTTTGGGTCTTCTGGTGTACTTGAATCCTCGGAACCGCAACTCGTTCGGGGCCATAACAATGTGCATATCGACAAGAAGAGATAATGTCGTGCAGTAAGTGTTATCGCTGGCGGTAGCTCTGTCGTTGAAAAAAGTTAATGCTACTCACATTGACTTTGGAAGCGGCGACTTCAGCGCTAATTGTCTTGCGGTAGTAGACGATAACAAATTTGTGAATAAGAGATTGTAGCCGTCAAATTCACGTGGGCTTTGGATCTAATGGTTGGGACTTGTCCCACATCCTACTAGGTCAGCTGAGAATAAACTTTAAGCTCACTTTCCAATGCACATTCTCTCTCCAAGGTTGAGAAATAAGGAAGGCAAGGAGGAGAAAGAAGAGCTAGATCCCTCCATTGGACGAGTTTCAGAGCTCCAAATTGTGAGCCAAGTCTGGATCCACGGAGAGGAACTCGCTGCGGTCATTCTCATCCAGCTCAATTTTTGATTCATGGTGCTAAAGAGAATGCCAAGGGTTACGGTCCTCCTCCCTAGTCATAGGATGTATTTGGTCCATTCATATTTAGTTATGCTTACATAGGAAGAGTCTCCGCCACTAATTAGTGGAGAGTAGGACCTCCTTTGGTTCGTTCGATCCCCGAGTCGATTGTTTCCATCTCCGACATTTATTGCATATAGAAATCTGATAGACAAACAAATTTAGGCATTGTGTGTGAAGTCTACCCGTGATCGTTGGTCCGAATCGATGATGCTTGATGTAATATTGCATTTAGGTTAAGCCTTGTTTGCGTGCCATAGAATGACTGAGAAATATGTCATTTCGTTATGGGGCTTGAGATTAAGGTAGATCATGGAGTACCTAGCGAAAACCCCATGATTTTGATATGGTTGAATGTAAAACTTTGCCTCAAAAATTATAGTGGAGTTGACTTGGATCTCCTATATCAGTAATGCTTATGAAACTTATCTCCTCTCGTAAGAATTATGTGTGTAGCTAGATATTATGGTAGCACTTGTATGTGTTAAACGCTAACACATCGAGGCGAAGTCGTACCCGCATCGTGCTAGTTGATCACAATGACTTGAGCACGGGCAAAGTTGAACCGAACTCGTTCTATGCAGATCTTTGAGAGGTATTACCCTCTAGTATGTTGTTTGACTATGGTTTAGGCCATGGAAGGCTTTATATCGTAGGCCGACATTAGCTTATTCTTCCCACCATAGTTTGCATAACTTAGGGTGGTGGTACTCATGAGAGAGGACACCAAATGCATGTCTTGAGTGCATTAAACACGTGGTTGTGAGTACACTCATTTGTGATATGGTGAATTGATGTTATGTTACCCTCATGTGTGATTGCTTAAGCGTTTGTGGGGGACCGCCAGGTTAACCCAACCAACTGTTGGTGTGTGTGTGTGTATATATATATATATATTAATAATAATAATAATAATAATAATAATAATAATAATATATCAAATGGTGGGTTGAACGGCGGAGGCGTAATTGATAGGAAGAATTGAAACGGTTCATTGTTTGGAGTGGACACGTGGCGTTTTGTCATTTGATGATTTTGCCTATAAATAGGCTTCATTTTTGCGGAAGAAATATAGAGGAAGTCTGCCAATCCAGAGCTAGTAAAAGCTGCGGCCTCCGGACAGAAATTATTGATATTGCGGAAGCATTGCAAGGTGTGAAGAAGCCTGAACAGGGACGCAAGATAAGTTGGATTGCGGCAACAACCTTGCGAACTCCAACAAGAAGTGCAGCAGCGCGCGTGAATAGAAAAGCTCGAGCGAGTTACTCCTTTCTCTCCGAAAAAAAACAGTGAACGAGTGAACAGCACTGAGGCGACAAAGCAACTTGCGGTCTCAACAATACTATTGGTGATCCCATTGGTGAAGGTGGCGGATTGGTTTTTGCGAACAACACTATCATGGCGGACAAGCTTGAAAGCTTGCGGACAGCACCTGTTCGGGTGTTCTTTTTGTGTGTGAACTTGGAGTCATGTTGAATTGTAACATATAGTGGAGTTGTATTGTGAAGTTCTAAACTCCTTTGATAAATATAAAGAAGCTTGTTAGTTTTTTTTTTCAAATTGTGTTGTGTCCACTGTTTCGCTTTCAACAGTGGTATCAAAGCCAGGTTCCGAACCTTGGTGGTAACTCAGCAGAGTTGAAGAGATCGCAACAATGGAGATGGTAAATGCTATGCCGAGTCAAGTTCCCAAGTTGACGACGACACGAACTATGAGAACTGGAGCATTCAGATGAGAGTGCTGCTAGCATCAAAGGAGCTTTGGGAGATAGTTGATGATGGGTAAGAAAAGTAGACTACTGAGCAAGAGGCGGCGTTGACAAACGCACAGAGGACGACACTGAGAGAGGCAAGGAAGAGAGACAAGAAAGTTTTGTTCTTGTTATATCAAGGGGTTGATGAAGCAACCTTTGAGAAGATCTCGGATGCTAGAACCTCTAAAGAAGCATGAGAAACCTTGCAATGCTCCTTGCAAGGAGTTGACAAGGCAAAGAAGGTGAAGCTTCAATTTCTCCGAGCCGAGTATGAAGTTATGAAGATGCAAAAATCTGAGAAAGTTGGTGACTATGTTACTCGTCTGCGGACGCTTGCAAACGAAATGAAGCGCAACGGAGAGACAATTGATGATGTGAGTTTCATGGAGAAACTTCTACGATCGATGTCAAAGAAGTTCAACTATATAGTAGTGGCGATAAAAGAGTCGAAGGATCTCACTCAGATATCTGTTGATGAACTCATAGGCTCTCTGCAAGCCCATGAATACCGCATGCTACAAGATGAAGAGTCAAGTGGCTTAGAGAAAGCACTTCAGACTCAGCTGAACTTTGGAGAGAGTTCTGGAAGAGGGGGTGGCCAACGAGGTCGAGGCTACCACGGTAGAGGCAGAGGAAGAGAGGAGGAAGACATCAGAACTTCCAGAGAGAGGCGGAGCAACCTCAAGGTAGAGAGCAAGAAGGAAGAGGAAGAGGCCGTGGAAGAGGCCGAGGCAGAGGCCGTGGAGGAATGACACAAGTCCAATGTTACAACTGTAACAGGTTTGGGCACAGGAGTTATGATTGCAGACTTCCAAGGAGGAATGAGGAGACCAACCACTATGCTGAAGCAAGAAACACTGATGGTGATCCAATGATGTTCTTGACTTACAAAGGAACTGAAGGAGGTAGAAATGAAGTTTGGTACTTGGATACAGGAGCGAGCAACCATATGTGTGGCGAGAAGGAGTTGTTCACCAACCTTGAACCAAGTGCTGGTGAGGTTAGCTTTGGTCATGCTTCAAAGGTCTCAGTAGAAGGCAAAGGGTTGATAGTGGTCACCCTAAATGGTGAGAAGGTGCATCTCAATGATGTGTTCTATGTTCCTGGCTTGAAGAGTAACATCTTAAGCCTTGGACAGTTGATGGAGAAAGGTTACTGCATTCAGTTGAAGGATGGTTTGTTGGCTATGAAGAACCAGCAAGGAAAAGAGGTGGTGAAAGTAAAGATGACGACGAATCGTCTCTTTACATTGAAGATGGATGCAAAGGAGACGACATGCCTAGCAAGAGATGAAGAAGATGAAGAAGTTTGGTTGTTGCACCATAGAATGGGTCACTTAGGCTTCAGTGGTCTGAAGCTTCTGTCACATGCAAAGATGGTGGAAGGCTTGCCTAAGATCTTACCACCACAGAAGATTTGTGAAGCTTGTACAAAGGGAAAGCAGAAGCGGCAGAGTTTTGAAGGAGGAAAGTCTCGTAGAGCAAGTAGACACCTTGAACTGGTTCATTCGGACATTGCTGGTCCGTTTGATATTGCATCAGTTGGAGGAAGCAAATACTATATTACCTTCACTGATGACTTTAGTAGGAAGTGTTGAGTTTACTTCTTGAAGGAGAAGTCTGAGGCCCTTGACAAGTTCAAGGAGTTCAATGCGATGACAAAAAAGGAGAGTGGACAGCCACTGAAGGTGTTCAGGACTGATAGAGGTGGGGAGTACACCTCTAAGTTATTTGATGCTTTCTGCAAAGAGCATGGGATTGCTCATCAATTGACTGCAGCATACTCAACTCAGCAGAACGGAGTTGCTGAGAGAAAGAACTTGACGATTCAGAACATGGTAAGGAGTATGATAAAGGACAAGAAGTTGCTGAAGATGTTCTGGGCTGAAGCAGTACAATGTGCTGTGTACTTGTTGAACAGATGTCCAACGAAGAGTGTGAAGTTCAAGACTCCATATGAGGCATGGAGTGGATGGAAGCCAAGTGTGCAACACTTGAGAGTGTTTGGGTGTGTAGCTTATGCTCACATCCCTGAGCAGAAGAGGAAGAAGTTGGATGATAAGAGTGAAAAGTATATATTTGTATGATACACTCCGATGAGTAAAACCTATAAGTTATACAACCCAGTGACGAAGAAGGCAATCATCTCTAGAGATGTGTTGTTTGAAGAAGATAGCTGCTGGAGTTGGGATGAGAAAGAGAGAAGCATCAAGGGGATGTTTTATGATGATGATGAAGAAGAAGATGGTTATGAAGCTGAAGTTGCGGATGATGGAGCTGAACCGCCATCACCACCGAGCAGAGATTCAGGGGGAGCTTCGAATCCCTGCTCTAGTGGCGTAAGCACCAACAGAAGCAGTTCTGATAGAGCAAGCACCAGCAGGAGCATCTCTAATGGTTCTCAACCTAGGATGAGAAGGTTGGAGGAGATCTACGAGGAGACAGAGCCAATTCATGCTAATTTTTTTTTATATTATCTTTTAGCAGATTGTGAGCCATACTCGTATGATGAAGCTGCTCAAGAGAAGACTTGGAGGAAAGCAATGGATGAAGAGATGACATCCATCAAAAGGAATGATACTTGGGAGTTGGTCAATCTGCCGGCAGGTCATAAGCCCATTGGTGTAAAATGGGTATATAGAGTGAAGAAGAACAAGGATGGAGAAGTGGAGAAGCACAAGGCAAGACTCGTCGCTAAAGGCTACCGACAAGTCCAAGATGTGGACTACGACGAGGTGTTTGCTCCAGTGGCGCGGATAGACACTATCAGACTGATCATTGCACTAGCTGCTCAATATAAGTGGAAGATCCATCAGATGGACGTCAAGTCCGCATTTCTCAATGGTTATCTGGAAGAAGATGTATATGTCTAGCAGCCTCCTGGATATGAAGTGAAAGACCAAGAGAGGAAGGTCTACAAATTAAAGAAGGCGTTGTACGGGTTGAAGCAAGCGCCTCGTGTTTGGAATGAAAGAATAGATGCATACTTTCAGAAGAACGGGTACATGAAGAGCCCGTATGAGTATGCACTCTATACGAAGGTGGAGAAGAACGGTGATATCATGGTCGTATGCTTGTATGTTGACGACATGATATTCACAGGAAACAACCCTCTCATGTTCGAAGAGTTTAGGAAGACAATGAAGAAGGAGTTTGAGATGACAGATTTGGGTGAACTCACTTACTTCTTGGGCATAGAAGTGCAACAAAGTGAAGAAGGGATCTTCATCTCTCAGAAGAAGTATGCGGAGGAGATTCTGAAGAAGTTCCGAATGGAGAACAGTAAGGCTATCTCTACTCCTGCAGATCCGGGAGTGAAGCTGAGGAAGGATTCAAAGGAAGAAACAGTTGACTCAACGTTGTTCAAGAGTCTAGTTGGAAGTCTACGCTACCTAACTTTCACTAGGCCCGATATCATGTATGTGGTTGGAGTTGTTAGTAGATATATAGAGGAACCGAAGCAAGATCACTTCACAGCAGCGAAGAGGATTTTAAGGTATGTGAATGAGACAAGAGATCATGGTTTGATGTACTCATCTGCAGAAGAGTTGAAGCTGGTCGGGTACTCTGATAGTGATTACGGAGGAGATGTGAATGACCGGAAGAGCACTTCTGGATACGCTTTTCATATGGGAACAACTGTGTTCTCATGGTGTTCAAAGAAACAGGCAACGATCACCTTATCTACATGCGAAGCTGAGTACATCGCAGCGGCAGCCTGTACATGTCAAGCAATTTGGTTGAGAAATCTCCTACAGGAGTTGCACCATGCACAGGATGGTCCTGTGACGGTGTATGTGGATAACATGTCTGCAATTCAGCTAGCGAAGAATCCAGTGCTGCATGGGCGCAGCAAGCATATCAAGACAAAGTACCACTTTCTTGGAGAGCAAGTGCAGCAAAATGTGGTGGCGTTGGTTTATTGCCCCACGGGAGATCAAATAACAGACATCTTCACAAAGGCGTTGAAGACAGAGACGTTCCTAAAATGCAAGAGCAAACTCGGCATGTGCTGCCGTGTTTGAGGGGGAGATTGTTGGCGTGTGTGTGTGTATATATATATTAAAAATAATAATAATAATAATAATATATCAAATGGTGGGTTGAACGGCGGAGGCGTAATTGATAGGAAGAATTGAAACGGTTCATTGTTTGGAGTGGACACGTGGCGTTTTGTCATTTGATGATTTTGCCTATAAATACGCTTCATTTTTGCGGAAGAAATATAGCGGAAGTCTGCCAATCCAGAGCTAGTAAAAGATGCGGCCTCCGGACAGAAATTATTGATATTGCGGAAGCATTGCAAGGTGTGAAGAAGCCTGAACAGGGACGCAAGATAGTTGGATTGCGGCAACAACCTTGTGAACTCCAACAAGAAGTGCAGCAGCGCGCGTGAATAGAAAAGCTCGAGCGAGTTACTCCTTTCTCTCCGAAAAAAAACAGCGAGTGAACAGGAGGCGACAAAGCAACTTGCGGTCTCCAATTGGTGATCCCATTGGTGAAGGTGGCGGATTGGTTTTTGCGAACAACACTATCTTGGAGGACAAGCTTGAAAGCTTGCGGACAACACCTGTTCGGGTGTTCTTTTTGTGTGTGAACTTGAAGTCATGTTGAATTGTAACATATAGTGGAGTTGTATTGTGAAGTTCTAAACTCCTTTGATAAATATAAAGAAGCTTGTTAGTTTTTTTTTCAAATTGTGTTGTGTCCACTGTATCGCTTCCAACACCAACATCATTTGCATACTGAGTTTCCCTTTACTTTGATGCTCAACCTAGAAGAATGATTGTGCTTGAAACCTCGCCTTGTGTAGAGTAGTTGCACTTTCTTTGTTTTGATACATATTGCATGTGCGACATGCTTTGCTTGCAGGTGAGCGATGCCCGTCCCCCCCCCCCCCAAAACCGGCTAGGATGGTCGGGGGGAATTGTTACACGGTTTGTGGTGAGCTCATAGGTAACCCTTATTTTTCTCTTATTTGTAGTTGGTACTGGTGAGTCAAGCGAGAAATAACGGCAAAAGCCCAGTGCTGAGTTGGCTCTCAAATGCCAAAGTTTTTAACCGCTTTTCATGTATTTCTGGCTTGCGTATTGATATATATATTTATCTTGTTGAGAGTTTGATACATTGGATGAATGTAAAACTTTAAGACCATAACTCTGATTTGAAAACATTCCTAAGTAGACATTCATGTAATTTTGCTTTTAATACAAGCTTCCGATGTGGTGTCGTTCATTCTGATTAGAGTATGTTTTCTGTTTATCACATTTTAACTCCTATTTTGTGTTTTCAATATGGCGTGGGATCCCGACCGGAGCTATTGTTATATAGTTTGTATAGGTTGGGTGTTACAATTTGTTATCGTACTTTAGGATGTCAATCTGTCATCTTTAGGATTCAAGGATGGATTCTTTTTTAATGGGTGGAGGGCACGTGTAGTGCGTCACCTTAAAATGACTAAAAATAAGATGAATTCCCACTTAGGAATGAATAACATACTTGTTTGTGGAACTTGAGCATTGCATGATTGAGGTTTTGTTATGTTTTTGGTCATTAAATTGTGTAATTCATGAGTGTGAGTAAGAGTGATGCAGGACAGTCCAAACCTCGTAACACTGTTGAAAGTGGCGCATCTACTGATGTGCCAATAGCCCCTCTTTCTGCTGAAACAATAAGGTTGGCCGTAGATGCGGTCTTTGTAATGCTTAATGCACAACCAGGGTACAACCTCCTACCCCTGTGGTGAACTCAGTGCCGATAGTAAAAGTTTAACATATAGTTGAGAGAAAAGTGTCTAACCAACAATTGAACCACTTTCTAATCTTCAATACTTCATCTTTCTTGGGGACAGAATCCAAAATGTATGTTGAGGACTAGCTATCAAGGATGAAGTGAATCTTGACAGCAATTAGTACAGATAAGGCAAAGAAGGTCACCTTAGATACGTTCCTTCTGAATGGGTAAGAAAGGCTCTGGTGGAAGAAATGGAGGTGCATTAGTTTGGGGGTAAGGAGATTACTAAAATCTCGATGAGAACTTTCTCAGAGTTTTTCCTTCAAAGTATATCCCCTTTTCCACACGAAAGTTTCTACATCTGACTCAGGGTGATTGTTCGGTAGAATATTACTTTCATGGGTACACCAGGCTTACCAGCTATGCTAGATCGATGTTGGACGCCGTGAAGACAAAAACTAACAAGCTCAACGATGGGCTGTGAGATGATTTGAGGTTGCTACTAGCAGGCCCAATGACATTTGATTTTCACGTCTTAGTGCAAACTGCTAGGCCCTTGGATATGGACATGGAGAGAGTGCAACACCAGAAGGGATTAAATGCAAAGAAGCGTGACTTCAAAGCACCAATCTCTCAGGTAAGGTCTGAGATCAGAAAAACAATGAAAAGTTCAGGTTTGAGGAACTCGCTCGCTCTGCTGTCTTGGGAGTTACAACTGTGCTAAGTCCTATTACCTCTTTCACTTGCAAAAAGGTGTCACAAAGCCCGACAATGAGAAGAGGATCCCCGAAGGCCGAGAACAGAGCGGTGGAGTGCGCTCATACTGCGGGTACAAGCTATGCAGAGAAAGGGAAGATAACAAAGTCTTTCGCTTCCTAATATCCTCTGACCCAACCGAGGGTCTACACACTTGGTCAGCATGAGGCCATTCGACAAAATGATGTTGTTACAGGTATGAACTATTATCTAGATTTCATATCTTAAGATGATTTATATCCCCTATTTGATTCCATGATTTACATGCTTGTAATTAGGATTTATCCTAATGTTCAACTATCCGATGAGAGCTCTTTCTGAAATTGGAGAATCACACTCCTTTTTTCTGAGGACTTTGTGGTGCGTATTGGAGCGTCATCTACCTTTGGAAAGGTTAGATTGGAGGTAGTTCTGTCAAATGGGTTCCAGATGAGCGCAGATAGGAGAAACTTGTAAAGGTACGGATAGGGAATCACGATTTTGACTTGGAAACGCCGTTGCTACCGTTATCCAAATTTGATGTGATCTTAGGCATGGACTTGCTCTCAAAGCAGCGGGTATGTTGATTGCAATATGAAGGAAATCACACTGGGAAGGAACATCGAAGACGAGACCACATTTGTTGGTATGCGAGAAGTGAGCAAGACATCGATGTCTTCTCTCCAAGTGGTCACGACATTGCGGAAAGGCGCAGAGTTGTTCTTCACTTTGTTGGAGCCTTTGAAGCCCAAGCATAGTCTGAGTGATGTTCCAATAGTATCAGAGTACATGGAAGTGTTTCCAAACGAACTACCTGGGGCTCCGCCTCAGGAAGAGATTTGATTTCTACATTAAGTTAATGTCGGGTGTCAAACCCATGTCGCGTTCACCGTACCGTATAGCGTCAAAATAAATGGTGAAACTAAAGGTTTAGTTGCAGGAACTGCTAGAGCAAAGCTATGCATGCCCAAGTTCATCCCCTTGGGGTGCACCGTCGGTCCTCTCTGTTGAAAAGAAGGACCGAAGTCTGCACCTATGCATTGACTACATCGAGATGAATAGGCTGATGGAGAAGAACCGATATCTGATTCCGAGAATCGATGACTTGTTCGACCAATTGGGTTAGTTAACGGTGTATTCAAAACATGATTTAAAGTCCGGTTATTACCAGTTAAAGATACGAGAATGCGATATCCCCAAAATGACGTTCTGTAACTGCAATAGGTACTTCAAATTCATAGAGATGTCATTCAGCCTCTCAAATGTGCCATCTGTATTCATGGACTTGATGAATTGGATATTCCAGGAGTACTTAGATTGATTTGTGATCGTTTTCATGGATGACATATTAGTGCATTCCCAATCCAACAAGAAGTATGCAAATCATCTACGTGTTGTTTTGAGCACTAGAGGAGCCGATTGTACGCCAAGTTCTCTGAGTGTGAGTTTTGGCTACCACCAGTGGCGTTCCTCGGTCATATGGTTAGTGGAGAGGGCATCGTGGTGGGTCTGTCAAAGAAAGTGGCAATTTGAGAGTGACCTGTGCTGAAAAATATGGAGTAAGTTTAATGCTTCTTGGGACTTGCCGGCTACTACAAGCGTTTCGTATAGAACTCCTCGAGTATCGCACTTCCTCTCATATGTTGACTATGAAGGATGTGAAGTTCGTTTGGTCGGCAGTGTGTGCACGAGCTTTTGAGGAGCTAAAGAGTCATCTGATTAAAACACCCATTTTATGCTTGTCATGTAGTACGAAAGGATATAAAGTTTACAGTGATACCTTAGGGAGCGGCTTGGGATGCGTTCTTGTTCAATTCAAAAAAGTGATTACATATGACTCGCGCTAGTTGAAAGTGAAAGAGAGAAACTACGCAGTCCATGATTTGGAGTTGGCTGTCGTGATGTTCGATATTAAGCTATGACGACATTACTTGTATGGCGGGAAGATTGACATCTTCATGGGTCAAAAGAGATTGAAATACCCATTAAATCAAAAGGAGTTGAATATGCAACAAAGGAGGTGGATTGAGTTCCTCGGGACTATACCATTGATATTCATTACACTCCCTAGAAGAGTATTGTTGTTGCGGAGGCGTTGAACCGTCAGGCTCATGTGAAATAAATTGGATTTTGATGCACGATGAGCGTCTATTCCATGATTTTGAGTCCCTTGAGATCTCTTGTGTCGATAGGTGGTCAGCGGCTATATCATGCTTTGAGCTGGACGGAGGTTCTATATGTCCTTGCAGATCAAGTCCAACAATCAATGGATCATGACAAAAGCATGGCGCATTATATTACAGAGACTGTAGATGGGTCAAACGTCAAGTTCACCTTCAAATATGTTCTTTGGAAAGCTAGCAGATTGTATGTTCCCAAAGTTGGGAAACTGCAGGAGAAATTGATGTATGAGACTCACTTTGTCAAGTACTTGATTCACCCGGGGAGCACCAAAATGTACATAGATATGAAGAAGCTCTTTTGGTGGTTGGGTTTTAAGCAAGATATTGTCCTCTACGTGGCCAAGTGTCATACTTGTGTGTTGGTGAAAACCGAATATCAAAGACCTGGTGGGTTTCTAAAGTCCATATTGATTCCAGGAAGAAAATTTGATGATATATCCATGAATTTCGTGCACAGGTTGTCGAGGTCGCAACATGGAAACAACACCATCTGGGTGATTATCGGTCGTCTAACAAAAGTATCTCACTTTATTTTGAATCGGAAGGATGACTCCATGGAAAAGCTAGGGAAGTTGTACGTGGATAGTATAGTGTGACTACAAAGTGTTCTTCGTATCATCGCGAGTGATCATGATGAGCATTCACATCAAACGACTAGTGACTAATCCACCAACTATTAGGTACTAAGCTAAAGCTTAGAACAACCTTCCATCCACAAACGAATGAAAGATAGAGAGCATTAATAAGACAATAGAGGATATGCTCCGGATGTGCACCTCAAACTTTAGGAAGAGATGGGGGAACCACCTTTACATGATTTAATTTGTCTGCAACAACAGCTACTCAGCAAGCATTCAAATGGAGCCCTTTGAGACTCTATATGATAGGAAGTGCTGCACGCCCTAAGTTTGGGTGGAAACATGTGACACGAAGCTGTTGAAACGAAAAGAGGTAGAAGAGGCAAATGCGTCAATCCGGGCAATATAAGAGCGGTTGCTAATTTCCCAAGATAAGCAACAGAAGTACTATAATGCAAAGCGCTGGAACATCGAGTTCGACATTGGCAACTGAGTTTACTTGAAGATCAAACCATTCAAAGGGGTATCGAGGATCAGATGCTTGAAAAAAGATAACTTTGAGGTACTTGGGATCGTTTGAGATCTTGGAGCGCATCAGTAAAACTTCCTACCATCTTGCTCTATCTATGAAGCTGAGCGATCGACATGACATGTTCCACATTTTTGTGTGGAGAAAGGTGGTGCAAGAGCCTACTAATTAATTTGATTACGGTCAACAAGCTGTCAGTCGATGGTGGGCAAACAATGAGAGTTAAGCTCATTCACATCGAAGACACTAAAGTTTGACAGTTGCAGAGCAAATCAATCAAAATGGTTAAGGTCTGCTAGAATAATTACGAACGAGATGAACTCTCTTGGGAGTGAGAGTAAGTCATGCCCAAGGAGTTCCCCCTGTTATTCCACTCAAAAACAAGTTAATTTTGTACTTTTCTATTCTCGGAAATTCAGGACAAAATTCTTTTAAGGGAAGAGTTGTAACACCCAATTTCACAATGGTAAAGAATCAATAACAAAAACTGGAAGCAGAACGCAAAGGCCGTGCAATAGGTGTTACCTGTTAAATTTTCTCAACGTGGTCAGCAAGATAGCCCAAACGCCAAATTAATATCTTCGGAACTACCCAGTTCTCACGTTGAACCAGCGGAACCCAAGGATCAAAAGGTTACACCCAACAAACAATGGAAGCACAAGCAGGTCTTTTATACATTCACTTCTTTACGATCTGAGGCATACATAGCGAGACATGATTTCGCTAGTATAACAGCTGTAAACAGAAAGCACCAAAAACAAGCCGGGCGGACAGCACGGAGTCCGCCGAGACCGCGAGGTCGCCGAGGTCGCCGAGTCCGCTGAGATCGCCCAAGCTATGCTGCAATCCGCCGAATAGCCACGGAGTCCGCAGAAGCCGCGAGGCCGCGCGGACACACCGTTATTCGCCTCCTGCTGAACCTGAAATGAGGAACACCCCTACCCGCCTGAAGCCGGCGGACATGTTATTGAAGCTGGCAAAGATAAGACAGAACTGACAAGCCGCAGAGCGACCTCCTGCTGAGTCCGCAGAGACCGCACACTTCCAAGCACTTGACCGAAGTCACAGCCAAACTCCTGGCTCCTTGAAGCTATCCGCGCGACCTGCACACAACAAACCGTCAGCCTGAAACAAACCGCGCGGACTGACAAACACAGACCGCAGCTCCTTGCACACCCCAACTTACTGTTCACTCAAGTTACTTAGGTTACTGTAGATGTGCCAGGGGGGTCCTATTTATAGGCAAAGTGAGGAGTGTGGTCACCGCCCAAGAGATACCGACACCGCCCCAGCCCGCGCGATAGCAAACCTCCGTCCGCTAAGTACGCAAGGACTTAGCCGGATACCAAGGAAAACCGCCAGGAGCAAGGCAACCATTGACGAACTCTCTCCAGTCCGCCCAAGCGATGCGGACAAGGCATCAGCCCGCAAAGCTCCAACCACTGCAGGACAGCAACCCCCTTCAATGACAGTCCGCACCAACCCGAGGCAGTCCGCAAGACTCACACATCAATCTGCCACAAGTCCACGACCAAAGGCAGACAGCAACAGTCCGCCCGGTCACAGCGGACTTGGCGGATACGGCGGACACCATGAACTTGACACAAAGTGTGACCAAGTCCAAAACCATCAAGGGCCAATGCGAGCATGGTGGACGCAAACTCCCGTTCGCCAAACACCCTAGCACAGACCGTCATTAGTCCGCGAGCTCCTCGCACTTCTGTCCAACGCAGCAGCTTCCTCCCGGACTCCAAACACTAGTCCGCCAATCGACCTCCACAGCAAAACACCTGCTGTGCCACCAGAGCTCGACAAGGCCTCAGCCAAGCTCTCAGCCCAGTCCGCAACAGCCAATACCGCGGACACACCAGTACGCAAGCTTCCCGCGGACATGAGCCAACCCGCCTACCAGCACAAGCTTGCACCTGCGGCCACTGAGCAATGCACCAGTCCGCAAGCCTCCATCCGCTTAGGCCACTCCTTGGCAAAGCCAATCAGCAAACACCCAATCCGCAGAAATCAGGCCGCATAGTCCGCGGACTCCAAGCAACAACCCGCTCAGAAGACAGCCGGCTTCTCACTAGACCTTCCACCAGGCCGCACATCACAGTCCGCCCAGTCCGCCTAGTCCGCCAAAGCTGTCCGCCCCAGGCCGCCCGGCCTGTCCCGTCATCCACTTCCACTTCACAAAATTCAACACTCCCCCTTGAAGTGGGAAGTGGTGACCAAGCCCAGCAAGCTGCGCAAGCGTTCAAAGGGCCCCTTCGACAGTGGCTTCGTGAAGATGTCAGCAAGATTATCTTCACTCCGAACATGCCCGACCAACAGAGATCCTTCCAACACCTTCTCCCTGATGAAGTGGTGATCAATCTCTATATGTTTGGTCCTGGCGTGACACACTGGATTGTTTACCAGTTTGAGAACACTCTCATTGTCACCCCGGAGTAAAGTAGGCCCTTGCACTTCTTCATGAATATCCTCTATAAGCCTCCTCAACCAAACGGCTTCCCGAGCAGCCAAGGCCGAAGCCTTATACTCGGCCTCCGTGGTTGAAACTAACACCGAGTCCTGCTTCTTGCTACACCACGAGATGCTAGCTGAACCGCAAGTGAACACATAACCTGAAGTAGACCTTCGATCATCCGAATCACCGCCATAGTCAGCATCCGTATACCCAAGCAACGCAAACTCCGCGTCCCTTCTATAGAGGAGTCCCATGTCAGAAGAAGCCTTGATATACTTCAGAATTCCCTTTGCCGCCACTAGATGAGATTGCTTTGGTTCAGCTATATACCGACTTACTCGGCCAACAGCATAAGCTATATCCGGCCTTGTAATCGTCAGATAAATCAAGCTCCCAACAAGAGCCCTGAACACCAAGGGATCATGAAGAACCCTTCCCTCATCTCGTCGAAGCTTCAGCCCAGATTCCAGTGGAGTATAGCACTTCTTCCCTTCGCCCATGCCGAACCGCTTCACAATACGATCAGCATACCCTTTCTGGCTAATGAGAACCCCGCACTCCTTCCTCTCCACTTCAAGACCGAGAAAGTGATGCAACTCTCCCAAGTCTTTCATCTCGAAGCGTATAGCAAGCTCTGCCCTGAGCCTTGCTACTTCCTCCTCCGAATTCCCTGTGATGATCATGTCATCCACATACAGCAGGACCAAGACTCGTAGCTCTCCCTTCTTCTTGACGAACAAGCTTGAATCTGAGTTGGAAGCAAGGTATCCACAGAATTGCAAGTATTCTGCAATCTTCTCATACCACGCTCTAGGAGCTTGCTTCAACCCATAGAGAGCCTTCCCGAGTTTGCAGACATAGTCCGGATGCTTTTCAGAGACAAAACCAAGCGGCTGATCCCTGAAGATATCCTTGTCAATCTCTCCGTAAAGAAAGGCATTCTTCACATCGAGTTGCCACAACCTCCATCCCTTGCTAGCAGCCAAGGCGATCACTACTCTTACAGAAGTCATCTTCGCAACTGGACTAAATGTCTCCTCATAGTCTTCTCCATACTGCTGTGAGAATCCTCTAGCGACCAGGCGAGCCTTGAACCGATCAATGCTCCCATCAGCCTTCTTCTTCAACTTATACACCCACTTGCAAGTAACCGGAGTAATGCCATCAACCTTGGGCACTAGGTCCCAGGTTTCATTCTTCTTCAGCGCATCAATCTCTTCCTTCATGGCACCTTCCCACTCCTTCACTCCAGTGGCCTCGTTGAAGCTTGCAGGCTCTCGCTCATCCAGAGGACCTACAAAGAAGCAGGAGACAAAGCTCACTACATTCCCATCACAGTACCGAGCCGGTGGCTTAACCACCCTCTTCGATCTCCGAAGAATCGGCTCCTTGCTCATGGCTTCCGTTGCTTCTTCAGGCTCCACTCCTACCTGGGGCAAGCATTGAGCAGTGCTCCCCCTGCTTCCTGAGCCAGAAGGCTTAGCCTCGGAGTTCGAAGCAACAGGAGCTGCTGGTGAAACAGCAAGCTCCTCTTCCAAGCCTTCAGCAGCCACCACCGGTGCTTCATCAACCTTGCTACTTCCGGTAAGCTCCACCGAGCCACCTCCATATGACGTCAGCTCGTCAAAGACAACGTCTCTTGACACCACGAACTTCTTCGTCACAGGGTCCATGCATTTCCATCCCTTCTTCCGCTCATCATAGCCAACAAAGACAAGTTTCCTTGCCTTCGCATCCAGCTTTGTCCGTGAAGCATCCGGGACATGCACGTAGCAAGTTGAACCGAACACCCGAAGGTGTCCAACACTCGGCTTCTCCTTCAGCAACAGCTCAACAGGAGTCTTCATGTTGATAGGGCTGAGTGGCATCCGGTTGATAACGTAAGCAGCACAAGACATTCCCTCCGCCCAAAAGGACCTTGGGATATCTTTCGCATGAAGCCAGCATTTGCAGGTCTCCGTCAGATGACGGATCTTCCGCTCCGCTACCCCATTTTGTTGTGGAGTGTGAGAACAAGTAAGCTCCCGTTGGATCCCGTGCTTCCTGCAGAAGATAGAAAACTCGGAGGAGACAAACTCACCCCCGTTATCAGTTCTAAACTTCTTAATCCGCAAGCCAAGCCGGCCTTCTACCAACTCCTTGAACTCCACGAACAAACGGAAGGATTCCGACTTCTCCTTTAAAAAGTACACCCAAGTATACCTTGAGTAGTCATCAACCAAGACAAGCATGTATCTGCTTCCACCAAGGCTGGCAGTAACCGTCGGTCCCATCAGGTCGCCATGAATACACTCCAATGGTTTCTTGATCCTTGTTCGTGATTTATCAAACGGAAGGCGATGTGCCTTTCCGTATTGACAGCCTGCACAAACATGCCCATCACCAAAGGAGGACAACTTTGGCAACCCCCTCACCAGACTTCTACTAACCATCGCCTTCAACTTGTCCATGCCAACATGCCCCAGTCTCTCATGCCAGATAGCAGCACTATCATTGGCCCTCATTCTATCAACATAAGCACTGGTGGAAAGAACAAACAAGTTCTTCACCCTCCTCCCAACATGAGCAACATCAGCCTTAACCGCTGATACGTTGCGAAGGAACCTCACGTCTGTTGGCCCAAACAGAACGTGATACCCAGCGTCCACCGCATTGGTCACCGAGAAGAGGTTCTTCTTCATGCCCGGCACGTGATACACACTCCTTAACGTGAGTGGCCCCTGATCACTACCCAAAGACACGATCCTCTCCTTCTCTACTGCATAAACAGTATTATCAGCAGTGATAATAGCTTCATTACCTGAGTACGCCTGCATGGAGGTGAACTTCGATTTGTCTCCGGTGAGGTGATGACCACACCCGGAGTCCACGATCCACTCGCTGTTGAAGTCCTCAGCAGACAAGGCCCGGACACAAGTGCCCGTCATAAAAGCTCCGCCCCATTCTGCTTCTTCACTTCTTGAGCAAGCTTCCTCCTTTCCCGCAACATGCCCAGGCTGCAGTTTGACCTTGCAGTCCCGCTTGAAGTGCCCTCGCTGATGACACCGGTAGCACTTCAGATTCTTCTTCCAGTCCTTAGGAGCATTGCTCCTCTCCGGCGGATATGAAGTTGAAGTCTCCTTCTCAATAGCGGCTTGCACCTTCTTCTTCTTCTTCCCTTCCCATCCTTTCTTCTTGCCTAAGAAGAGAGCTTCGCTGCCTTCCTGATTCAGGTTCACTCCAGCCATCTGCCTTGCTAAGCTTTCCTGCGAGGCAAGCAGATTCTCCAGCTCCAGCAACGACGGCTGAGTAGCCCACGCTTGAACAGATGTAACAAAGGCCACATACTCCTTCCGCAAGCCGCGGATAATGTGCCTTTTCATCTTTGCCTCAGAGATAGGCTCATTAGGATCCAGTGCCGACAGCTCAGCACACAAGCTCTTCATCTTTAAGAAGTACTTGGAGATGGAAAGGTCTCCCTGAGTTGCCCTGGCCAACTCATTCTCTAGGAACTGAAGCCGCGCCACATTCTTCCTATTGAACAACTCATCAATGGTTGTCCAAATATCAGCAGCCGACTCACACCCAACAATGTGATCAAACAGTTCCGGAGACACGGCTCTCTTCAGAATGAACTCCGCCTTAGCATTTGTTCTTCTCCAGAGCCTAACCTGCTCAGCAGTACCGAAAGCAGCAGTCACTTCCTGCCTGTCGTCACCACCGACGACTTCCCACAGCTCCTCGCCAAGAAGATAACTCTTCATGCACGACTTCCACTTCTTGAAGTTAGTCGGCGTTAAGAGTTCAATGTCAAGACCTCTTGCAAAACTCTCTTCCATTGCAACACCTGTTGGCAACCTTTCAGAAGCTCCGAGCAACAACACAGGTTGATCACCACTCAATCACTGAGTAACAACACTGGCTGACTTCCGCTCACGCAACTGAACCTCAGTAACCTCCCTCTGATACCATGTTAAATTTTCTCAACGTGGTCAGCAAGATAGCTCAAACGCCAAATTAATATCTTCGGAACTACCCAGTTCTCACGTTGAACTAGCGGAACCCAAGGATCAAAAGGTTACACCCAACAAACAATGGAAGCACAAGCAGGTCTTTTATACATTCACTTCTTTACAATCCGAGACATACATAACGAGAAATGATTTCGCTAGTATAACAGTTGTAAACAGAAAGCACCAAAAACAAGCCGGGCGGACAGCACGGAGTCCGCCGAGACCGCGAGGTCGCCGAGGTCGCCGAGTCCGCTGAGATCGCCCAAGCTATGCTGCAATCCGTCGAATAGCCACGGAGTCCGCCAAAGCCGCGAGGCCGCGCGGACACACCGTTATCCGTCGAATAGCCACAGGTTATTGAAGCTGGCAAAGATAAGACAGAACTGACAAGCCGCAGAGCGACCTCCTGCTGAGTCCGCAGAGACCGCACACTTCCAAGCACTTGACCGAAGTCACAGCTAAACCCCTGGCTCCTTGAAGCTATCCGCGCGACCTGCACACAGCAAACCGTCAGCCTGAAACAAACTGCGCGGACTGACAAACACAGACCGCAGCTCCTTGCACACCCCAACTTACTGTTCACTCAAGTTACTTAGGTTACTGTAGATGTGTCAGGGGGGGGGGGGGGTCCTATTTATAGGCAAAGTGAGGAGTGTGGTCACCGCCCAAGAGATAGCGACACCGCCCCAGCCCGTGCGATAGCAAACCTCCGTCCGCTGAGTCCGCAAGGACTTAGCCGGATACCAAGGAAAACCAACAGGAGCAAGGCAACCATTGACGAACTCTCTCCAGTCCGCCCAAGCGATGCGGACAAGGCATCAGCCCACAAAGCTCCAACCACTATAGGACAGCAACCCCCTTCAATGGCAGTCCGCACCAACCCGAGGCAGTCCGCAAGACTCACACCTCAATCCGCCACAAGTCCACGACCAAAGGCAGACAGCAACAGTCCGCCCAGTCACAGCGGACTTGGCGGATACGGCGGACACCATGAACTTGACACAAAGTGTGACCAAGTCCAAAACCATCAAGGGCCAATGCGAGCATGGCGGACGCAAACTCCCGTTCGCCAAACACCCTAGCACAGACCGCCATTAGTCCGCGAGCTCCTCGCACTTCTGTCCAACGCAGCAGCTTCCTCCCGGACTCCAAACACCAGTCCGCCAATCGACCTCCACAGCAAAACACCTGCTGTGCCACCAGAGCTCGACAAGGCCTCAGCCAAGCTCTCAGCCCAGTCTGCAACAGCCAATACCGCGGACACACCAGTCCGCAAGCTTCCCGCGGACATGAGACAACCCTCCTACCAGCACAAGCTTGCACCTGCGGCCACTGAGCAATGCACCAGTCCGCAAGCCTCCATCCGCTTAGGCCGCTCCTTGGCAAAGCCAATCAGCAAACACCCAATCCGCAGAAATCAGGCCGCATAGTCCGCGGACTCCAAGCAACAACCCGCTCAGAAGACAGCCGGCTTCTCACTAGACCTTCCACCAGGCCGCACATCACAGTCCGCCCAGTCCGCCTAGTCCGCCAAAGCTGTCCGCCACAGGCCGCCCGGCCTGTCCCGTCATCCACTTCCACTTCACAAAATTCAACATTACCGTTGGCTATAGCTTGTTGACGAGAAGAGATAGCTTGTCGACGAGCTAAGATAGTTTGTCGGCAAAAAAAATATAACATGTCAATGAAGAGATAACGATGCCTATATCAACGGGAAGAGATAATGTCACGCGGTAGTTGTTACTACTGGAGGTAGATATGTCAACGAGAAGAGTTAACACTACTCACATCGACTTTGGAAGTGTCGACTTCAGTGTTGGAGCGATAACGCGGCGCGGTAACTGTTAATGTCATATGGTAGTGGACGGAAACAGATCCGTGAATAAGAGATCGTATCTATCAAATCCACTTAGGCTTTGGATCCAATAGCTTGGACTTGTCCCAGATCCTACTAGGTTGGCTATGGATAAACTTTACCCTCACTTTCCAATACACTTTCTCTCACCAAGGTTGAGAAAGAAGAGATGCGAGGAGTAAGAAGAGCTAAATCTCTCCATTGAATGAGCTCGGAGCTCCAAATCGCTAGCCGATTCGGGATCCATGGAGAGACACGCGACGGTCATTCCCATCCGGTTCAATCTTCAATTCATGGTGCCAAAGAGAACGTCAATGGTAACGATCCTCCTCCCCAGTCTTAGAATGTGTTTGGTTCTTTCATATTTGATTATGTTTAAATAAGGAGAGTCTCCTTCACTAGTGGAGGGTAGAGGATCATTTGAGTCATTCAAACCCCGGCTCGATTGTGTCCATCCTTATTGCATGTATAAATATTGTAGATGAACATATTTAGGCATTGTGCATGAAGACTACCCGTGGTCGTTGGAATAGATTTGTGATGCTTAATGTGATGTTTCCTTTAGGTTAAGCTTAATATGTGTCGTAGAATGACTCTGAGAAATGCATCATTTTGTAGGGTTTTACTTAACAACACATCAAATGTGCGCAGCGGAATAAAGTTCAAAAAACTCTAAAGAGAAACTTGGATCTTGCGATGAACATTGATCAAACAAGATCCAAAACGGTCCTTGGCTGGCGGGTGAGTTCACGCAAAAATTGATTTGCGGCTCTACAGGAATCCACACGAACGGGGAGAACACCGGCACCTTGTCAAACAAGATCCAAGATGGAGAATGGAAAGCCCTTTGCGTCTCCACAGACTGCTAGGTCTGCACCAGGAGAGGCGGCGGTGGCGGGAGCCGGAATCGGGGCTTATGGAAGCGACGGGATCGGCACTTCAGGAAACACTTTCCGTCAGTTTCGGGTTCGCCCTAACTCATACATTGAAACCCTAAGCCAACATATATATATATATATATATACACACACACACACACACACCTCGGAGTATAAAAAGACTTGAACCGTCGCTATCCACAGACCCATAACTAATGGAATTAAGTCGATGAATCATTAACAGAGATGACTCGACGAATAGATGAGATAACTCGACGAATCGACGAGAGGTCTCGATGCACTAAACGCACTCGACGAATCAGTCGATGACTCGACGAATCATCAAGAGGTCTTGACGCACTCGACGCACCCGATGCACTCGATGAATCAGCTAATGACTCGACGAATCGTCGAGAGATCTCAACGCACTCGACGAATCAGCTGATGACTCGACGAATTGACGAGATGTCTCGATGAATCAGCTCATCTCTCGACGAATTCCAACATGTCAAGTGTTTGGTCCTTTACTCATCACATATGAGTAAGACCAATACAATCCATTTCTCCAACTACTCCAAACGCTTTTATGTGCGACCCTATAATCTCATATCGCGTTGGCAATGAGACTGCTCGTTTAATCACTTTCAGATCATCATGGTAACACCAACACATTTTGCTATGGAGCTTGAGATCAAGGTATCTTTTGGAGTAATTACAATTTTGCATTTGTTCTTTCTACTTCTGGATCACATTACTTTCCAATTCGCAACACAAAGTATAATATAAGAAGATAGGTGGGTATTAATTCAACTTCTAGACAGAATATCATATTGCAATTATACATATACACACTTGTTAAACTATTATCTCAGGATTTAATATTTATCACAATATCTTCCCTTTTTTGGGTGAACTCAATAAGCACATCATTAAAGCTGTGTGCAGACTATTTTTAATTGCATCATATAAATTTAAGTGGAGATTATTTTGTTATGAGGTGACCAAAATCAATAATAAATAAATTCAATATTTTATTGTGGCAAGAACTTTCATATGATTTGTGAGATTTGACGGCCATCTTATTCTCAGTTTGTGTTTTTTTAAAAGTGTTGGAAAAGTCCATGTAAAAAGGCGCATGATGGAGCCCATTTATTTTGTTTTCTTCTTTTCTTCTCTTTAGTCCCACATCATGTATAGAGATCTCTTATCTCTCTCTCCCTCTTATAAATGTGTATTCATACCTTGTATTTCATTATTGAGAAAGTATATACAAGGTTTACGTTTTTTCCACATGGTATCAGAGGAAACCGGTCCTCCTCGCGATTTAGTCCTTTTCTAACAGTGGCCTCCAGTGCGGTTAACTCCCTACTTAACTGCTGCTTCCCGCACAGTTAAGTTTTTCTGACCGCTTCTCATGCTCTCTCTCACTCTCTCGTGGCTTCCACCTCTTCTTCTCCTTTCTCCCTTTTATAACTCTCTCTCTGTCAGGTGGGGCCTTCCACCTCTTCTCTCTACCCGCGCGGTTTCTTCCCGGCTACCCGCTCCATGTTTACTCGTTGCGGTCTTCTTGTCTACCCGCCGAGTTCTAGTCATCTCGCTGCTCTCCTCTCTTCTCGTCACGACTTCTCTTAGTCGTCGCGGCTTCCCTACCACTGCAAGCTCCGCATCTAGGTCGCGGCATCTTTTCTTGCCGCTGGTGTACTCACCGTAACCGTTCAGACTTCTCACGCGACTCCTTCTTTGCTCAGTCGATGCGGCCTCCCTAACCGCTGCGAACTCCGCATCTAGGTCGCGGCATCTTTTCTTTCCGCTGGTGTACCCACCGTGACCGTGCGGACTTCTCGCGCAGTTTCTTGTCTGCTTAGCTGTTGTTGTTTCTCTTCCCGTCGCGGGCTCCGCATCTTAGTTGGTGTGTTGTCACTAAAACCGTGCGGTTTCTTTTTGCTTTCTAGTCTAGGCGGCTTACCCTCTCTACCCGCTGCACATATTTGGTCGCGGCCTCTTCTGTCCTTGCCGCTGGTGTGCTATCACCAAGATCATGTGGTCTTCTCGCAAGGTTACTGTGCAGCCTATTTCTGCTCGCTGATCTTGCCTTTGGTCTACTAGTGTGGTCTCCTCTTTTTCCGCCGATCTACCATACTGACCACCTGGTCATGGGTTCGTCTCTAGATTCTACCGGACAGGAGGCTTACTCTTTTGCAGACCGCCCGACGCTTGCCCCTGAACTCCGGGATGAATTGCGGATCACTATTATTTCGTTAGCCGGGAAGAAGAACTTTGTGGAGTGGGTGTACTCTGTTCGCCGCGTTTTACAGTCCAAAGGCTTCTACATCAGTTGATCCAAGATGTTCCCGATGCTCCTACTGAAGGCTGGTTATGCAACGATGGTCGAGTTCAGACATGTCTCCTCAACTACCTTCATGGCGAACCTTATCGCATGGCCATATATCACGAAACGGCCAAGACGATGTGTGATGAGCTCCACTCTCTATATTCCGGCAAAGACAGCCTCCGACACCTATATGACATCATAACTAATCTTCAGACTCTTTATTTTGGCGGGGCCACCGACCTCACCTTCTTTGTTGCTCGGGCCAAGACTCTGGATGAAGTCTGGATTCAACATCAACATGCTCAAAATAAGCTATCGGTGTTGTCATGATGATGGTTCATGTGCCACCTCATCTTCAGAGCGTTCGGGCTCAGATCCTCACCTCTACTGCTACTCTGTCACTATCAGATGTGTGTTCCATGTTGCTCAAGGTCTCACCACCTCCTGGTTGTTCTAGACCTCTGTCACTGGCTCTCCTTTAGTAGACTTTTGTGCCCTTACTACCTCTCCCTCCTCCTGCTTGAGGGGGACGTTCAGGCTCTCGGGGCCGAGGTCGGTGAGGCCGGCCAAGGACAAAGTGTTCTTTCTGTGGTAAGGACGACCACCATGAGGCCACCTGCTATCGCAAACATGGGCTTCCTCCTCGTCCACACGCCGCTGTTGCTATCAACGACTCATATGTCACTCGTACTGACCTTGAAGAGGTCCAGCTTCAGCTCCAATAACTTCATGGTCTGCTTAGTCAACCATCTGCCTCCGTTCCCTCTACTGCCTCCATCTCACATGAAGGTATCACTTGTCTATCCACTAGTCCGCGCTGAATAGTGGATTCAGGTATCACTCATCACATCACCTCCCTGTGGCCACAACAGTTCTTGGATTATCCTCATCCTAAGTGTATCACAGTAGCCAATGGGGACATTGTTCCGGTCTTCGGCTCCGCTGATATTCCTCTCACTTCTTCTCTATCTCTACGCTCGGATCTTCATGTTTCGGGCTCTCCGTTTAATTTACTTTCTGTTGGTCGCCTTACTACTGATTTAAATTGCTCTGTAACCTTTACATCTTCTTCTTTTCTGATACAGGATCGATAGACGTGAAATATCATTGGTAAGGGACGACTGCAGAACGGGCTCGACCATCTTGATGACTCTCCTACTATACTCTCTTTCGTCTCTTCCATCAATTGGCATCGGCGTTTTGGGCATGCCCCTTTACTAGTCCTCCATAAGGCACTATTAGATGTATCTCTTCCTCCTTTTCAGTGTGAATCTTGTATTTTCGGCAAGTAGCCTCGTTCATCTTTTTCATCTCATTGTACTCGAAGCTCCACTACTTTTATTTTAGTATACTCTGATATTTGGGGACCGTACAAAAGCACTAGCGTTTCAAGTTATCGCTAGTTTCTAACTTTTATTGATGATTATTCTTGAATGACATTGTTATATTTACTTCGTGATCGCTCCGAGCTTCCCCGTGTCTTTCAGGCTTTCCTCCTTGAGACCCGCACACAATTATCCACGAACGTCAAAACTATTCGCACTGATAATGCTCGCGAATTCACTAGCCACGAATTTGCGACCCTGTGTTCTAAATTTGGGGTCATTCACCAAACATCGTGTGTCTATACCCCCCAACAAAACAGAGTCGCCGAACGTAAGAATCGACATCTTCTCGATGTAGCTCGCACTCTCATGCTTCAAACGGAGGTTTCCAAAACTTATTGGAACTTTGCCCTTTCGACGGCTTGTTATCTGAATAACAGTCTCTCTTCCCACATACTCCACAATGCCACTCCGTTCAGCCTCATGTTCCCCTCAACTCTGGCATTCTCTCTCATACTCTGCATCTTTGGGTGCACTTGCTACGTTCACATTCTTGGTCCATCCATGGACAAGTTGGATCCCCAGATGGTCAAACACATCTTTGTTGGCTATTCATATACTCAGAAAGGCTACGAATGCTACTCTCCGGCTATCCCGTAAGATGACTGTTTCTACTGATGTTATCTTTCGGGAGGATCTTCCTTTCTTCTCTACTGCAGATCCAACACCTCTACCACCACCCGTCTTACGTCATGTCATTCCTGTTACCACTCCACCACCAAAAATTCCTGAAAAAGCTCAACTTGTTTCCAAGCCACCTCTTATACGTGTTTAAACTCGTCGCCATCCTGGCTCAGTTGCCCCAATACAGTCGGCTTCGTCCTCTGACGCTTCGCATCCTACTGATCTGGCACCAGAATCTACCGCTCATCCTATGGCGAATTATGTATCCTTACATAGACTATCCCCATGACTTCAAACTTTTGCTATTTTATTATCCTCGATTTCTGTACCTAACTCCATATAGGAGGCTCTCCAACATCCTGGCTGACGGGCAGCCATGAAAGAAGAAATGATTGCTTTTTGGGCTAACCAGACCTGAAACCCGGTACCTCTACCTACCGGTCAAACACCTGTTGGGTGTAAATGAGTTTTTGTCATCAAACATGCTCCCGATGGGATAATTGACCGTCTGAAGGCCCGTCTGGTGGCTCATGGCTTCACCCAACAACACAGTCTCGATTATGAGGAAACATTCTCTCCAATTGCAAAGCTCAATACCGTTTGTGTCCTCCTCTCCGTGGCTGTGCATCGTCAATGGCCCTCACATCAGCTCGACATAAAAAATGCGTTTTTGAACAGCGACCTCCAGGAAACAGTATACATGCAGCAACCTCCTGGGTTTGAGACCACGGGGGAGTCCTGAGTTTGTCATCTTAAGAAGTCCATTTATGGTCTCAAATAGTCCCCTCAGGCATGATTCAACAAGTTTAGTAAGGCAGTCCGGGAAGTCGGCTTTACTCGAAGCTCAGCAGACTTCTCTCTGTTCACTGTTCATTAGGCAACAAGAACGATTCTTTTGTTAGCATATGTTGATGACATCTTAATCACTGGAGATGATTCAAAGAGAATCCAAGCGGTTAAACATCACCTTAGCTCCGTCTTTCAAACAAAAGATCCAGGGTATCTTCGATTCTTCCTTGGTCTTGAGATCGCGAGACGTCCGGATGGATTTGTCCTCTCCCAATGGAAGTGCTGCCCGGATCTCCTTCAAGATGCTAGCTACTATGGATGCAAGTCCACTACTACTCCAATGGATGCAAATCATAAGTTGTGTGCACATGCTTCTAATACAGATCTTCCTCTCTAAAATTCGAAATACTACGACGACTTCTTGAGAAATTGATCTACCTAACGGTCAAAAGACCAGATATTTCCTTTGTTATTGAGGTGGTCAGTCGGTTTATGCATGCACCTCGAATATCTTACCTTCAAGATGTTGAGCGCATCCTAAGATACCTTAAAACAACATCAGGTTAAGAGCTGGTATACAAAACCTTCTCCTCTACTCCAATGCTGGTTGCGTATTATAATGCAGATTATGCTGGTTCCTTGGATGATCGGTGGGTCAACTAGTGTATTTTGTACCTATTTTGGAGATCAACTTATTACCTAGCGGAGTAAGAAACAATCCGTGGTTGCTCGATCGTCAGATGAAGCAGAATACTGATCGATGACATCAGTTGTCTCTGAGCTTACATGGCTTTAAAGTCTCCTTGCCGATCTATGAGTAAAACTTTCCTCACCTGCCGTCATGTTATGTGACATCCAAGCGACTATTCACATAACAAAGAATCCAGTCTTCCATGAAAAACGAAATATATTTAAGTAGACTGTCACTTTATACGGGAGAAAGTTCAAATGAACAAGATAGAATTGAAGGATATTCCGGGGACTGAACAAGTTGCTGATATCCTCACAAAGGCCCTATCAAGTACCATATTTTATCAGTTCCAGTCCAGGATGGGTGCCTACGATTTGTACGCTCCAACTTGCGGGGGAGTGTTGGAAAAGCCCATGTAAAGAGGCTCATATTGGAGCCCATTTATTTTGTTTTCTTCTTTTCTCCTCTTTAATCCCATATCATGTATATGATTCTCTTTTCTCTTTCTCCCTCCTATAAATGTGTATTTATACCTTGTATTTCTTTATTGAAAAAGTATATACAAGTTAGAGGTTTTCTCCACAAAAAGAAAATGATATCTTCTCCTATTTTAATTGCCTAAAATTAGAATTACCGATCACCTAAACTATCCAATCACATGGATAGAACTCTATTCAATACATTTAATATTCAAATTCAACTGCTACATCTCTAATCTTAACCACCCACCTAAACAAGGGTTTGGGGAGAGTAAAGTGCAGCGAATGCACTACACGGTAAAGTGCGGGCGATCCGACGGCTGCGAACTCATCTTAACTCGCGCGGAGATGTGTGCACATCTCAGCGCACACATCTCAAAGCGTGCACGCATCTCCGCGTGTTTGCATCAGTCGGATCGATAAAGTGCAGTAGCTCGCATCCGTCGGATCACGCTGCACTTTACCCACCCCCTTCCCCCTAAACAGGCCCCTAGAGAGTCCCAATTTACATTCACTTCCATACATATAGTGCTGGAGTTGACTTGTTGACCGAACCAAAGAAAAGAAAAAAAATCAGAATTTGTATTTATTAAATGCTGTAAAGGTTTTAATGATAGGAGTAGGTAGTTGGGAGGTTGCATTTATTAGGAGAGAGATTTTTACTTGTTTTCCTTTGCCTATATATAAGTCTTTTGTAGTTCCTTTTATGTTGGATGAAATAGAGAGAGAAGTTCCTATATTCATGTTCCTGTTTTAGAGAGAGAGGGAGAAGCGCTGCAGCGCTGGGGTGTTTTCTGTCCGGGCGGCTTGTTAACCAACTCGCGCAGTAGCAGCTCGCGCAGGAGGAGCTCGCGTAGTAGCAGCTCTCGCAGGAGGAGCTCGCGCAGTAGCAGCTCGCGCAGGAGGAACTCGCCAAGCGAGTAGCAGCAGCTCGTTGGCGTCGTGGTCGTGCGAGTAGACGGATCTCGCCACGCGTGTTGGGCGGTCAAGCCGCGAGTGGGGTGCGGTCTCGCCGGGGTAGTAACCGCGCGACTTGGCGGTCTCGCCAAGTTAGCCTCGCAGACTACTTAGAAGAATTTTCAGAATTTTGGGAGGTAGCAGGAACCCACACGCATTTCCAACAAGTGGTATCAGAGGCAGGTTCGACCCCCAGGGAGAACTTGGACGTGTTCAGTGAAGAGTTGAGATGGAAATGGGAAGCGCCATGCCGGGGCAAGTCCCCAAGTTGACAAAGACAAATTACGGGAACTGGAGTATTCAGATGCGAGTGCTTACTCGCTCCAAAGAATTATGGGAGATAGTTGAAGAGGGAGTCGAGGTGCTTACTGCTGAAGCGGAGGCAGCGTTGACTAACGCTCAGAAGACAGCGTTGAGGGAAGCAAAGAAGCGGGACAAGAAGGCCCTCTTCCTATTGTACCAAGGAGTTGATGAGGCGACATTTGAGAAGATCTCAGATGTTGGGACATCCAAGGAGGCTTGGGAGATACTACAACGCTCCATGCAGGGAGTGGATAAAGCAAAGAAGGTTAAGCTGCAATCCCTCCGAGCCCAGTATGAGGTGATGAGGATGCAAAGCTCGGAGAAGGTGGGTGACTACGTGACACGTCTACGGACGCTCACAAATGAGATGAAGAGGAATGGGGAAACATTAGATGATGTTAGTTTCATGGAGAAGCTCCTGCGATCTATGTCCAAGAAGTTCAGGCACGTGGTAGTAGCCATAGAGGAGTCGAAGGATCTCACCGAGATGGCGGTAGATGAACTCGTTGGCTCACTGCAAGCCCATGAGTACCGCATGCTGCAGGATGATGAGGAGTTGAGTGGCTTGGGAAAAGCACTCCAGACTCAACTTAACTTTGGAGAAAGCTCAGGAAAAGGAGGAGGCCAGCGTGGCCGAGGCTACCAAGGAAGAGGTAGAGGAGGAATAGGTGGAAGAGACTTCGGAAGAAATCAATACAACCAAAAGGAGGCGGTGCAACCTCAGGGTTGGAGACACGATGGAGGAGGAAGAGGAAGAGGCCAAGAAAGAGGCCAAGGCAGAGGACAAGGAAGGGACCAAGGCAGAGGTCAAGGAAGAGGAAGAGGAGATATGTCCCAGCCTCAATGTTACAACTGTAACAAGTTCGGGCATATGAGCTACGATTGTTGGGCTCCAAGGAAGGGAGGAGAAGCCAACCACTATGCTGAGGCAAGTAACACGGGTGGCGACCCGATGATGTTCCTTACCATTCAAGGTGCTGCAGGAGGGAGGAACGGGGTGTGGTACTTGGATACTGGCGCAAGTAACCACATGTGTGGAGATAAGGAGCTGTTCACCAGCCTTGAGGCAAATGGTGGTGAAGTCAATTTTGGCGACGCCTCAAAGATATCTGTGGAAGGAAGAGGAGTGATAGCGGTCACAATGAATGAGAAGGAGGTACAGATCAACGATGTCTTCTATGTGCCAGGCTTGAGGAGCAACATCCTAAGTCTTGGGCAGCTGGTAGAGAAGGGCTATCGTGTCCTATTGAGGGATAGTACCTTAGCTATGAAGGATAGTCAAGGAAAAAAAGTGGTGAGAGTGAAGATGGCGACGAATCGCCTCTTTCCTCTAAGTATGGATGCCAAGGAGACAGCATGTCTGGCGAAGACAGGAGAAGAAGAGGAAGCTTGGCTGTGGCACCACCGGATGGGACATCTGGGATTCACAGGCCTGAAGCTACTGTCAGGTTCCAAGATGGTGGATGGGCTGCCTATGATCACACCTCCTCATAGGGTCTGTGAGGCATGCACAAAGGGGAAGCAGAGGAGAGAAACTTTTGAGGGTGGCAAGTCCCGGAGAGCAACAAGGCCGTTGGAGTTAGTTCACTCAGACATCGCTGGTCCGTTTGAGACTACTTCAATAGGTGGAAGCAAGTACTACATTACCTTCACTGACGACTTCAGCAGGAAGTGTTGGGTTTATTTCCTAAGGGAGAAGGCTGAGGCACTTGACAAGTTCAAGGAGTTCCAGGCGATGGCTGAGAAGGAGAGTAGTCAACCGCTGAAGGTGCTCAGAATGGATAGGGGTGGGGAGTACACCTTTAGGCTGTTTGACGAGTACTGTAAGCAATGGGGGATCTCTCATCAGCTGACGACGACATACTCGCCTCAGCAGAATGGCGTGGCAGAAAGAAAGAACTTGACCATCATGAATATGGCAAGAAGTATGGTGAAAGGCAAGGGATTGCCGAAGAAGTTCTGGGCGGAAGCGGGTCAAGTGGCAGTGTACGTGCTGAACCGTTGTCCAACAAAGAGTGTGAAGTTCAAAACTTCATTTGAAGCTTGGAGTGGGTGGAAGCCCAGTGTGAAGCACCTAAGGGTTTTCGGGTGTGTGGATTATGCCCACGTCCCGGACCAGAGAAGGAAGAGGCTGGATGACCGGAGCGAGAAGTGTATCTTCGTAGGCTACGTCCTGCGAGCAAGACATACAAGCTGTATAACCCGATGACGGAGAAGGCCATCATCTCAAGGGATGTGGTGTTTGAAGAAGGAAGCAGCTGGAGCTGGGATGAAGCAACGAGAGGCATCAAGGGGATGTTCTACGAGGATGATGAGGAGGAAGGTGGAGAAGAGGCTGAAGACGAGATGGGTGGAGTTGAGCCACCATCACCACCTAGCAGAGGTTCAGGGGGAGCTCTCATCCCTTACTCAAGTGGAGCAAGTACAAGTGGAGGCAGCTCAGGTGGAGCTAGCACCAGTGGAAGTAAAGATAACCGTCCTCAACCTCGGATGAGGAGGTTGGATGATATCTATGAGGAGACGGCGCCGTTACTTAACAATTTTTCTTTATACTGTCTATTTGCAGATGTTGAACCGTGCTCTTATGAAGAAGCCGCCAAAGAAACAACTTGGAGAAAGGCAATGGATGTGGAGATCGCCTCCATTAAGAAGAACGACACCTGGAAGTTGGTGGATCCACCTACAGGCCAAAAACCCCTCGGGGTGAAATGGATCTATAAGGTGAAGAAGAACAAAGATGGGGGCGTGGAGAAGCACAAGGCGCGGCTAGTCGTGAAGGGCTACCGACAAGTCCAAGGAGTGGACTATGATGAAGTCTTCGCCCCAGTGGCGCGAATAGACACTATCCGGTTGATCATCGCTCTGGCTGCCCATCATGGATGTAAGATCATGCAGATGGATGTGGTATCTGCTTACCTGAATGGCTACCTGGAGGAGGATGTGTACATCGAGCAGCCTTCAGGTTATGTGGTGAAGGGGCAGGAGAGAAAAGTATGCAAGTTGGACAAGGCTTTGTACGGGCTGAAGCAAGGAGCTCGAGCCTGGAATGGGAGAATAGATGCCTACCTGCAGAAGCATGGCTACAAGAAGAACCCTCATGAATATGCCCTCTACACGAAGGTTGAGAAAAATGGCAGCATGATGATCGTATGTCTATACGTGGACGATATGATCTTCACAGGCAACAACCCTTTGATGTACGAGTTCAAGAGAATGATGAAGAAGGAGTTCGAGATGACGGACCGGGAGAGCTCACTTATTTTTTGGGGGTGGAGGTAAAGCAGAGTGAAGACGGGAACTTCATCTCACAAAAGAAGTATGCGAAGGAGATCCTAAAGAAGTTCAGGATGGAGAACAGCAAGCCTATCTCTACTCCTGCCGACCCAGGCCTGAAGTTGAGCAAGGAATTGAAGGAAGGAGCGGTAGACTTCACTTTATTCAAAAGCTTGGTCGGGAGTCTACGTTACCTAAACTTCACCCGACCAGACATCATGTATGCAGTCGGGGTGGTAAGCAGACACATGGAGGAGCCAAAGGAGGATCACTTCACAGCCGCGAAGAGGATCCTGAGATACATAAACGGGACAAGAGGTCATGTACTGAGGTACTCTACGGGCGAGGAGCTGAAGCTGGTGGGATACTCAGACAGTGACTACGGCGGGGATGTAAATGATCGGAAGAGCACTTCCGGGTATGTTTTCAACATGGGAACGAGTGCGTTCTCTTGGAGCTCGAAGAAGCAAGTCACGATAGCTCTATCGTCATGTGAGGCAGAATACATTGCAGCGGCTGCTGGCACCTGCCAAGCTATTTGGCTAAGGAACCTTCTGGAGAGTCTGCATCATGGAGTGGATGGGCCAACAATAATGTTGGTGGACAACATGTTGGTCATCCAGCTCGCAAAGAACCCTGTGCTACATGGCCGTAGCAAACACATTGAGACGAGGTATCATTTCCTTAGGGAGCAAGTGGAGCAGAAGACAGTGGAGGTGGCGTATTGCCCAACCGGAGAGCAGGTTGCGGACATCTTCACTAAGGCATTGAAAGTAGAGATGTTCTTGAAGTTGAAAAGCAAACTCGACATGGTTTGCCAAGTTTGAGGGGGAGTTTGCTGGAGTTGACTTGTTGACCGAACCAAAGAAAAGAAAAAATTAGAATTTGTATTTATTAAATGCTGTAAAGGTTTTAATGATAGGAGTAGGTAGTTGGAAGGTTGCATTTATTATGTGAAGATTTTTACTTGTTTTCTTTTGCCTATATATAGGCCTTTTGTCGTTCCTTTTATGTTGGATGAAATAGAGAGAGAAGTTCTCATATTCCTGTTCCTGTTTTAGAGAGAGAGGGAGAAGCGCTGCAGCACTGGGGTGTTTTCTGTCCGGGCGGCTTGTTAACCAACTCGCGCAGTAGCAGCTCGCGCAGGAGGAGCTCGCGCAGTAGCAGCTCTCGCAGGAGGAGCTCGCGCAGTAGCAGCTCGCGCAGGAGGAACTCGCCAAGCGAGTAGCAGCAGCTTGTTGGCGTCGTGGTCGTGCGAGTAGACGGATCTCGCCACGCGTGTTGGGCGGTCAAGCCGCGAGTGGGGTGCGGTCTCGCCGGGGTAGTAACCGCGCGACTTGGCGGTCTCGCCAAGTTAGCCTCGCCGACTACTTAGAAGAATTTTCGGAATTTTGAGAGGTAGCAGGAACCCACACGCGTTTCCAACATTTAGAAGTACTAGATATAGCTTTTGCATCACTGTTCACAATGTGCTTCTTGCTCAAAAAGAACATCAAATTGGGACTCCTTGGACATTACCAACACGAGTAATTGTTCGTTCACTTCACTACTAAAATAGATATTTGAAATGCCAGAGCATTTTATGCTGCTAATAAAATGCGGGGTACTCATGCCCGAAAACCCTTGAACCCCAAAATATTTTCAAATCCAAAACGAACTTAAGAGAGCAAATTGTTTTCCTTCTTACTGCTTTCAAGCAGAGCTTCAGTAGTAGAAATATTTGATCCCTCATTTCCGCATCAAACACAAGATAATTACTCACAATCGTAAAGGGGTGGCGGCGGCAAGGAGGCCAAATGATTCTGGAGGAACAAAACTCGTGCGAACAAAGGGCCAAAGGCTGCCGGGCTTCGTATGGTCTCGTTCGTAGTGCGGCTGTCGGGCTTCGAGGGCTTACGTTGGGGTAATTTGTGGGAATTGTATATGAAACATGAAGATTAAGATCCTATTCATTTCATTTCATGGACAGGATTAGGTTCTTTATGATCTAACGGTTCTCTTTTTCCATTGTTTTTATATATTTTTTTTATTCAAAAAATTCTGAACCATTAGTTTTTTTTTTTGAGATTTTTTCTTACCACTAGATATGAAATGGAGAGGATCCGGATCCGAAACATGAGTGCTGATGTTTTTTTTAATAAAATCGGGCCTACACATAGGGGTTAAGTCGTTAGTGGTTAATGGTGAGCCAACATTTAATACGAAAAATAAATTAAAGAACACTATTTTATACGTGAGAATAATAATAACAAAAAATAGTATTAAGTTTGAGTAAAATTTTATCAAGAAAATTTGTGAACTTGAGGTCGTAATGACTAAATGTGCTGTAATTTTTCCCATTATTACGTACCTGGGTGACCGCCCCCCGATTCTGCACTTCAATCTGGCTCTTGAACTTGATCTTTTGCCTAACAGATGTAGTGAGGTTACCGCGGGAGGAGCTCACCCAGCCGGTGAACCGCCACAGTCCCTCGGCGTCGATCTCCGACTGCCCGTCCTGGTTTCTCCACTCAGCGTTGCGGTTCATCTTAATCGGTGGCACAAAGTAGGTCATGAGCCCAGCCCGGACAGCGTCGGACCACAAATCCACCCACACGTGAAGGTTGGCGCTCACCAGCCAATAAGGCTGGGCGTCGCGCACGCCCAGCCCGATCTCGTGCATTCGGCCATCGAGGAGGAGGCCAAGGAAGGGCGTGATGTCTAGGTCGTAAGACGGCATGTCGAAGGCGCCGATGGAGGCGACGGGTGACCAGAAGAACGGGTTGATGGACCGGGGGTAGATTACCGGGAAGGGGATGTGACCTCCTGCGAATTGGCCATCAATATTTGCGTAAAGCTGGCGGAACCCACCGTTCGCCCGGGGGGATGACAAATTTGCGGTGCTGGAGCTGTGCAGGTACGAGGTGCGAAGGGGGTTGGTATACCAGAGATCGTCGACGCCGTGATAGGAGACGAAGATTTCGAGCACAGCGCGATAGGCATTCATGGGAATGGCGATGGAGGCGGTTTGGATGTGGGTCTCGTTTTGGATGCGGAACCAAAAGCCATCTGCGCCACGGTAGCCAGCGGGATTGGAGACCGGGAGTATGACGTCGGCCGGCTCGTGGTAGAGGCCGCGAGTGTTCGGGTGGGCGGAGGCGGCTGCGGCAGTTGTCAAGGCTGCGCCGCGGTAGAAGTGGAGGGAAACATTGGCGGAGTAGATGCCGGGGAGGTGGCCTGGCGAGTTGGAGTTCTCTAACATCATGGAGATGGCGCCGTGTCCGCGGGCGGTTGTATAAGAAGGGTCTCCGAGGCGGCGGAGCAGGGCGGCGTAGCGGCTTACGTCCTTCCGGATAGTCCAGAAAGCGCCGGGAGCCATGGGGAGCGGGGTGATGGTGCGAAGGACCTCAACGCCGTCGATCCAGACGGCGGCCACGCGGTCGCGTTGGAGGTCGGAGGCGGAGAGCGAGAGCTCGAGTATGACACGTGTCCACGGGAAGGGGCACTCGCGGGGATGGGTGTAGTTGGCGGAGGCTGGAGGGGAGCCCACCGTCTCGGCAAAGTCCTGCTGCAGGACGACGATGGAGCATTTGGGGACCTGCCCTGCTAGGCCGGCTGGCGGGAGCGTGGGATCAAGGTGCTCGAGGGTTATCGTTGGGACGGGGCCTTGACAGTGGATCATCGACATAGAGAGATATAGCAAGAGGAGGACGGTGGAGTAGTAGCGGCAGTCCATCTTCTTAATTCTACGATGAATCTTAAGTTTGTGAAACCGACCTCCCCGCCAAGTTCGCTGGGGCTAGGTGTATATTTATGGGGTTCTAGCTGTTAAGTAAGAGATACATATTTGAGAAGCGATCGAAGAGAATGGAGGGAAGTTGTTTAAAATGTGTTCTGAGAGGGTACCTCCCATATTTCACCATTGAATACTTGCACGTAGAGCAGAAGCAGGAATCGCGGCTTTCTGCCTGCGAAGATGATAGGAGGGGGGCGGCTTCGCAGTGGTTTCCTTTTGCGTCCTTGATTTCTGACGTACTTATGTTTTCGTAATTATTACGGGTCCTCATTTTGGACATGAAATATTTGATAAATATTTTTTCAATTTATTTATTATTTTTCATTTTCGAGGAGTTGTTAGTAACAAAGAATTCGGCCTGAACGGCCTCTTTTATATCTGTGAGCTCGGCAATTTTTGGGTGGCCCTGAGTTACCCTGAGCAAAGAAATTAGGGTCGTGCCCTTGCACATCAAATCAGATGCATGATATTTGATGAGCGAGTGCACGGCATTGATCTCGCGCTCCCGATGAGCCATGCCCACCGAAAAATTACTCATGTGAGCTACCGTGCCGCGGTATCCATACCGCCGGCGGTAGCACATTTTTCGTACTGATTTCTAACCATCAGTGCTAGTATTTTCATTGTTTTTTAGTTGATATAAATGACAACACAATACTCACTGTGATGTTTCACAATAACAAGGCCGTAGATTTCTGCGCATTAGAAACGCTAGCACATTTTTCGTACTGATTTCTAACCATCAGTGCTAGTATTTTCATTGTTTTTTAGTTGATATAAATGACAACACAATACTCACTGTGATGTGTCACAATAACAAGGCCGTAGATTTCTGCGCATTAGAAACGCTAGCCCAAGAACTTCAATTTAACACTTCAATTTTGACTATTCGAATTTTTACCTATTCACAAGCATGCATTTTCGAAATTGTTATCCTTAAAACATATTTATAATAATGCTTTACAATCTCATGTTTATAAATTAACACTCAAATCACAAACAAATCCAAGACTTTTAACAACATGTCTAGCCCAATATACAAATCAGCGGTGGAATATTTTTTGACTCAACATAAAAAAATCTTGTCAACTTTAGGAATTTTGTTAACTACACTTGCATGCAAAAAATTTATAAACTTGTTGCGGACCAACTCGATGCCCCGATCGGGCCGGATCTGTTCGAACTGTCTTAACTCACGAGGCGGTCGAGCGCGCACACAGTCAAAGAGAGTAGAAAGTTGAGACAAGATGTGATAACGTGTGTTGAAACCGAAAAACGGTCTCCTGTGGAGTTCACCCTTGGGCAAGAGGTGATCGCACACCTACTTCACTCCTGCAAGCTAAACAACAAAAGAAACAAGGGGAACTGACCCAAGGGCTCGGCGGGGAGGACCCACCACACACCCGGAAGATCTGAGAGCGCTTCCCCTCCTTAGGCAAATGCCGAGTTAAGGTACCCTCAGAAAGCACTTGAAAACTGGAGCATGAGAACACAGGAAGCCTGCCTTCTGGGGTACCCCTTGGATGCTATTTATAGTTTTCAGAATCTGAACTGGTAATAACCAAACTGAACTGACCTGAAGTTCCTAAAATACCTTTGGTAGGGTCTGCCAACAGCCAAACTCCGCTGTTTTGAAGGGCTATGGGCAGACCAGCGGGGGCAAAACAGTAAAAAGTATCTCATATATCTGGGCGAGCTGGGGAGCCTGACCACCTCGGCAGATCCTGCTCGCCTGCTGTTGCCGAGCTCCTTTGTGCGAGCGCGATTCGGGATGGCGAGCTCGCACATCAGTCAGCCTCCATTAGTCGACCTCAGCTCGACGAATCCTGGCTTAGCTCAGCGAATACCGAGCTTGCGGTCGACGAATGCCGAGCTCGGGTTCGGCTTGTAACACCCCCTATCCGTCACATAGCATATAGCAGTAGGTCCGGCCGGGGCCCGACGTCGTATGCCACAGACAGACCGGGTGGTTACTTATGGAAACCATCCAACCAATCATAACGTCCTACACAGAGCATTCTAGCGGTAGCAGTTTAAGAAGTTGCAATAAAGAACTCAGCACTAAAGCATGAATGTCCATTAATACCAAATAGGAATGTTACAAATACACCAGTACAAGCCTTAAGGCCTTACAAAAATTGTTCACTTCATATTACATATTTTACAAACCACGGCACGCAGGCCGGTTATACATGAAATAAAACAGTAAACACTCTCATTAGGCCTTCGAGGGCCGGCTTCGCAAAATGGGCTTTAGCCCGCTATTGACCGCTTTGGTCCAGCAGCACCTGCAAGCAACAAACCACCGCACGGTGTCAAAACAAGGCAACAGTCAGCAATGCTGACCAAATTATAACGATCCCGCCCCTAGCTCGGGGCGGCGATGCTCCTGTTGGAACACCCTATTACTAATTTGGGTCAGGATCACTATGTCTCTAGGAAACCAATGTTTGACCTCCTGTATAGCTCAAAAGGTCAATTAGAATTGAGTCTAAGGGTTAGAATTCTAAGTTTGAAAGCTGCCCTCAAGACCAAGCCTTTTTCAGTTTGAGACTAAGTCATATCGTCGAGCTCAGCACGACGATTCGTCGAACTCCGATCGACGATCGTCTAGCTCAACTTCGACAGATCGTCGAACTCCATTCGACGATCGCTGAGCTCAACTTCATCATATCGTCGAACTCCATTCGACGATCGGTGAGCTCAGTTCGACGATCTTTGACTCAGCTTTGGATCTCTATCTCTGAGCTCAGTTCGACGATCTTTGAGCTCAGATTGACGATATTTTGTTGCAGTATAAGTCCATATCGCTGAGCTCAGTACGACGATAGCAGAGCTCAGTTCGACGTTTTCAGATAACTTCAAGGATGTTTCTAGATTCAAATTCAAATCAGTTAAGGAGTTATTCTACAATTAATTCAGAAGATTTTCTAGCCGTTTTCATTTATTTCTGCACCAAGTTCCAAGAGATTTTCAAGGAATATTTCTATGGACTTTCCTACAGAAGACATTTTGCAATTAAGGATGCAATTAATGCAGACCAACGGCTATTCTTGACAGAGGATGTTTTTCCATTCAGTACCAGAGAATAAAAGAAGAAGAATTTTTGAATCTCTCTATCACACAGAGACACACACAGACAGCCATTAGTAATCTTCAGAACAAGAACAAAAACATTCTGTCTCAAAGAATTCTCACGAACACACATCCAAGGAGATCAAATTTTCTGAAATATTCAGATCTCTCTTGTCTCAAGTGTTCAAGGCCAACATATTTCAAGACTCCAGACACCAAACATTTCAGCTGTTGCTGAGATCATCTTTTGCTGGAGCTCAACTTTTGAAGGTCTATCACCCTACAGCAAAGCTTCTTTTACTGAAGATCTCAAGGACTCAGGGGGAGCTTTGACACCATCAATCCACATAGTCTTCTCAACTGTTTGAGAAAGAGAAGACTTTCATCACTCTCTCACCCCCATCTCTGTAAAGGGTTTCTCAAACTCTCTTCAAAAGTTTGAGCTTGGTTTTTGAGCACCTTGTCAAAAGCTCATTAGTGGCAAGACACCTGATCAAAAAATCTGATTTGTTTTTTGAGCACCTTATCAAAAGCTCATTGGTGCCCAGGACACCTGATCAACTCATCATGCAGTGGATTCCTACCTAGGGTGGTAGAAGAGTGGATGTACCCAAGTTTAGGGGAACAACTATATTTCCTTGTGTCTTCTGGTTTTGCTTGTCTTTATTTTTGTTTTTGGCTGTGATTGTTTTGTGATTAGCTTCTGATTAGTTTAGTTCTGTGATTAGATTTATTAACTACTTCCCTGCTCACTCAGATTACAACAATTGTTGTAAAAAGTTTTAAAGCATCATATACTCTATTCACCCCCCTCTAGAGTATATCAGATCTAGCTGCACTTTCAATTGGTATCAGAGGGAGGTTGGTTAAACATACCACACCTTGGTGGTTGCACAGGCTAACACCTGAACCCAAAGATCCCTATTTAGATCTGTTTTCTTTTGAAGTTTATTATTAGGTTTTGTTTTCATAAATCACGGCCCAAAACAAAGATTATGCTAGCACCAAACCTCCAGTGTGCAATCTATCCAAGTTTGCACTTTGGAAAGCAAGAATCAGATTATACATGAATTCTATTGACGAGGATATTTTTAACTCTATTTTGACAGTGTGTCCAAGACCTCTAGAGAACTCAAATACAAATGTTGTTCCACCTCCATCAAGAACAGATGCTGACATCAAGAAATGGAAGATAGCTGATGCCAAGGCTATGAACATCTTAGCCCAGACAATGTCTGATGACATATTTCAAAAGGTGGCTCAATGCAATTCAGCAAAGGAAATTTGGGACAAACTCTCTGAAATAGTCTCAGGCTCAGCTGATGAGAGAAAGGATAGGAGATCACACCTCATATCTCAATATGAGAATTTCAAGAAGGGAGAAACTGAGTCAGTGGGAGATATGTACAACAGACTCAGTCTAATTGTCAGTGAACTTAGGACATTGGATAAAGAGATCTCACTAACTGAACTCAATGACAAAATTCTAATGTGCTTCCCTAGCACTTGGGATTCAAGAATCTGGCCAATCAAGGATGCCAGAAGTTTGAATGAGATCACCACTGAAGCTCTATTAGGTAAGCTCAAATCTTATGAGCTACTTATCAAAAATAGAGAAGAAGAACAGAAGACTGCCTCACCAGCCACAAGAAAAGAGAAGACCATAGCCTTCAAGGCAACTGAAGATCAGCCTGAAGACAAAGTCACTGGCAATGATGAACTGCTCAGTCTGTTGGCCAAAAGATTTTACAAGATGGCCAGAAAGGACTTCAGAAGGAGATCATACAAGGAGCATGATAAGCCAAGGTATGACAAGTCAATTAAGAATAAAGAAATTGTTTGCTTTGGTTGCAGGAAACCAGGGCACATAGTTCCTGACTGTCCAGAAAACAAAAACAAGGACAGAAGGGACAAGAAAGAAAGAAGAAAGGAGAAAGATTCCAAGAGGAATGACAATGACAAACCCTCATCAAGCAAAAACAAACATACAAAAAAGGGGTTTGTTGTTGAATCCTGGAGTGAGACTGAAGAGGAGTCAGAAGCCTCATCCAGCTCCAGTGATGATGAGGATGATGCAGAAGAGAAAGAGTTCTACATGATGACAATCAATGTCTCACAACATAATTCAGAAGAAGAGGAGTCAGACTCAGACTCAGAGACTCAACCTGAAGAAGATCAGGTAATTAGTTCTTTTGATTTTAATTCAGAGGACTTTAAATCTGAATTTAAAGCACTATGTTTAGACCTGCTAAAATCTGAGAAAGAAATTATCTCTCTCGGAAATCATTTATCTGAACATAATACTTTAAAGTCAGAAAACCTCAAACTCTCTCAAGAGTTGGAGTGTTGTAGGGAGCAGATAGCTTCACTGAAAAGTGAGCTGTCTGAGGCCAAGAAGCTTGAAGAATCCCTTAATGGGAGAAGCATCAAGCTGATGGACATCACAAGCATAGTGAACTCCAGATTTAATAGTACACTGGGCTTGGGTGCTTCATCTAGCCAACCCATAGTTCTAACAACTCCAATCAAATTCATCTCTGACAAAGGAAAGAGAGTTGTAGAGGTAGCTAGGAAAAATTCTGATCTGCCCCAGAAAACTAAGTCCCAGCAGAAATCGTCGAACGGAGATCGACGATCGCCAAACGGAGATCGACGATCGCCGAACGCAGATCGACGATCTCAGGCAAAATCGTCGAACTCAGGTCGACGATCTCAAGTCCCTGAACTCTGCTATAGTCGACCGTCGAACGGAGCTCGACGATCTGACCCAAGATCGTCGAACGCAGCTCCAAGATCGTCGAACAGAGGTCAGAGCTCTGAAAATTTTTTCAAGGGCAAATCAAAATCCAATCCTAAGGGTCCTTCATCCCAAATCTTTAACCCTTATACTGAATGGATTATACCTCCAAGGAGATATCATCCTGAAGGATATAAGAGTCAACCTGGGATGTCCTTTATTTCAGAATTTAAATGTTATCAACCTAGGCCCAAGGTAAACTGGATCAAAAATAAATGAATTATCTTATGTGTAGGTGAAGACTTATCCAACATCTAACCGGCAATGGTACTTGGATAGTGGGTGCTCTAAGCACATGACAGGGAACAAGGACAACCTCACTTCCTTTAGAGCCAAGCTTGGACCCAAAGTTATCTTTGGTGATTCAAACTTTGGACAGACTAAAGGACATGGTGCAGTCCAGATTGGATCAGTAACATTCAAGAAGGTAGCTTATGTGGAAGGACTGAAGCACAACTTAATAAGCATCAGTCAGCTGTGTGATGAAGGCTACTTAGGTGACCTTCAGCAAAACATTATGCAAAATCAAGTCAGAGGACAACACAACTGTGTTGACAGGTAAAAGGAAAGGTAACATCTATCTAGTAGATTTTCTTTCAACTGATGTAGATATTTGCCTGTTTAATTCTGTCTGTAGACCAAACATTTTATGACATAAGAGACTAGGACACCTAAACCTTAGAACTATTGCTAGGCTATTCAAGGACAACCTTGTTAGAGGACTACCTTCTGGCCCCTACAAGAAGGAAGGACTCTACAGGGCTTGTCAATTAGGAAAGCAAACTAAAAACAGCTTTAAGTCACTTAATAAGAGTGATTCACCTAGGATATTGTATGTAACATCCCATGTTACTTCTAGACCCCTCAACTTAGATTGGGTTAGGCTTGAGTGAGATTTAAGGAAGACCAACTATGTTTGACCCTAGGTAGTGGGTGGTAACCATGTGGGGCCCACTATAAGACCATAGTCAAACTAGGTCAAACTAGCCTAAGTGGGGATCCTAGCCACTCCATGACCCCACCACTTGAACAACGATCATATGAGAAAGAAGTCCACAACATGGGACCACCCCCGCCCGAGCATTAGTTTGCGGACAAACTATGCAGCAGAAGCAGTGGTGTGCCCATGTGTAAAGTCACATAAATGGTCCACAAAGTACAATGAGTTAGGCCAGTTTTGTTTTAACCTTACCTTTATGCAACCTCCACAGGTCGCCGCGCCGCAAAATGTGGCTCCTCCCCCTCCAGCTGCCACTCCATTCCTACATACGGAGATGGGGCAGACCTTGACGACGATTCTGGATGCCTTCAGAGCCCAGCAAGTCCCGGCTCCACAGCCAAATCCGGGGTCGAGCTGGCTGAGTGCATTCAAGAGCCTGTCCCCACCGACGTACCGTGGGACAGAGGATGCGGTGAAGACGGAAGAATGGCTTGAGGCCATACATGAGATCTTAGCAGGCATCAGCTGCCCAGTCGGCGAGGCAGTACCTCTAGCCACCTCTGTGCTGGAGGCTCATGTGAAGAGATGGTGGAAATCAGTCCGGGAGTCTACTTATGCGGACTTTGAGCTGTCAGAGATATCATGGGAGGAGTTTGGCGATGTGTTTCTGGAGCACTTCGTCTCTGCCACAGACAGAGATGCCTTGGAGGAGAGGTTTTTGAACCTCAAGCAGGGGACTAGATCGGTGATAGAGTATCAGAGAGAGTTCTCTCATTTGGCCAGGTTCGCAGGGATTCAGGATACCGATGATAGGAGGTATGCCAAGAGATTTTACCGGGGCCTCAGGGATGATTTGAGGCAGGCCTTGCTGTTTATTTCTCATGGCACATCTAGGCAGATCATTGAGATGGCGAAGAAGCTGGAGGCTGACCAGCTGATGGTGCGAGCCGGAGGGAAGAGACCATTTGATGGGTCGACATCAGGAGAGAGCAGTAGGGGCTCTCAGAGAGGCAGGACCATTGGATACAGGAAGGGTGGGGGACGTCGTCGTCCCAACTTCAGGCAGGAGCAGGGGCCTCCTCCAGCATTGGCTCCCCCACCTCTACAAATGCATGATCCGAGGAGACAGGATGACCGAGGCCACCGACAAATGGTTTGTTACGGATGCCGCCAGCCCGGGCACATCAGGTCGGAGTGCCCGCACCGATTCCATCCCCCTCCTCCTCCTCCACCTCCAGTGGCCCCAGTACAGCAGGGCCGAGGACGAGGCTGAGTACGAGGCCGAGGTCGGGGATATCACGGCAGGAGATGCGAGCAGGAGCAGATATACGCCTTGGACCTCACAGAGCCGAGGAATCCCGAGGAGGTTATCACAGGTACTTAAAGTTAATTATGGATTTTCTTGGATTTTCAATGATATATATATATATATATATAGTACCTGGAACTATAGGATAACAATTAACTTTCACATAAACAAACCTCAGGCATAGTTATGATCAGCGGCAAGCCCGCTCATACTCTCTTCGACACGGGTGCTTCACACTCGTTCGTATCCGAGGCCTTCATCGACGGACTCGAAGGCGTGGAGAGGTTTCCTGGACTAGAGATGAGGGTGCGTCTACCCGATGGGTCAGAGCTGCGGACCACTGCACATTGTGATATGGAGGCCGAGATTGGCGGCAAGGCATTTGAGGCGCCGACAACTATTCTGAAGCTGCAGGACTTTGACTTGATCTTGGGCATGGCCTGGTTGCATCGGAACCATGCCCAGATAGATTGTCCATCCAGGAGGATCACGCTAAGGCATGGCGACTCTCATGTTATCGTTGAAGGTATCCAGCCTATCTGCCACCTACTGTTATCTTCTGTACAGGCTGTGAAGGCCCATGAGCAGGGCGAAGAAGTTTATCTTGTCTGCTTCGAGATGGTGGGAGCAGAGACGACTATCTCAGATATTCTGGTGGTCCGGGATTTCTCCGACGTATTCCCGGAGAAATTGCCCGGGCTACCACCTGCTAGAGACTTGGATTTCAGGATTCAGCTAGTACCGGGAGCGAGGCCGGTGTCCCGGGCACCCTACAGGATGGCTCCTAGGGAGTTAGCAGAGTTCAGGACTCAACTACAGGAGCTAGTCGAGTCAGGATTTGTGCGGCCCAGTTCATCGCCATGGGGAGCGCCAGTTCTCTTTGTGAAGAAGAAAGACGGATCACTGCGATTATGTATAGATTATCGGGAGCCGAACCGGTTAACGATCCGCAACACCTATCCTCTGCCTCGGATAGATGAGTTATTTGACCAGCTACAGGGAGCCTTCTGGTTCTCCAAGCTAGATTTGCGATCCGGCTACTACCAGCTCCGTATCAGGGAAGAGGACATACCGAAGACGGCATTCAGTTCACGCTATGGATTATACGAGTTCACGGTGATGCCTTTTGGGCTCACGAATGCTCCTACCGCATTCATGAGTCTAATAAACCGTGTATTCGAGCCTTTCTTAGACCGCTTCGTGATTGTATTCATCGACGACATCCTTATATATTCTCGGACTCAGGAGGAGCATACGGAGCACCTGGCACAAGTCCTGCAGAGGCTAAGGGAGACCCAGATGTACGCAAAGTTTTCAAAGTGCCAGTTCTGGCTGCAAGAGGTGGCTTTCCTGGGGCACACGATCAGTGGGGCTGGATTAGCAGTGGACCCAGCCAAGATAGAGACAGTGAGGGATTGGCCGCGGCCGAAGACCGCATCTGACATCCGCAGTTTCTTGGGACTAGCAGGGCATTATCGCAAGTTCGTGGAGGGGTTCTCGAGGATAACACTCCCCCTCACGTCCTTGACGAAGAAGGACACAGATTTTGTTTGGTCAGAGCGGTGTGAGACGGCTTTTCAGGAGCTGAAGGACCGACTCATCTCATCCCCCATTCTTGCGCTTCCATCCGGGAGCGAAGGATTTCAGATCTACACGGACGCCTCTTATCAGGGGATGGGTGCAGTCCTGATGCAGCATGGACATGTTATTGCTTATGCTTCGAGACAGTTGAAGAAGCATGAGCATAACTATCCAGTACATGACATAGAGCTCGGGGCTGTGGTTTTCGCCCTAAAGATATGGAGGCATTATTTATACGGGATTCATTGTGACATCTTTTCGGATCACAAGAATCTCAAGTATATCGATACACAGAAGGACCTAAACCTGAGACAGAGGAGGTGGTTGGTGTTCCTCTGTGATTATGATTACAAGATCCACTATCATCCGGGAAAGGCAAACACGGTAGCGGATGCTTTGAGCAGGAGGGCCGGCACTTCTGGACCGGAGCCCCGATTGATGTCTATAGAGCTGCTACAGATGATGGAGGATATGCACATTACCATGGTGTCCGAGACCGAGCCAGTCGTATATAGAGAGTATTTGAGCTCAGTGATCAGTGGCGATGATATACAGGAGCGCATCCGAGCACATCAGAGGCTGGATGCTGCGTTACAGCCGATTTTCAGTGCCCTAGAGAGGGGCAAGGTCGAGGACTACATGCTACAGGATGATCGTCTTCGGTTTCAGGGCACATCTACATACCAGCAGGGGGCAGTATCCGGGATGACATACTCCGAGAGGCACATTGCTCGAGATATTCAGTGCACCCCGGCATCACCAAGATGTGGGCAGATTTGCGGAGGTCTATGTATTGGCCCGGGATGAAGAGGGAGATCACGGATTTTGTGACCCATTGCGAGACCTGCCAGCGTGTGAAGGCAGAATGCAAGAGCCCGGGAGGTTTACTACAGCCACTGCCAGTTCCAGAATGGAAGTTCGAGGACATTGCTATGGACTTTGTACACGGATTGCCTCGCTCCCACTCTGGGCATGATTCTATATGGGTTATAGTGGATAGATTAACCAAGGTAGCGCGGTTTATTCCAGTTCGAAAGGATGCCCCAGTTGCAGTTCTGGTGAGATTATTTGTGGAGCAGTACGTCAGATATCATGACATCCCTAGGACTATTATTTCGGACCGTGATGGTCGGTTCACTTCGAGCGAGTGGAGGGCCGTGCATGCTTACTTGGGATGTCGGCTTACCTTTAGTACCGCCTTCCACCCGCAGACCGACGGACAGACCGAGCGGACCATCCGGACCATGGAGGACCTGCTCAGACTATGCATATTGGATACGGGGAAGCCTTGGGAGAGGCTGCTGCTATTGATTGAGTTCTCGTATAATAACAGCCACCAGGCTAGCATCAGGATGGCTCCATACGAGGCACTTTATGGGATGAGATGCCGGACACCGCTATCATGGGTTCAGGATGTGGATACCAGGGCTCTTAGATCTGATTATATAGAGGATACTGAGGCTCAGATTCGATTGATCAGAGATCGGCTACTAGAGGCCCAGAGCAGGCAGGCAAAGTATTATGATGCTCGGTACCGGAAGGTGGAGTTCCAGGTTGGAGATAGAGTATTCTTGAAGATACGTCCAGTACACGGTGTCTCTCGGGTGCGGAAGCACAAGAAGCTCAGTCCACGATACATGGGGCCATACTTGATCCTGGAGCGGATCGGCCCCTTGGCTTACCGACTGCAGCTGCCACCGGAGTTGGGTGCATTACATGACGTCTTCCATGTCTCTTCCTTGCGAAGAGCTCTCCTTCGGCCGGAGCAGCACATTACTACTACAGCCGGACTGGTAGAGCCTGACAGATCAGTGAGATTGGAGCCGATCCGGATTGACGATACAGCCATCCGAGTGTTGCGGAAGAAGAAGGTCCCTCTTATGAAGGTGTTGTGGTCCAACCATGGACGGGAGGAGCACACTTGGGAGCCGAGGGATCTGATGCTGGAACAACACCCAGAGCTATTCGCATCAGGTACTTTTAAGTTATGTCTTTAAATTTCTTGATGATTTTTACAAGTAGAACCCCGTAGACCCGAACTTAAATTTCGGGGACGAAATTATTTTCTTATTTATTGGAATTTGTAACATCCCATGTTACTTCTAGACCCCTCAACTTAGATTGGGTTAGGCCTGAGTGAGATTTAAGGAAGACCAACTATGTTTGACCCTAGGTAGTGGGTGGTAACCATGTGGGGCCCACTATAAGACCATAGTCAAACTAGGTCAAACTAGCCTAAGTGGGGATCCTAGCCACTCCATGACCCCACCACATTGCCCTAACCCTAAAAACAATCCAAGTGCACCTAGGGCATGCCATTTGGTCAATATTTTGACCCAAGTTGACCAAAGTCAACCTTGGGCTTAAATTGGTCAAACCCACACTCATAAGCCCAATTAGCCTAAGTAGGGCACCCCCTTGACCCAACCCAAGTTGGGTGGTGTCACTAGACCCATTACCACCAAATAGGGTCAGTCCACCCACCATGGTTGACCAAGTCAACCCTAAAAGTCAATTTGGTCAATATAAGGCCTAAAAAGAGAAAATGAGTGTCAAGCTCATTTCCAATGGGCTAAGCCCATGAACCAAGACCCATGACCAGCCTTAATGGTTAATGACAGCCCCTACCCTCCTGAAATTGGAGAGAGATTGCATGCAAGGGGGTAGTTTTGGAAATTGGGGGAAAAAGAGGAGAGAGAAGAGAGGGAAAATGGGGATGAAGGCCATGTGGCCCTCCTCCTCTCTTCCCAAGCACAGATCTGAACCCACACATGAATTACCATCCTTTCCAACCCAATTTCATGCCACTTGGAGCCAAGGAGGAGAAACCAAAGCTCATGGCCGAAATTCCCATCATGGCATCTCTGTATACAAGCCATATCAGCCAAAACCAACCATCCCATTAGCTTCAGAAGGTCCAAAGGAGTGGAATTCGATACCTGGATCGAAGCTTTTGGTGGAGAATCGGGTTCGGGAGCAAGCTCGCCAGAGAGGAAAATTTCCATGGCCAACCGCCGCCAAACCCGCCGCCAAGCCCCAATCCAGGTCCGTTTCACCTCACCTCTACCCGTACTAGTTTCCTAGATCTATTAGGCGAGACATCGGGCTCAAATGAGCCAGATCCAAGGTGAGCTTTTTCATGAATTTCGGATTTTTGATGGAGTGTAAGTTCGCCGGAAACCGCCGCCTCCGGCGGCCAAGTCACCGCCGAACGTTAGCCCTCACCTCAACGGAGGTGTTGGTGGTGGTGCCCGGCCAGGGAAGTGGCTGGATGGCCGGGAAATGGCCCTAAAGTGAGCTCCAGGTCGGGCAAATCTCGTCCATTGGCTGGAGGAGGAAGATGAATAGATGCCCTCCATCCTGCTTTAAGATTCGTGCTACATCAAAATTTAATTTTCTGTCCCTATTTTTGCTGTCTCTGGCATGTTAATTTTAGGCCTCTTAGAAGCATTTTCAGAACTTAGTATCTTAATGAGAATTGTAGATGATGGTCTTATCTTTAATTTGCCACCTTAAACATATGATTTGGTGTAGTGTACAGTCCTGTAGGACATTTCTCCTAGGACTGGTCCTAGGGTAGGGCTGAAATTAAATTGGATGCCCAGGTCAAACCATTAGTCACCATGGCCCCAAATTTTGGGCACATGCATGATTAGGGCATAATTAGCCCATGCCAAACTTTAGGAATTTTTAGAGAAACGTTTCCTATAGTTTTTGCCAAAATATCAAAATACAAATAAATGAAATATAAGGAGTTCTACACCTCCCCATGGTCCCAAATCTTGGTGGTAGGTCAGTGGGGACATCCTTGGTGCATGATAAAATTTTCAAGCACCTTGGGTTCAATACATGTTGGAGAATCCACTTGCATGTGTTAGCTTATGTTATGCCTTGGTGTGCAATTAGCAAAAAATGCAAATATAGTGTATTTAGCCCAATGGTGACATGCAAAGGTCTTGGAATTATTTACAGTGGTTCATTAGGCTAAATTTCATCCCTCAAATTAATCATGAAATTTTTGGAATCAAAAATTCCATTTATTGGAATTTATTTTAAATATAGCTATTTTGGAAATAAAATTGGAAAGTAGGTTTTCCTCAAGTACAAATCCTAAAATTTTGCCAAGGCATACATAATATCACATTTGACTTAGGAAAAATATGATCCCTCTGTTTTGAGGAACGTTTGGAGTAGATATCTTAAATTGCCCATTTTACCCTTGTCTTATTAATTCTTGAAATGATGGATATATACCTCTGAAAAATTTGGAATTTATTCTACTGCTATAAAATGGTATTATTAGTTTTGCATGAATTTCTCAGAATTAATGGATGCATTGTTAGTTGTTAGATTAATACAATGACATTTTTGGTAAATATGTTATAATGGAATTTTATAGGCCATTACACAATAAATGCTGATGATACTCTGCCAATAGTCATAAATTAGTGCTCTAAAAGTTCTGTAATTTTCCTGGAATTTTTGATTTCATAATGCCTATACTTCATTTGGAAAAATGGAATTTGTGTGAAATTGATATTAAATAGGAAATGCGAATAAATAATTTAAGAAAAATTATGAAACTCTGTAGGCAGCAATATTTTATCAATATACATCTCAGGAAAAATTCCTAAGGTTAGTGGATATTTAATCATACTACTTCATGTGTAAAATGACCTAGCGTTTAAATTAAAAGATTTAATTAAAGGACTATTTGGTCAAGAAAAATTATGAGAATTCGTAGGTGTTGGGTACATTGGTCAAATGTACCTGATTTGAAGAAGCCTCACCTAACTCAATGATATACATCATAGTGTATTTGATGTTTGTTTGAGTTACTTGTGCAGGTTAGGAATACACTGGACTGAAGCTAAAAATTCTAAGTCCATGTGTCGACACCCAGAGGGAAAGTGTCGTCACTTGAGAAAGCTTGTGTCGACACCCAGACAAGCAGTGTCGACACTTGGAGTCATTGTGTCGACACCTGGGAAGAAGAGTCGACACCAGTCAGAAAGTGTCGACACTTGGAGCTGTGTCGACACTCAGTGTAGAAGAATGCAGAAAAGCTGTGTCGACACTTAGCAGAAGTGTCGACACCTAGAAGAGCTGAGTCAACACCAGAAAGTGTCGACACTTGAAGTAAGTGTCGACACTCAGCAAAAGTCTGCAGAATCTAAGTACAAGTGTCGACACTCAACACAATGTGTCGACACTATGCAGAAGAGTCAGCACTTGAAGTAAGTGTCGACACCCAGCACAATGTGTCGACACTTAGCTAAAGACTCAGTATTTGAAGTAAGTGTCGACACTCAGCACAATGTGTCGACACACAATCAGAGGAGTCAACACTTGAAGAAAGTGTCGACACTCAGCACAATGTGTCGACACTTAGTTGAAGACTCTACACTTGAAGAAAGTGTCGACACAAGGAGCTGTGTCGACACTTAGCAAAGATCAGAAAAGTTACAAAATATTCTAAGTACAAGTGTCGACACTAAGGGAATGTGTCGACACTCAGCTGAAGAAACAAAAGTGAAGACTTGTGTCGACACCAAGAAGCAGTGTCGACACTTGACAGTTTCAACACATAAAGTTGTGTCGACACAAAGGAGTTGTGTCGACACTTAGAAGAATACAGTTGCAGAATGAAGTACAAGTACTTGTGTCGACACTCAATTTCAGTGTCGACACATGCAGAAGAAACTGTGTCGAGACATACAAGGAATTGTGTCGACACCTTGTAGACTTGTGTCGACACTTACACAACATGTGTCGACACTTTGCCTATAAGTGTCGACACTTAAGAACAGAAAGTCTCGACACTATCTGACAGTTAGAGGAATTTCAAGAAGTGACTGGTTGACAAGACAGCTGCCGAATCCAGTCGGTCTACATCAACTGTCAGTGATATCAGAAGTCTGTTATGAACCGGACCAGCCGGTTACCATGAAGGAAGCCTATAAATAGGCACTCATAGTCTACAGAAGATATGATTGAGATAATGATTGTTGAAGATAATATAGAAGTGGTTGAAAAAGTTTTTACAGAGAGAGTTCAGATCTTTGTAAAAGTGGTATATTGAGTATCAACACAAGAAGATCTTGCTGTGCATCAGCTGATCTAAGAAGTTGGAGAGAGAGAGAGCTCCAACCAAGTATTCAGTCTTTGGAACTAAGGCTGAGAAGAAGAATTCAGAGTCATCTGGATTTCAAGAAGCAGAGGTCAAGGAACAACTGCAGAAGATTCAGACTAATTCAGTTCTAATCAAGAAGCTTTGAAGGAAGCTAAGTCAGTTTGGATCTAACTGAGTTCTTCCAAGAACTCTTCAAGAATCTCTCAACTCCTCTCCTATTTTCTGAGTTGTAGAGTTAACTATTGTACTTTCTATTTTAACTTGTAGGATCCATTGGATCTGAGAGAATTGTAAGCCTATTTTATAAAGGCTGAGGGTAGGGCTTGGTTGCCTGAGTGTAGGAGTTGAAGAACTCTGAGTGTAGGCCTTAATTGGCTGAGTGTAGGCCTGGGTGGCTGAGTGTAGGCCTTTTGGCTGAGTGTAAGGCTTTGGGCCTGAGGTAGGAACCTAGTTTGGTTCTGAGTTAGTGGAGAAGTTTGGCCGAATCTAGTACACTGCTAGATAGGCGAAGGGGGAAAGTGGATGTACCCAAAGATTGGGGAACCACTATAAATTAGTGTGTCTTCTGTGCTGTGCTGTGCTGAGAAATTACTGTGTTTATGCTGTAATTGCTGTTAGCTGTAGAATTCTGTGAAATAGCTGTTGTGCTGCCAAACAAAACTCAAAAAGGATTAGGTCACCTATTCACCCCCCCTCTAGGTGTTTAGGTACCATATCTTTCAAGTGGTATCAGAGGGAGGTTCCTCAAAAAGGACTAACTGTCTGAGGAGATCCAGTTTGGCAGATTCAGTATAAGTCAGGAAACAGTTTCAAGAAAATCAAGAAACATGGGGTCTTCAGAGAATCACAAGGAATTGGGTTCAATGAAACTGCCCATTTGCAGAAAGGAGATTTTTGGAATCTGGAAAGAAAGGGTAAGGCTGTTCATGGAGGCCTCTGACCCTAGGATCTACATCACAGTCAAGGAAGGGCCTTATGTGCCCATGAAGATTTCAGTCTTGGATGCTACACAGAGAACTCCAAAGGATTTTTCTGAGATGACCAAGGATGAGATTGTCCTAGCTACAATGGACAAAAGGGCACAGAACATCATAGTTAGTGCAATTGATGATGCCACCTTCCAGAACCTTATTCACTGTAAAACAGCAAAAGAAATGTGGGATACCCTCATTGTCTACATGGAAGGTTCTGAAGAAGTAAGACAAGATAGGAAATCCTTGCTTAATCAAGAATATGAGAGCTTTAGGCAAGGAAGAGGAGATAGCATCACTGAATGCTACAAAAAGTTCTACAGAATTGTTAATGAACTCATGTCCTATGGAAGGGAGTTCACAAACTATGAATTGAATGATAAGTTCTTGAGGTCCCTAATCAAAGATTGGGACACTAAGATCTGTGCCATCAGAGAAATGGCAAAGTTGGGAGAAATTCCTCCTCCCACACTGTTTGGCAAGTTGTTATCTTATGAGATGCAATTGTCAGTAAGAAAAGAGGAGGAAAAGTCAACAAGGACTGAACACAGGGAAAGGACTGTTGCCTTTAAGTCAGAAGTACCTAGAAAGAACAGGACTAAGTCATCAACTCCTCCTCCAGAGGTAGTTGAATCAGAATCTGATGAGTCTGTTAGCACTAAATCTACAAGCAGTGAAAGTGATGAAGACTTTGCTGCATTTACCAGACATTTTCAGAAATTCCTGAAGAAGAAACAGTGGAAGTCCAGACCTTCTTTTTCCAAAGGGAAAGAAGTTCAGTATCAGGAGAAGAAGCCTTCAAAGAAGGACAAGCAAAGGACAAAGACTAGCAAGGCAACTGGGTCTAAGATTGTGTGTTACTGCTGCAATAGACAGGGTCATGTAATTGCAGATTGTCCTGAAAGAAGGAAAGAATCCAGTGACAAAAAGAAGACTCACTTCAAAGGAAAGAAGGAGAAGTCCTTTGTTGCAAAGAATGAGAAGACTCTTTCAGACATTTCTTCTTCAGACACTGAGACAGATGCTGAAGCCTATATAGGGCTATTTGCTGAAGAAGAAGAAGAGTTTATGCAGATCATGGAATCAATCTATGAACAAGAAGAGGTTCAGTGCCAAGGAATGATGGCATTGACTGAAAGTACCACAATCCTGGAGCAGCCAGGACCTAGTCAGGTACAAAGTCCAACTTCAAGTTCAGATTCTAGTTCTAGTTCAGAGTCAGAATCATCTTCATCAAGTGATGAAAGTGTTTCTGAATCTGAGGGAGATATTCATCAGCTCTTAGATGAATACCAAGTACTGTTGCAAGCCTATAAGAAAAGCAAGATCCTAGCCAAAAGTCAGGCAAAGGAGATTGCTGATCTCAAGGCAGCTGCAACAGATTTTGAGAAGGAGTATGATCAAAAACTGAATGAAGTAGCCAGGCTGAAACACATTACTGTGATTCAGATGGGTACTATTACATTTAAAAATGATCAAATTAAGTTGCTGGAGATCAATCTCCAGAAGGAAAAAGAGCTAGTTGCTAGGTTTTCAAAACCTAAATCAGTGCTACCCTTGATTGATGAATTTGTTCATCATAAAGGAAAGGCTGGATTGGGTTTTGTTAAGCCTGTGAGGACTGTTCAGGATCAGTCCAAGTCCAAGGGCAAAGCCCCAACATTCAACAAGGCTGCTGTAGTCAAGACAGCAAAGGTTGTACCTAAGCAAAGGTACAACAAGTTTGAATGTTGGTGTTGTGGCAAGGTTGGCCACTTTGCCTTGGATTGTTGGCACAATGCCAGTGCCAAGTTGAGTAGCAAGTTACCTGTTGGAAAGCCAGCAGGTAGCTATGTCAAATTGCAAACTAACAATCACCAAGGACCCAAGTTTACTTTGGGTTCTAAGGTTCATTAATTTGTTTTGCAGGTGAATCCAAGTGACCATACCCCTACATGGTACTTGGATAGTGGTTGTTCCAGACATATGACTGGAACTAGGGGACTACTGAAGGACTACATTCCAATCAAAAATGGTCCAAAGGTGACCTTTGGTGGTTCTGAAAAAGGAATCATCAAAGGGTTTGGTAACATTTCTTCTAACCTTGTTACCATTACTCAAGTGGCTTATGTTAAAGGTTTGAAACATAACCTCATTAGTATAAGTCAATTAAGTGATGTAGGGTATGACATCTCATTTGTTAAAAATGGTTGTCATATCAAGAGGACAAGTGATCAAGAGATCATTTTGACTGGATATAGAAAGAGAAATGTCTACTGCTTAGACATTATGGTTGAGAACAATAGTTCTCCAGTCTGTCTTGTAGCTGATGAGACAGTCTCTCAATGTGTCAAATGGCACAAGAGGCTTGCTCATCTTAATTACAAGACTATTGGCAAACTCTTTAGTAAAGAGTTAGTGAGGAATGGTCCTCAAGTTAAGTGTGTCAAAGATGGCATTTGCTCAGCTTGTCAAAAGGGCAAGCAGACTAAATCCACCTTTAGAAGCTTAGACAACAAAGATGCTGTGAGGTGTTTATACCTCTTGCATATGGATCTATTTGGTCCAATGCCAGTTCACAGCTTAGGTAGGAAGGTCTACACCTTTGTAGTTGTTGATGACTACTCAAGGTTTTCCTGGGTGTTCTTCTTAAAGCAGAAATCTGAAACACCTAGTGTCTTCTATAGTTTTGTTAAGCAAATTCAGAATGAATTGAACTGTACAGTGGTCAAAATTAGAAGTGACCATGGTACTGAGTTTCAGTCTGAAAGCATGACAAAGCTGTGTGAAGACTATGGGATATTTCAAGAATTCTCTTCACCTAGAACACCTCAGCAAAATGGCATTGCTGAAAGGAAAAATAGGACCTTGATAGAGGCTGGTAGAACCCTATTAAGTGATTCATCACTGCCAGAATATTTCTGGGCTGAAGCAGTTAACACTGCATGCCATGTGATAAATAGGGCTACCATCACTAAAAGGTTAAACAAGACCCCCTATGAAGTAGTGAAAGGCAGGAAACCAAATCTGTCCTATTTTAGGATCTTTGGTTGTAAATGCTTCATACTTAACAATGGAAAGTCTTACTTAACTAAGTTTGCTGCCAAGTCCCAAGAGGGAGTGTTTGTTGGGTACAGCAATAATAGTAAGGCTTATAGAGTCTACAACTTGACTACACAAGTTGTAGAGGAGTCTGTGCATGTAGTTTTTGATGAAACACAACTAATTAACAATGAGTTGTCTAGTAGTGTGTGCAGCCCTACAGGTCTTACTAAGAAGATGGACAAGCTAACCATAGAAGATGTACCTGCTGCAAGACAGCAAGTAGAAGAAGATGGTTTATGTCCAGGGGGAGAACTACATGTACAAGGAGCTGTTGAAGTACAAGGAACTCAGCTTGATGAAGATGCTGAAGAAGTTCAACCAGAAGTAAGGATGCCTCCAGCCAACAGGCATCTAAGAGATCATCCAGTAGAGCTGATAATTGGAGATCCAAGACAAGGTGTTCAGACAAGGAGCATAAATCAGAATGCTGAAGTATATTCAAGTTTTCTGTCTCAAATAGAACCAAAGAAATTTGAAGAAGCTAATACAAGATCCACAGTGGACTGAAGCAATGCAGGAGGAGCTTAATCAGTTCAAAAGGTGCAAGGTTTGGGATCTGGTTCCTAAGCCTAAAGATCACAATGTGATAGGAACAAAGTGGATCTACAGGAACAAGTTAGATGAACAAGGTGTCATCATTAAGAATAAGGCAAGACTGGTTGCAAAAGGATATAGGCAAGAAGAAGGTATTGATTTTGATCAAACCTTTGCTCCAGTAGCCAGACTGGAAGCCATAAGGATGTTCTTGGCCTATGCAACCTACCAAGGATTCAAAGTATACCAAATGGATGTGAAGTCAGCATTCCTTAATGGTAATTTAAAAGAAGAAGTATATGTGGAGCAGCCTTCAGGTTTTGTTGATCCTACTCTTCCACATCATGTCTATAGACTTAGGAAAGCATTGTATGGGTTAAAGCAAGCTCCTAGAGCTTGGTATGAAACCCTATCTAGTTTCCTCATTGAGAACAAGTTCACAAGGGGGAAAATAGATAAGACTCTATTCCTTAGGGAATCTAGAGGCAAAGTAATACTTGTCCAAATATATGTAGATGACATTATATTTGGGTCTACTGAAAGTAGCCTTTGCAAAAAGTTTGCAAAGCTTATGCAGAGTCAATTTGAAATGAGTAGTATGGGAGAACTGAAGTTTTTCTTGGGTCTCCAAGTTAAACAGACTGAAAGTGGTCTATCCATATGTCAGTCTAAGTTCACCCTAGAACTCATAAGGAAATATGGTATGGATTCCTCCAGTACCATGAAGACTCCTATGGGGTCAAGTATGTCTCTAAGCAAGGATGATGCAGGGAAACCTGTAGATGAAACCTTGTATAGAGGGATAGTTGGCTCCCTACTATACTTGACTGCAAGTAGGCCTGACATTATGTATGCTACATGTGTTTGTGCCAGGTATCAAGCCTGCCCCAAAGAATCTCACTTGACTGCAGTCAAGAGAATCTTGAGATATCTAAAGGGCACACCCTATCTAGGCCTCTGGTACCCTAGGAATGGAGATTTTGATCTAACAGGCTATTCAGATGCAGACTTTGCAGGATGCAAAGAAGATAGAAAGAGCACAACTGGATCCTGTCAGTTCCTAGGTGGAAGACTCATTTCATGGAGTAGTAAGAAGCAAACCAGTGTGGCCATCTCCACAGCTGAGTCAGAATATGTAGCTGCAGGAAGTTGCTGTGCTCAACTTCTGTGGATTCAACATCAGCTAGAAGACTATGGATGTCAGGTAAGTAGAACTCCACTTTACTGTGATTCTACTAGTGCTATTTCAATAGCTAACAACCCTGTATCACATAGTAGAACTAAACATATTGAGATTAAATATCACTTTCTTAGGGAGCATGTAGAAAGAAATGATATTGCACTTGAATATGTTAGAACTGATAATCAGATAGCTGATATGTTCACTAAGCCCTTAGATGAAGCTAAGTTTAATAGGTTCAAAATTGAACTAGGTATGATAAACTTAGATTAAGTATACAGAACAAAAATTGGCTAAGTAAAAAGGTGTCGACACATAGACAAGTCTATGTCGACACAGAATAGTAAGTGTCGACACTTCAGGAAAATGGTGTCGACACATCTAGGAAGTTAGTGTCGACACTTCAGAATGTTAGTGTCGACACATGTCGAGTAGGTGTCGACACATCCAATAAAGTGTCGACACTTAAGTTTTACTCAGAATTTTTCTAAGTAAAGTCTCGACTACATGTCGAGTATAATGGTGTCGACACTTAACCAAGTGTCGACACATAAAATCTGTTGACTAAATTTGTGTCGACACATGAGTGTCGAGACATTATAAGTCAGTGTCGACACTTAATGTCAGTATCGACACATGTTTAGCTCGCTATCCCGCCTGTTCATCTTCAAAACTCAACAGGTATAAATAGGGTTCTGTTTGTGTTTGTCGACACGCTTTCAGAGTTTCGAGACCAAACTACTGTGTCGACATTTCTCTTCTCTAAAGACTAATTCTCAAAACCCTAATGGCTCCCAAGCTGGAAGAGAATGTAAACGAAGGCTATGAGCTCGTGCGAGGCGCATTCGACGACGGAGATCGTGAAATCAAATCAGTGATAACCCTAGTCAGCAATTCAGGATTGGAGTTCTTGGTTTCAGAACCAACCAAGATATGGAAGAAAGAAGTGCTTGAATTTCTTACTGGAGCGTCTGTAGATGACTCAGGCTACAGAATTAAGTCAAGGGTGCATGGCACCAAGGTCAAAGTATCACCCAAAAGTCTGAGAAAGGTACTTCAGCTACCTAAAGTTCAGGAAGAAGAGGAAGTCACAACATCTAAGACCAAAGAAGCTTTGGTCTGGTGCGGTCTTGATCCTAAGATGAAAATAGGATCAGTTTTCAACAGGAAGGGGATGAATAATCAAGGCAAATTCCTGTCTGAAGTTGTAGGCAAGGTTATTCTAAGCAAACCAGGAGGGCATGACAGGGTGTCAGCCTCTATGTTCAGTATCATGACCAGAATCATCTTCAACCTTAAGACAGACTGGTCTATGATTGTATTTGATAAAGTGAAAGAAAGTCTGAAGAAGCCCAATCTGGGCAGGATAATAAGTCTCTACCTGGCTGGATCAATTCCAGAGGTAATGAGCTCTGCTGCAGGAACAAAAATCAATCACATGAGGAGAATGGACTCAAGGATATTCTCTCGATGGGAAAGGGTGCTGTCCAAGGAATTGACCACCCCAGAAAAGCAAGCTTCTAAGAAAGACTCTCCTCCCAGGAAGAAGAGGAAGACTGCTGCTGTGCCTCAAGAGTCCTCCAGCAGCTCAGGCAGTGAAGAACATGTGGTTTTCACTCCTGATAGTCCAATGGATAAGGCTGCAGAAAAGTCACCTGCTCCTCAGGAGCCAGCTGACATCCAGGGGGAGCTTCCAGGTGTAGCAGAACCATCTACACTGGAGAGTGAGCAAGCCACCCTCCTCATTCAAGAGGTACTTGTTGACCTTAATACTTTGAATTTTTCTATAATAAATTCTGATTTGTCTGATGACCATCAGCAAAATCAGCCAGCAACTCAAGAACCAGATGTTGTTCTCCAAGACACATCTGTTGTAGCTGATGCAACCAGTACATCTCCTGCACATTCTCCAGCAGAATACACAATGGAAGATCTATTTCTGAATTTAGATCAGGATGATTTTGATATGGAAAAGAATGCTGCTGATGCAGAGAAGGATGCTGCTGCTGAGGGGGAGAACTTGGATGTTCCAGAAGAGCCTATAAGGCTAGATACTGAGAAGGCACAAGATGTGCACACTGAAAAACCATCCAGCCCTAAGGATAGGGTGGATATAGCCAGTACATCAGAATCTGAAGATGATGAAGCTGAGCAAGCTAAGAAAAAGAAGTTCTTTGTTTTCAAAAGAAGGAGTCAGAGCTATAAGAAAGCTCTACAAACTGTTGCACAACACTCCTTAGTTCAACAAGCTCCATCAACTGATTACAGTGCTCTACTGCTTGCCATGCAAATCAAGATGGATGAACAAAGGAAGGCTTTAGAAACTTATGTTGATGAAGGGCACAAGGCACTACAATCTGATCTGGGATAGGAAATCAAGTCAATAAGGTTTGAAATGAACCTTAATAAACAGGAGATGACTGATTGTTTTACAAAGGGTGCTCATGCAGTGGTCTATCTGGCTAAACATCAAGAAACCATCAAAGAGAAGGTAGAAGATATTGCACTAAAGCAAGGATATGTGTTGGAAAATCAATTGAGGATGAATGATAATTTGACTGCATCTCACAATGCAATAGTCACTGAAATCAAGAATAAGTCTACTGAACCATCAACCTCCTCTGCTGCTGCCAAAGCTGATTTTGATAAACTCTTTCAAGCTGAACTAACTGCTGTCAAGACTGCCATCAAGGATTCCCAGAAGGTCATTTCTGAACAGCTTACCAAGCTAAGACCTTTCTTTAAAGAGGGCATAAGATATTTGGACAGCCAAATAAGGTTCCAGAAAGATGATGTGAGAGATCATGTAGCCCAAGAAGTCATAAAGGGGGAGAGAGTGTTAGTCAAGGCCAGTTCTGAGCATGCCAAATGGATTTCAAATTCAATCAGGGCTACACTTGGATATCCTCCCCTGTGTGATGACAATGAAGTAGCTGAATCTGGTATTCAAAGTGCATATCTTGGAGGTGAGCAACAGGCAGTGGCTGATGTAATCTATCCACCTCCAGATTTTGAAATGGTTCATGCTGATGTAAGCACAATGTATAGTCCAACTGCTGGTAAGCCTAATATTATTCTGGAAAAGGTTGTTCAACCTATCACAGCTGCTATGCAAGAGGCTTTGGACAAAGAAGAAGAGACTAGGCTGTCAAAGAAGAAGTTCAGGGAACTTGCTGAGCAAAAACCAGATTTTGAACAGTGGAGCCCTACTTCTAGGAACATCATTCTCACTGCATGGAAAGCGGCCAAGGACAATGCCCATGAGAGGAACAAGTGGTTCTCAGAGGCAGAATGGAGGAAACATGAAAGTAGACAGGAAGCCATTGTCCAACATAGAAGGAAGGCTAAGTTAGGAAAGCTACCTCCTACAGCTGTGGAGCCTAGCAAGTACTTTCCTAAGCCTTATCATTATTTTGAAAGGCAAAAGATCAAGGCTGAAGAACAGAAGAAGAAGGACTCCAAAGGGAAGAAGATTACTGAAGCTGAGCCTGCTGCTGCTGCTGCTGTGAAAGCTAAAGTACAAGCTGGAAAAGGCATAGTCATTAAGGAACCAGAGCAGAATTAGACTAAGATTAAACTGAAAAATGTTGTAATCTGTTACATCAAACATTTTGTGTAAATCATTGAAAATGTATTAAATGTATGAACAATTTTTGTTAAACAAATTTCATGATTGTTCTGATGAATGTGTCTAATTCTTGTTTGTTCTGTAATGCTGAATGAGTATACATGTGTGCTTTATTACATGTTTAAGTTTAACTCTGTTGTCATATATCTGTTTTACTTCATTTTATAATTTTTAATTATGAGTGATGTATATCATTGACTAAGGGTTATGACTTCTCCAAATAGGGGGAGATTGTTGGGTACATTGGTCAAATGTACCTGATTTGAAGAAGCCTCACCTAACTCAATGATATACATCATAGTGTATTTGATGTTTGTTTGAGTTACTTGTGCAGGTTAGGAATACACTGGACTGAAGCTAAAAATTCTAAGTCCATGTGTCGACACCCAGAGGGAAAGTGTCGACACTTGAGAAAGCTTGTGTCGACACCCAGACAAGCAGTGTCGACACTTGGAGTCATTGTGTCGACACCTGGGAAGAAGAGTCGACACCAGTCAGAAAGTGTCGACACTTGGAGCTGTGTCGACACTCAGTGTAGAAGAATGCAGAAAAGCTGTGTCGACACTTAGCAGAAGTGTCGACACCTAGAAGAGCTGAGTCAACACCAGAAAGTGTCGACACTTGAAGTAAGTGTCGACACTCAGCAAAAGTCTGCAGAATCTAAGTACAAGTGTCGACACTCAACACAATGTGTCGACACTATGCAGAAGAGTCAGCACTTGAAGTAAGTGTCGACACCCAGCACAATGTGTCGACACTTAGCTAAAGACTCAGTATTTGAAGTAAGTGTCGACACTCAGCACAATGTGTCGACACACAATCAGAGGAGTCAACACTTGAAGAAAGTGTCGACACTCAGCACAATGTGTCGACACTTAGTTGAAGACTCTACACTTGAAGAAAGTGTCGACACAAGGAGCTGTGTCGACACTTAGCAAAGATCAGAAAAGTTACAAAATATTCTAAGTACAAGTGTCGACACTAAGGGAATGTGTCGACACTCAGCTGAAGAAACAAAAGTGAAGACTTGTGTCGACACCAAGAAGCAGTGTCGACACTTGACAGTTTCAACACATAAAGTTGTGTCGACACAAAGGAGTTGTGTCGACACTTAGAAGAATACAATTGCAGAATAAAGTACAAGTACTTGTGTCGACACTCAATTTCAGTGTCGACACATGCAGAAGAAACTGTGTCGAGACATACAAGGAATTGTGTCGACACCTTGTAGACTTGTGTCGACACTTACACAACATGTGTCGACACTTTGCCTATAAGTGTCGACACTTAAGAACAGAAAGTCTCGACACTATCTGACAGTTAGAGGAATTTCAAGAAGTGACTGGTTGACAAGACAGCTGCCAATCCAGTCGGTCTACATCAACTGTCAGTGATATCAGAAGTCTGTTATGAACCGGACCAGCCGGTTACCATGAAGGAAGCCTATAAATAGGCACTCATAGTCTACAGAAGATATGATTGAGATAATGATTGTTGAAGATAATATAGAAGTGGTTGAAAAAGTTTTTACAGAGAGAGTTCAGATCTTTGTAAAAGTGGTATATTGAGTATCAACACAAGAAGATCTTGCTGTGCATCAGCAGATCTAAGAAGTTGGAGAGAGAGAGAGCTCCAACCAAGTATTCAGTCTTTGGAACTAAGGCTGAGAAGAAGAATTCAGAGTCATCTGGATTTCAAGAAGCAGAGGTCAAGGAACAACTGCAGAAGATTCAGACTAATTCAGTTCTAATCAAGAAGCTTTGAAGGAAGCTAAGTCAGTTTGGATCTAATTGAGTTCTTCCAAGAACTCTTCAAGAATCTCTCAACTCCTCTCCTATTTTCTGAGTTGTAGAGTTAACTATTGTACTTTCTATTTTAACTTGTAGGATCCATTGGATCTGAGAGAATTGTAAGCCTATTTTATAAAGGCTGAGGGTAGGGCTTGGTTGCCTGAGTGTAGGAGTTGAAGAACTCTGAGTGTAGGCCTTAATTGGCTGAGTGTAGGCCTGGGTGGCTGAGTGTAGGCCTTTTGGCTGAGTGTAAGGCTTTGGGCCTGAGGTAGGAACCTAGTTTGGTTCTGAGTTAGTGGAGAAGTTTGGCCGAATCTAGTACACTGCTAGATAGGCGAAGGGGGAAAGTGGATGTACCCAAAGATTGTGGAACCACTATAAATTAGTGTGTCTTCTGTGTTGTGCTGTGCTGAGAAATTACTGTGTTTATGCTGTAATTGCTGTTAGCTGTAGAATTCTGTGAAATAGCTGTTGTGCTGCCAAACAAAACTCAAAAAGGATTAGGTCACCTATTCACCCCCCCCCCCTCTAGGTGTTTAGGTACCATATCTTTCAGTAGGGTAGTTCCCTTAGTCCATACCACCCTAGGATAAATATTTAGAGTCAAGATGCCTTAAGGTTTGGAAGATCACATTTTTAGGGTAATCATAGGTCATGGTCTGCATATAACACAAATAGGTCTTGCCTTAGGGGTTACCAGGGGATTGATTATCGGCAGAAATAAGAGAGTTCAACATGAGTAACCCTGGTGGGTAGAGTTGTCTTAGTGAGGGATCAAAAGTGCAAGTCTTAGTTAGCAACTGGAGTGGGGGTCGGCGGAAGACCGTCGGCATCCCGGTAACACCTTAAGTCACTAGGGTTGTACTAGAGCAATAAGGAGAGCTGGGGAGATACATGGGTAGCCATCAACTAAAATAAGTATCCTTGCGAAAGGGAACGCTGGGCGTAATCCCAACACAGTTCCTAGTGCCCCTTGAGAGCCCTTCACAGGGAATACCAGGGACAGTCCTGGGATTAACCTTAAATCTCTAAGTATAATAACCCGTAGACAAGAGTAGTTTAATAGGTTAGGACATTATTGTACCTTCTCGTCCGTGTAGGGTTGGAGAGATTCATGATATATGCTCACCCGTTTTAGGGTTGGAGGGAGTTGGTATAAAGGCACTGATGTGCGATCTCACCCGTTTGGGGTTTGAGGGAGTTGGTATAAAGGCACTAATGTGCGATCTCACCCATTTTGGGGTTTGAGGGAGTTGGTATAAAGGCACTAATGTGCGTTCTCACCCGGGTTTGGGTTTGAGGGATTCAGGACGGGTTTGGTCCTGCGAGCGGGAGGCTCGAAATGAATTATTTGCATGTGCATAAATATCGTGGCGGGGCATGCAGTACTGGCCGTTCGTCACACCGATGGCAGTACGGTGCACCAGGCAGTTGTGAGAGTTAGAGGGGCCAGTGGGTTGTTTTACACTGCAGTCTGGAGGACGATCCCCGATAACACACATCTGACCCAACAAGACTGACGGGTTTGTCAGCAAAGTACGTACGCGAGACTCTAGAGTGCACCTTGGACGTGTACAGAGGCGTATGAGAGGGGTCTAAGGCTTGGTAGTGTGCATACCGGTCTAGAAGCGGAGACGCCCGCTCCGCTGCTGCCGTAGCCACAGCGGTGGTACCCGAGAGTGATGCTAGCTCTCAAAAAGTGGGAACTAAAGGTCTGTGATCACAGAGTCGTTGTGTGTGAGTTGCACTTGCCTGCGCATAAAATTGCATCATATCATTCATTCATATTAGGTCATACGCTTCATAGATCCTTATCATATAAATTAGTATGGGCTCTTTTATATGATAAGTTAAATTTCCTGGAAACCCTAACTTATATATTTGTATGGGCATTTATATAAGTTAGGGTACGTTTGTGATGATAGCATAGTGGTGGTTTAGTTTATTTACTTGTTCATATTTCTGTTCTTTACTTTCTTTACTGCACTGCTCTTACTTACTACTTGTACCATACTTAGAACTGCTAGAGTAGATTATTATTACTTGTTACAACTGCTAGTTAGATTCTGTCACCTGCTTCCACTTTGCTACCCTTTTGTTGTCCTCCGCTTCGTCCTCCCGCTCGGTGCCTAGGAGCTGCGGGGCGAGGTGCGGAGGAAACGACTTAGTCTTTTTGACTAATGGTCGGTGACCAACTATTTTTAGGAGCCCGTGGAGATGGAGCACCAGCACGTCGAGGAGGCAGGATATGAGGAGCAGATACCGCTTCAGTAGGCTACTACCACTACTGTGCGTCCTCAGGTGGGACGAGATCTGATATTCTAGTTTAGCTTCCGCATTTATTATTTTGTGAGAGAGTGATTTTGATGTACTGGGCATAAGCCCTTTTTACTCTTTCATTTGTACTCTTCTGTGGACTATTGTGATGTACTTTTCATTTCATTTATATGATTGTACTATGTGGCTTGTGGACTGATGATTTTATATATACAGTTTTACTTCTTTCTTCTCGTATTGGCCTACAGGTTAAATGATCGTACTAGCCGACAGAATCGGCGTGTTGCGGTGTCGACTAACCCGTGAGTTAGTGCCACCGTAAGACGGCGGTTCTGGGCATAAGATCCGGTAGCCCTCCTTGGTAAGGGGGAGGGAGGTCTTACATTGTATCTGTTACACATGGATCTTTTTGGACCCATCACAGTACAAAGCCTAGGAGGGAAATCTTACACTTTAGTAGTTGTAGATGACTTCTCTAGATTCACTTGGGTGTTCTTTCTAAGGAAGAAGTCTGATAACTGTAAGTGTCTGACAGAGTTTCTCAAATGTATACAGATTGAGTTCAATACTCACATTGCCCTGATCAGAAGTGATCATGAGACAGAGTTTGATTCTCTTCTTATGCAAGAGTTTTGTCAGAGTGAAGGGATCAGACATACTTTCTCAGCTCCTAGAACTCCTCAACAAAATGGGGTAGCTGAAAGGAAAAATAGAACCTTTATTGAATCTGCCACTACATTATTGTCAGATGCTCATCTACATCTATCCTTTTGGGCAGAGGCAGTGAACACCTCCAACTATGTGCTGAATAGAAGTTTGATACATAAATTAAAGGGAAAGACTCCCTATGAATTACTCAAAGGGAAGAAACCTAAAGTTGATTATTTTAGAGTCTTTAGTTGTATTTGCTACATACATAATAATGACAAGAAATACTTAGCAAAATTTCAAGCTAAAGCTGATGAAGGAGTGTTTCTGGGATACTCCATGATCAGCAAGGCTTATAGGGTTTATAATAAATCATCTCTAAAAATTGAGGAATCTGTTCATATATCATTTGATGAATCTAACATGTCTTTCAAGGAGAAGATCCCTTCTACCATAGAACCTTTGCAGGAACTTTCTCTAGTTGAAGACTTGAATAAGTTACAGGTTACTTAAAAGGATGAAAGCAGTGAAGATGAAGAAAGTGCTCAACATATTGAAGAACAACTTGAAGAGCCAGTTGTTGTACCACAAGAGGAAACAACAACACAGGTTGATGAACAATCAACACCCCCTGTTGATTTAGTAACATCAAGAGATCATCCAATTTCCCAAATAATTGGAGACATCTCAGCTGGTGTGCAAACCAGAAATCAGGTCAACCAAAACCTGTTGCACACCTGCTTCCTATCTCAAATTGAACCTCAGTCCATTCAAGATGCAGAGCAAGATCCACACTGGATCATTGTAATGCAAGAGGAGTTGCATCAATTTGAAAGGAACAAAGTATGAGAACTAGTGCCAAAGCCTAAGGATCATTCCATTGTTGGAACAAAGTGGGTATTCAGAAACAAACTGGATGATCAAGGAGTAATTGTAAGGAACAAGGCAAGGCTAGTTGCTCAGGGATATTCTCAAGAAGAAGGAATAGACTATGACCAGACTTTTGCACCTGTTGCAAGATTGGAAGCCATCAGAATATTTTTAGCTTATGCAGCACATAAATGCTTCAAGGTATATCAGATGGATGTCAAAAGTGCATTTCTAAATAGAGACATCAAAGAGGAAGTATATGTCAGACAACCTCCAGGTTTTATCTCTCCAACTTATCCTGATTATGTTTTTAGATTGAACAAAGCATTATATGGTCTCAAGCAAGCTCCTAGAGCATGATATGAGACCCTAGCATGCTTTCTTTTGGAAAATGGATTTATAAGGGGTAGAGTAGACCAAACTCTTTTCATTAGAACCCATAAGTCCCATACCCTACTAGTACAGATTTATGTAGATGATATTATTTTTGGTTCTACTAACTCCAAATTTTGCAGAAGGTTTTCCAACCTAATGCATTCTAAATTTGAAATGAGTAGCATGTGTGAGCTATCCTTCTTCCTAGGATTGCAAGTCAAGCAACATGCTGAAGGCATCTTTATTTCTCAAACCAAGTATGCAAATGAATTGGTTAAGAAATTTGGCATGTCTGAAGCATCTTGTATGAAAACACCCATGCCTACTAATGCTGTATTGGATGCTGATGAACATGGGAAACCTGTTGATCAGACAACATATAGAGCAATGATTGGCTCTTTACTGTACCTTACAGCTAGTAGACCAGATATAATGTTTGCTACATGTATATGTGCTAGGTTCCAAGTAAGCCCTAGAGAGTCACACCTAATATTAGTAAAGAGGATTATCATGTATGTTAAAAGTTGTCCAAATCTAGGTCTCTGGTATCCAAAAGATTCAGCATTTGACTTAACTGGATTTTCTGATGCTGACTATGCTGGATGCAGAATTGACAGGAAAAACACCAGTGGAACTTGTCAGTTCCTTGGTGACAGACTTGTCTCCTGGTTTTGCAAGAAACAAACCTCTGTGTCAACTTCAACTGCTGAAGCTGAATATATGACAGCAGGCAGTTGTTGTTCACAAATTTTGTGGATTCAAAACCAACTCCTAGACAATGGCTACAACTTAGAGAAGTCTACAATCTTTTGTGATAACACAAGTGCTATTTCTATAGCTCAAAATCCAGTCCTCCATAGTAGGACAAAACACATAGAGATTAGGCATCATTTCTTAAGGGATAATGTTGAAAAGAATAAAATTGAACTACAATATATCTCAACTGATTTACAAAGGGGAGATTTTTTCACCAAGCACTTGGATGAAAAGAAACACACCTTCTTCCTAAATCAGTTAGGAATGTTAGATGGAGGAAGTCTTAAATAATATCCAAGATTTTAAAAGTTTAAAATTGACCAAAACTAGGCAAACATCTTGATTTTTCTTAGTGTCTAGAGTTTTTCTGATCTCTGAACTGCGCTCGACGATTTTCCCCCAGATCGTCGAACGGAGATCGACGATTTCCGAAATCGTCGACCTGAGTTCAGCGTTTCTCAGATAGTATGAACTATCTCTTCCGGTCAACGATCGTCAAACAGAGCTCGACGCTCTCCAATATCGTCGAACGGAGATCGACGATGTTGAAGACTCTTTAGTTTCCTTTAGAAGCCCCGATCGTCGAACGGAGTTCAACGATCTTTCCTTTTCTGCGTCGAACCCTAATATAAAATTCATTTTTCGCCGTCGTTCTCCTTTGCGCTTTCGATTTCTCTGTAAGAACTTTCTTTCCCTCCAAACACTTCTGCACTTGGTCGTTTTATTTGTTGAATCTTTGCAGGTAACTATGGTTGTGTCTGTTGCTGTTCTCGCCGCCATGAAGTTTGATGCTGGCTTCGACATCGACATGGAATCCTTCAGCACAACAGACCAGGTCTTTCAGGACATCATAGAGTTATTCAAAGAGCAGAAACTTACTGTAATCATGACTACAAGGATTAAGCTTGCTTCTGATGAGATTAAGGAATGGGTCTACACTGCCCACAATCAGGACAACAACACCATTGTTGGATCAATCTCTGGCACACAGGTACCTCTGACCCCAGCAATTTTAACAGAGGTTTTTGAGTTGAGAACTGGTGGAGATACTGCTGATTTGTCTGGAGAAGAATTTGCTGACTTGCTTGCTAGAATGGGTCATTCTGAGGCTAACCTTAGCAAGCTATTGAAAAAGAATCTTTCTGTGGAATACAGATTCCTGGCTGATGTAGTTGGGAAAGTCATACTGGCTAAGCACTCTGCTCATGATATAATCTCCAGGTATCAGCTCTGCCTAATGGGAGCCCTAGTAGACAGGAAGAATCTGAATTGGGGAGAGGTATTCTTTGACCTCATTAAGAAGAAGATCAACAAAAGTTTTGTAAACTTTGGAAGAATTCTAGGAGTGTTTCTGCAGAATAGGTGCCCTTCATTGCTGGTCTCCTCTGGAATCCAGATCAATGCATCCAAGAGACTGTCCTGTGCCCTTTTTGGTAAATGGGACAGACAGATCCTCAAGCCCAGCAGACCCTCCTCCAGCACTCCTTCAGGCACCAGGACTCTCAGAGTCACTTCCCCACAGGTCTCTGCCCCTGCAGATGACCTGCCTGCTGATGCCTCTCCTCCTTCTCCTCCAATTCCATCTCTTCCCATTCCATCTACCATTCAAACTCCATCCACCATCATCATCTCCAGCCCCTCTCCAACATCTACACCATCTCCAATCCCTACTCTTCCACTCCCAGAAGACCAATTCCATCCATTATTCACCTACCCTTCATCAGACATTGCCACTTCATCTCCCTCCAATCCATCCTTCCACCTCATTGATGATTCCTTCATGGATGATTCACCATCCTCTCCTCCTGAGCTACCCTCATCCTCAACATCCTATCAAGCTCTTCTGCAAGACATCATTGACCAACCCACATTCACCCCATCTATCTCCATCTCACTGTCCTCCATATCCACTTTACCCACACCTCAACCATCCCTGCCCCACTACTCCAGCTCTCCACTACCCTCACCAACAGCTACTCCTCCATCCTCTACCTCTGCTCCAGTCACTACTGAGCAAGTAGACATTCCAGCCCTTGCTGACAGGCTGTATGAATTGCTAGCCCCCAGGCTATCTCTTCTTTTGGAGACCTCCTTGGCTCCATTACTCATGTCAGTGGCAGCCCTCTCTGCCAGGCTCTCATCTTTATTCCCTCAGGCAGCCCCTTCATCACCGTGCCTTGATCTAGCCAAGTCTGAATCTAGGCAGGGGGAGATGCCCTATGAAGTGAGTCTGCCTCCTGCTGCTGCTGCTGCTGCTGTTGTTGCTGATTCAGTGAGTCTGCCTACTGCTGTTTCCTCAGTTCCTGCTGCTGCTGCTACTGTGTCTCAAGATCCAGTTCTTCCTGCTGCAGTCTTTGCAATAGACCTCAGGTCTTTGCTCTCAGAATTTGACTCTATATATTTCAGATGTCTGCCAGAGACAGTTGCTTTCCAGCCCCCAGAGGATCTGTCCAAGGCCCTTGTGCCATTCTCTTGCTGTGACCCCAGCATCATCACTTCATTTGTCAACTCAGTTTGTGCTGCTGCTACTTCTGCTGAAAGCATTGCTGTTGTTTCTGATGTTGCTGCCCCTACTGCTGCTGAAAGTTTTGATACTGCTGCTGATACTTCTGTTACTACTGATGACCCAATTTCTAAGGAGATCCTTATGACAGAGGCACATGAGTTTGAGCCTTCTGAATTTTCTGCTGATATTTCTACTATTGATATTGCTGTTAGTGAATCTGTTGCTGCTGCTGTTGTTACTTCTCCACAACCTGTAGTATCTGCTGCTGTTACTGCTTCTGTCTCAATTTCTGCTGCAATACCTTCTGTATCTGCTGTTATTACTGCTACTGCCTCAACTTCTACTACTACAACTCCTGCTACCAGTTCTGTATCTGCTTCAATCCAGCTCAAGCAAGATTTGATGAAGAAGATTGATGCCCTGTATGATAACCAGAGTTCTGAAAGTGATGAGTTTAAAACAGACTCTGATGACTCTTCTGCTACTATTGCCAGGAAAAGAAAGGCAAGGAGCAAAGCCATGAAGAGAGTAACTCCTGCCAAGGTCAAAGATAACAATGATATACCATACTATATTCTTCATGATTGCCCCATCACTGAGCACTGGATGCAGTACTCTAAGAATCAACTCAAAGCAATGAAAAAGAAAAGGAAATATGAAAAGGGCTCTTCTCAATTCCAACATTCTCATCCTCCTCCACCACCTCCTCCTGATGCAGGTGCAGGTGGAAGTTCTACTGCTCAACCCCCTGCTAGAAGTCAAACCCCCTATCAGCCACATGCTAGATCCTACCATAGGGGAAGCCAATCCAGGGGTTCTCAATCTAGAAGAGGAGGATACAGAGGTAATCAAAGAGAAGTCCAGGTCTACTCTAAAGGATACTCAAGGCAACATCCATACTCCAGGGAAGGACAAATTTCATCTGACACCACATCTGGTCCTTTTCCCTATAAGCTGAAGGAAACTGTTTCATCCAGGCCTCCTCAAGATAATCCTACTAATAGATATGAGCCACCAGTACCGTTTGAAGACCCTGAGAACAATCCAGCTGCTTGGACTGCAAGAATGAAAGAACTTGCTGCACTGGATCAGATCAAGAAAGCTAAAGAGCAAGGAAGGGATTCCTCCAACATCTCCACAATGTCTGAACAGAGAAAGAAAGAGTTGGAAAGATATGCATCAAGCAAATTTTTTGATTCTGACAGGTACATGGAACTGCATCCTGAAGCTGTAGTTCCCAGGCCCAAACAGCAAACCACTTTAGGTGCATCAGATGATACTAGATCAAAGAAAGAAGCCCTCAACCCCAACAGAGAAATCAAACTTGTTAAGGGCAAGGAAAAGAAATGATTATGTAAGGTGACAATCTCTCTGACTTCTAGTTATTATCTGGGATGATATATATATCTCTGTGGTTCTGCATGTCCAGCTTTTCTTTTTGTTTCTCTGTATTGCTGCTTGTATGTTATTTAAATTTTCCAAACTCTGTAAATAGTAATCCTAACCCAAATAGGGGGAGATTGTTGGAACACTCTATTACTAATTTGGGTTAGGATCACTATGTCTCTAGGAAACCAATGTTTGACCTCCTGTATAGCTCAAAAGGTCAATTAGAATTGAGTCTAAGGGTTAGAAGTCTAAGTTTGGAAGCTGCCCTCAAGACTAAGCCTTTTTCAGTTTGAGACTAAGTCATATCGTCGAGCTCAGCACGACGATTCGTCGAACTCCGATCGACGATCGTCTAGCTCAACTTCGACAGATCGTCGAACTCCATTCGACGATCGCTGAGCTCAACTTCATCATATCGTCGAACTCCATTCGACGATCGGTGAGCTCAGTTCGACGATCTTTGACTCAGCTTTGGATCTCTATCTCTGAGCTCAGTTCGACGATCTTTGAGCTCAGATCGACGATATTTTGTTGCAGTATAAGTCCATATCGCTGAGCTCAGTCCGACGATAGCAGAGCTCAGTTCGATGTTTTCAGATAACTTCAAGGATGTTTCTAAATTCAAATTCAAATCAGTTAAGGAGTTATTCTGCAATTAATTCAGAAGATTTTCTAGCCGTTTTCATTTATTTCTGGACCAAGTTCCAAGGGATTTTCAAGGAATATTTCTATGGACTTTCCTCCAGAAGATATTTTGCAACTAAGGATGCAATTAATGCAGACCAACGACTATTCTTGACAGAGGATGTTTTTCCATTCAGTACCAGAGAATAAAAGAAGAAGAATTTTTGAATCTCTCTATCACACAGAGACACACACAAACAGACATCAGTAATCTTCAGAACAAGAACAAAAATATTCTGTCTCAAAGAATTCTCAAGAACACACATCCAAGGAGATCAAATTTTCTGAAATCTTCAGATCTCTCTTGTCTCAAGTGTTCAAGGCCAACATATTTCAAGACTCCAGACACCAAACATTTCAGCTGTTGCTGAGATCATCTTTTGCTGGAGCTCAACTTTTGAAGGCCTATCACCCTACAGCAAAGCTTCTTTTCCTGAAGATCTCAAGGACTCAGGGGGAGCTTTGACACCATCAATCCACATAGTCTTCTCAGCTATTTGAGAAAGAGAAGACTTCCATCACTCTCTCACCCCCATCTCTGTAAAGGGTTTCTCAAACTCCCTTCAAAAGTTTGAGCTTGGTTTTTGAGCACCTTGTCAAAAGCTCATTGGTGGCAAGACACCTGATCAAAAAATCTGATTTGGTTTTTGAGCACCTTATCAAAAGCTCATTGGTGCCCAGGACACCTGATCAACTCATCCTGCAGTGGATTCCTACCTAGGGTGGTAGAAGAGTGGATGTACCCAAGTTTAGGGGAACCACTATATTTCCTTGTGTCTTCTGGTTTTGCTTGTCTTTATTTTTGTTTCTGGCTGTGATTGTTTTGTGATTAGCTTCTGATTAGTTTAGTTCTGTGATTAGATTTATTAACTGCTTCCCTGCTCACTCAGATTACAACAATTGTTGTAAAAAGTTTTAAAGCACCATATACTCTATTCACCCCCTCTAGAGTATATCAGATCTAGCTGCACTTTCAGCTCCTTCCCTGCATTTCATCAGCATAAGCGAGCAATATATCAATATTTATTACATCACAGGCGTAGGCTCGTACGGCCACACACCCCGTGCACTCAGGGCACATTCTCGGGGAACACAGTCTAAGTCTGCCGACTCACCACCATCCCTTTGGACGGCCAATTAATGAGCAGTTTGTCTTCCCGGCATGGGTCACGGTAATTAAAACCATAGACCGCCGAAGACTCTCATCTATGCCAACGACTCTAATCCGAATGACATAGAACAGGTACGGTTCCATCTAACCCGTGCTCACAATGCAACGGTAATTTAAACCATATGCGCCCGCAACGGTAATTTAAACTATATGCGTAGGTCAAACTTCTCCCGAGTCCTGTTTCCATCACATTTCACATAACCCAGTTATGTTCAAGTTGGCTCTCAGGCCACCAAGTTGGCAAGATCACGCATCCGCCCAGATTTCCGGGTGCACCTTTGGGTTAATCCCCAAGGCTCCCTGTTGCAATCTACCGTGTAGAAAACCCGAAAAACAACCAATAGCACGGAGTCTTCTCCGGCATTATACAATGCAACATCACCGATCTAGACTAACATGTCCGAATAGGCTTCACACATCATGCCTATGTCCGTTCTCGCTTACGGACTCTAAACAACGGGGACTTCACATATCTACCCGAAGGAACGCCTCCAACTCACTGCAAACTCGCGAGAGCGGGCTTCCTATGCAAAGAAGGAGAGCTATTCATGCTCAAGAAGAGAATCGTTACCTTGCATTCTTCTTTGGCGCCATGGAAAAGTAAGCGGATGAAAAGCACCGCACTAGCTTTGCCTCCGTGGATCCGGAGTCGACTCACGATTTGGAGCTTCAAAGCTCCTCCAATGGCCGGATCTAGCTTCTTCTTCCTTCCTTGGCTCTCCTCTCTCTCTAAGATTTAGAAAGACAACCACTCATGAAAAGTGAGGGTTTCTAAGACCCAATCCCAGGTATATCCCTTCAGGAATAACCCCCAGCCGTTGGATCATCAATTAAAGAAACGAACGGCTTTGATTCGGGATTGAAATGCCCAATCTGGACCGCACACGGCCTGGCACACGCCCGTGTCCAGGGCCGTGTGCCTCATTCGCCGTCAAAATCGACTCGCCTGGAACAACACACGGGCATCGAACACGCCCGTGTTCGACCTGACATGCCCGTGTTCCACCTGACACGGCCGTGTGGCCGGTCGTGTACCCCCATCGATTTCTCCCGAAAATAACCCGAGCACTGAACGGGTTCTAGGACACGCCCATGTCCTTGCCCGTGTCTACCTCAACACGCCTGGGCTCCAGGCCGTATACACGGTCTCGACACTTCGTCGAGCGAAGATCGTCGACCTCACGATACGGCCTTGGACACGCCCGTATTCCAGGCCGTGTGCCTTGTCTCGACACATCATCGAGCACAATTCGTCGACTCCCCGGGACGAGTGTCGACACGGGTCGACACGCCCTGCGACACGCCCGTGTCGCAGGTCGTGTACCAAGTCTCGACACTTCGTCGAGCGCAGTGTCGACTTCACGGGCTTAGTGTCGACACGGGTCGACACGCCCTGCGACACGCCCGTGTCGCAGGCCGTGTGCCCTGTCTCGACACAACGTCGAGCGAAATTCGTCGACACCCTGGGTCGATCATCGACACGGCCTTGACACGCCCGTGTCCCAGGCCGTGTGCCTCCTGCCAGAACCCAAAACTGGCTCAAAACGTCCCCCGTCGCTACTTTGAGTTTCGGGGCATTACAACTCTCCCCCTTTTAAAAGAATTTCGTGCACAAAATTATATAAAGGAAAGACATGTACAAAACCAAAATTTGTACCTGAGCGGAAAAACTCCGGATACTCGTCAAGCATAGTTTGCTCTCGCTCCCAAGAGAGCTCCTCATGACCGCAATTGTCCCATCGGACTTTGACGATCCTGATCTCTTTATTGCGTAGCCGCTTGACCTCCGAGTCCTCAATCTGCACGGGCTTGACCTTTGTCGTCAACCCACTATCCACCGGCACTTGATCGACCGCGATCACTTGCGTAGGCTCTTGCACCGCCTTCCGAAGTACCGAAATCTGAAATACATCATGTAATCCACCAAGCTCCACTGAAATCTTCAACTGATAGGACGCTTCACCAACTCGCTCCAGAACCTCAAACGGCCCAAGGTACCTGAAAGAAATTGTACCTAATCACCTAGAGGGGGGGGGGTGAATAGCTGACTTAAATCTTTTTAACTTTTTAGGCAGAATTCAGATTATTTCACAGAGTTATAACTACTTTTTCCAAGCAATCAAACAGCAATCACAGAATATCACATACACACAGTGAACACACAGGTTTATAGTGGTTCCCCAAGGTTTGGGTACATCCACTTTCCCCCTTTGCCTATCTAGTAGTGTACTAGATTCGGCCAAACTCCTCCACTATCTCAGATCCTCAAATCTTACACTCAGAACCCCAAAACAGGTTCCTACAGCTCAGGCCCAAGGCCCTACAACTCAGTCTTCTCAAAGACCTACACTCAGCTTCTTCACAAAGCCTACACTCAGCCACAAGGCCTACACTCAGCCACAACAGGCATACACTCAGAGATACAGATCTCCTACACTCAGGCACAAAGGCCATACACTCATCCTTTATAATTGCAGGCTTACAACTCAGATCCCTAAGGATCCTACAAGATAATATGAATACAAAATGTAAACCCTACAACTCAGAGAGAAGAGTTGAGAGTTTCTTGATGAGTTCTTGGAAGAACTCTGCTGAGATCAACCTGACTTGGCTTTCTTCAAAGCTTCTTGAATGTAGAACACAATAGGGTTTATCTCCACTGCAGCTGATCCTTGATCTCTGCAACTTAAGATTCAGAACAAAATCTGAACCCTTCTTCTCAGCCTAGTTCCAACGGCTGTCTTCTTGGATGGAGCTCTCTCTCCCCAACTACTTAGATCTTCACTGGATTCTTCAATGAATAGCTAGATCTTATTTGTATTACTTGATGTGTTGATCATCTCATTCTGTTGACAGTATAAGCCTATTTATAGGCCTTCTTCATGGTAACCGGCTGGTCCGGTCCCTAACTGATTTTTGACAACTCTGACAGGTGCAGTAGACCGGCTGGAATGACAGCTGTCAAGTCATCCAGTCAGTTCTTGAAAAATATGTAACTGTCTGAAAGTGTCGAGACAATCTGTCTTTAAGTGTCGACACTTATAGACTAAGTGTCGACACAAGTATACTAAGTGTTGACACTAGCCTTCAAGGTGTCGACACAACTCCTTGTGTTGTAGAATTGACTTCTCGACACAGCTTCTTCATCATGTGTCGACACAGATAATGTGTGTCGACACAACCTCTTGTTCTTCAGTATATTGTTGAATTCTTGTAAGTGTCGACACAACTCCTTTGTGTCGACACATCTTCATGTGTTGAACTTGTTCAGTGTCGACACATCTTCTTGGTGTCGACACATGCCTTCTGTGTTGATACTTGCTGAGTGTCGACACTGCTCCTTGTATCGACACATTCTTCTTCTGTTGAGACTCTGGCTGAGTGTCGACACATCTCCTTAGTGTCGACACTTGTACTTAGAATTTGAACTTTGCTAAGTGTCGACACAGCTCCTTGTGTCGACACTTTCTTCAAGTGTTGAGTCTTCTGCTGAGTGTCGACACATACTTTCTTGTGTCGACACTTTATTCAAGTGCTGAGTCTTCTGCTGAGTGTCGACACAGCCTCCAAGTGTCAACACTTTCTAATGTAGACACAGTTTCTCTAGGTGTCGACACTTCTTCTAAGTGTCGACACTGCTTCACTGGACTTTTCTTCATTGAGTGTCGACACAGCTCCTTGTGTCGACACTTTCTGTCTGGTGTCGACTCTGCATCCCTGGTGTCGACACAATTACTCCAAGTGTCGACACTGCTTGCCTGGGTGTCGACACAAGTCTTCTTAAGTGTCGACACTTTTCTTCTGGGTGTCAACACATGGACTTAGAATCTTTTCAGCTTTTCCCTGCAAATACTTAACCCGTACAAGGCAACTCAAAATACATAAAATACATTTTGATGTATATCATTGAGTAGGGTGAGGCTTCTTCAAATCACGTACATTAGAACCAATGTACCCAACAATCTCTCCCTATTTGGTAAAGTCATAACCCTTAGTCAATGATATACACCATACATAATAAAATCATAGCATGATGTAAAGCAGGACTATATAACAGGGCAAACATAAACATGTATCAAACAAAACATGTATACACAGATATCATCTCAGAACAATTATGTTAGATATCATCTCAGAATAATTATGAAATAGATTTAACATATAACACATTGTTCTAACTTGCCATATTCATTTTCCAAAAGTTTACAAAGTGTTTAAAAATCAAAATATTACAACTGTAAACTCAAGAAAATTCTATTCTATTTTTGCTCAGCCTCCTTAATCACAATTCCTTTTCCTGACTGAATCTTGGCTTGCATAGGAGCTTCAGCAACTTCAGTATCAGCAGGCTTCTTCCCTTTCAGCTCCTTCTTCTTTAGCTCCTCAGCTTTAATCTTCTGCCTTTCAAAATAATGATATGGCTTGGGAAAGTACTTGCTAGGCTCCTGGGCAGTAGGAGGTAGCTTTCCCATCTTGGCCTTTCTTCTATATTGCACTATAGCTTCTTGCCTTGATTCATGCTTTCTCCACTCCATTTCAGAAAACCATTTGTTTATATCTTGAATATTATCTTTTGCAGCTTTCCATGCAGTTAAGATAATGTTTCTTGAAGTGAGGCTCCACTGCTCAAAGTCAGGCCTTTGTTCAGCTTGCTCTCTGAACCTCTTCTTACACAGTCTGGCTTCTTGTTCTTTCAGTAAAGCTTCTTGCATAACCTCAGATACTGGCTGAACAACCTTTTCTAGAATGACATTTTGCTTACCCTCAGGTGGGCTATACATAGTCTGGATATCAGCTTCTACCATATCAAAATCTGGAGGAGGGTAGATGACTTGAGCCACTTCAGGTTGCTCCCCTCCTAGATATGCAGGATGTATCCCAAATTCTGCTACATTGTCATCATCACATAAAGGAGGATAACCAAGAGTTGCTCTGATAGAATTAGAAATCCACTTGGCATGATCAGAGCTGGCTTTGACTAACACCATCTCCCCCTTTATGACTTCTCTTTCCATGTGATCTCTTAGATCATCCTTTTGAAATATGATTTGGTTATCCAAATAGTTGACTCCATCTTTGAAGAAAGTTTCAACCTTTGGAGCTTTTCAGTTATCAATTTCTGAGAGTCTTGAATTGCAGAAGTAACATTAGTTAAACTCTTTTGCAATGCTTTATCAAACTCTGCCTTAGCAGTAGCAGTAGAAGAAGTCAGTCCAGCAACTATGTTCTTCATCTCTATGACAATGACATTGTGTGAAGCTGTTAAGTTATCATTCATTCTGATTTGATTTTCAAGAACATACCCTTGCTTCAGTACAATGTCATCCACTTGAGCTTTTATCTTCTCTTGATGTGTAGCCAAGTAAACTACTGCATTCCCTCCCTTGTGGAAGCAGTCAGTCATCTCCTTCTTATTGAGATTCATCTCAAATCTTATGGACTTAATGTCCTGTGCCAGATCAAACTGAAAAGATTTCTGTCCTTCATCTACATACTTTTCCAGTGCTTGTCTCTGCTCATCAAGCTTGATTTGCATAGCAACCATTAAAGCACTGTAATCTACAGTTGTTGCTGGCTGTGATATAGGCTGTGGTGTAATAGTTTGCAATGCCTTCTTATAAGTATGGCTTCTTCTTTTAAAGACTTGAAATTTCCTTTTCTTAGCTCTAGCAGTCTCCTCATCTTCAGATGCTGATGTACTTGCAATATCTACCCTCTCCTTAGGGCTTGGAGGTAACTCCTTCTGCACTTCTGGTGCCTTCCTTGTTGTTTCCTCAACATGAACTCCTTACTCCCTATCAACTGGAGCAGTCTCCCCCTCAGCAGCAGCACTGTCCTTCTCAAGGTCTGCTTGATCCAGATTAAGGAAGAGATCTTCCATAGTAAATTCTTGTGGAGAATGGGCTGGAGAAACTCTTGGCTCATCTACCACTGGATCAGATACCACTTGAACTGTAACAAATGTGTCCTTCATGACAACATCTGGGGGTTGACTATCAATCTGAGATTGCTGATTAACATCATTGAAGGAATCATACAAAACATTATCCTCTATAGGGAAATCTAAAGCATTAATCTCAGAGATTACCTCAAGGATGATGTGGGTGGATCTTTCACTTTTAAGAGGAGTTGACTCTTCCACTACTAGAGGCTCCCCCTGGATTTGATCCTGATGTATGGGGCTAGCTGGTGGTAGCTCCCCCTGCCTCTCTGCAACATCTTGGTGAGCTGGAGACTTCCCATGTAACGCCCCCGGTTTTTCTGTGTTTTGTTTGATTTTGGATTGGCGTTACGATGACGCATTTTCCGGCCCTTTGCCGTTGTAGAGCGCGGTCCTAGCTCTGTAGGTTCCTTGTGTAGCCTGGTTGTAGCCAGTTGGCAAGTTTCCCCAGCTAGCCGGAGTCTGTTTTGGTGACTCGGTTGGGCCTCTTAGGGAAATGCTTGCGTTTTGGCTTCGGGAGGTGTTAGCCCGAGTTTTCGATCGTCGGATGTTGTTTTCGACCTCGCCGTTGTTTTCGTGGCTTGGTTGTTTAGCTACGGTGCGAGTTTTGGTCGAAATCCGAGATCGTTTGCCTTCGCGTCGTTTCGGCGTTGTTTTGTTAGCTGCATGTTTGTAATGTTTGCTGTGCAGTGTGTGGCCGTTGTGGCTGAGCTTGTAGGCAGGTGTCTTGTTTCTTGTTTGCTAGGTGTTAGCAGGTTTCTTTTCTGTGGAAGTTTGGGTGACACGGCCTGGGTCACGCCCGTGACCCAGGGCGTGTCCTGCTTGGGTAGAGCTCCCGTTTCTCCGGTCGACGAATTTTTGGTCGACAGGGTTTTTTTTGTTGGAACACGGCCGTGACACGGGCGTGTCACGGGCGTGTCCTCCTTCGATTCGTCGAGCTGCGCTCGATGGTCGTCAGGTGGTGTTTGGTGAGAACACGGCCCTGTCACGGGCGTGTCGAGTCGAACACGGGCGTGACATGGGGGCGTGTCTCTCTGTTCGACGGTCGGCGCTCCACGATCGTCGGGCGGTGTTCGAGTTGGTACATGGCCTGTGACACGGGCGTGTCACAGGGCGTGTCCCCTGCGTCGTCGAGCGGAGATCGACTTTCGTCGAGTGGGTAGGTGCGTGAGTACACGCCCCGTGACACGGGCGTGTCGGGCCGTGTCACGGGCGTGTCTGGGGGGCGTGTCCCGTGTTTTCGTCGAGTAGAGATCGACGTTCGTCGAGTGTGTGAGTACACGCCCCGTGACACGGGCGTGTCGGGCCGTGTCACGGGCGTGTCTTGGGCGTGTTCCGTACTTTTTTCCTGAAATCGTCTTTTGTTGCCGTGAACTGTTTTTCCTCCTCATTTTTCATCGTTCCCGAGTCTGGAGAGCTTCCAGCGGAAGGGTTTCGAGAGGAGGCGGTGGTTGTTTTGGCCGGCGATTTCGGGAAGGTTAGAGCCCGTTTTTCTCGTGTGATAGCGGATTCGGTTTGCTCTCGGCTAGATCTTCCCTTCCATGTAAGTTTTTCTTGATTTAGGGTTCGATTCCAGGAATTTCTAATTTACTGATTTCTTTCTTCCCTCAAGTTTCAGCTTTGGTCTTCTAGGTGGCCGATCTTGCCGCCGGAGCCAAGCCGTGGTGCGGCTGTTGTTTGTTTTTCCGGAGAGGTAGAGGCAAGTGGCCCTTGCCCTTGCCAAATTTATTTCTAACCCTTGATCTTTTTATTTCTTCTGCAAAGCTCTGTTCTCTTTGTCCTTTTTCCTCCCTAGGGCAGCAGGTTAAGTTATTTTCATCAAGCTTTTAATCAAGTGCTGATTCTTCATTTCTGTTTCTGGAATTTTTATCATGTTCTCTTTTGTCGGAAGTTTGGTGTTCAGTGGGTAGCTAGAGTTAGGGTGAGGCTGCGGTAGAGGTGGTTCAGGTTTGGTTGCGATAGTCCCAAGTAGTTAGGACGGAACGGAGGGTTGGGATTAGATTGCCAACTCTCTGCTTGCTCGCAATGAGAGAGCTTAGGCTGCGATTTTTAACGAGACTTACGTTTACCCTAAGTGGAAAGCGCTGACAGCGTCGAGTGAGCCGAGCTCACTCAACGCCGTCACCCAGCATAGGACTTGTGGCTAGTATTGTTAGGCGTCAGGTGAGTGGAGTTTACTCAACGCTGCGTCGAGTGGGCTCGACATTTCTGTCTTTAGTTCTTGTGTACCTTAGGACTGTTAGTGTGACTTTACCCTTCCTTTAGGGGGTGGTATTGGGTGTTCGGCAAATTTTTGCTTGCCGACTCTTGGGTTGTGGCAGGTGGTGCATGTTTAGTGGCCTCTAAGAGGGGTGGATTTTGATGTGGAGAGCTGTGGCCACGACCTGTTTGCCCTGGTTTGGGTTGGTGTGGGACCCTAAAGCTGCCACTGGCGACCCCTTAGCCCTTTTTGGATCTGATTCTGGTTATGAATTCAGATCCATGTTTTTTTGACCACTGCCACTTACCCACGTATTAGGAATGTTAGACTCTTTCGTTGAGCATGTTGCTTTTATTGCTCGCACCTGGTGTGCTTTGCTGTGCTTAGACAGTGCTCTTTTCTTACTGTCATGCTCTTTCTTTTGCTTATAGCAGCTTGTTGTCGGGTTGGTAAACCCTTCTTTTTGCTCTTAACTCTAATGCTTTATTTACTCTTTTGATTATTTCCTTGCTGAGGTGTTCTTTTTCTTGAATGCCTCAGGTCCAGGTTGTAGCCGGTTCAGCGGCTAGTTCTTTTGGAAGGGCTGGCTTGTGGCCTCTTGGGTAGCTGAGACAGCTGATCCCGATTTTGTGAGGTAGTTCTTTACTTTTCTGTATAGACATACATACTCACCAGTGGGTTCGTGTCAGGTTGTTGGCGCCCACTGGTGGCTTCTTGCGATGCTGGATATGAACTTAAACTGCTGTTTTTGCCTTTTAGTGGTTGTTTACTTGCTTCTGGGATGGATTTTTGCTAGGTTGCATGTTAGATATTTTTAAACCCTAAAAGCATTATTATATGAATATCATGCATAGCATAATTATAAAACAAAGACACTATATTTCCTTAGCGTAAAAAGATTATCTTTTTATATCTATTATATTCACATTAGAGTTGTGCATACCATGAGTTGTCCCTCGGGGACACTTATGCTCACTAGGGTGTCAACTTAATTGAACCAAACTATTTTCTGCTGCGTATACTTATACTTTTAATTGTGGACTAGCTGATCCACCGTGCCGAGGGATACGGCCAATCAACATAACTGCTTTCTTTCATAATTAATCAACGATTTTCCTTAAAACTAAGATTTGGAGTTTTGCCTGAGCGCGTGCAGTTATCCCCTGCACGGCGTGGCATCACGGCACGTGTTTTCTCTTGCTCTGATACGATTTTATCGATGAGAAAATGCGGGTTGTGACAGTTGGTATCAGAGGGAGGTTGCTTGACAAATGGTCGGGCAACCTTTCCCCTTGTTTGCATTAGTGGTTAGCGTCATACCATACACACACCAATATGTCATCAGCACGTCTTGGCTAAAGCACGAACACTACACTCATAAGCATAAAGAAGTATACGGGGCATATTATGTAGTATGGGATGCATAATATGTGTTTGTATATGGATCCACCATAGGAGGCAACATGTGAGGGTTATGTAGTATGGGATGCATAACCTCACCACATGAATGCGGCTAGCACGTTTTCTTTTTTCGTTGCATGGGAATGTTATGTAGTATGAGATGCATAACATTTTCATGTGTACGCCGCCCATGGCATGCATTAAGGCCTTTTTTTAAGAATGCATAGCACATCATGCATAGCATAACATTTCATAAGCACAACGTGTTAAGCTAAAGATTTGCAGGATGACATATGTACACACATGGTTTTGAGTCAAAAAATAATACAAATACATGCATTCATGGTTTAGGCACATGAGTTAGTATGATGGTGGTGAACCATCTTAGGTTAAGCATAACATCATCATGATAAAACAACTCCCAGAGCAAGTTTTGCAGTTGAAGTTCATATTTAAGTGTGTTGGTCTGTACCGGGTAATTTTGTTCTAGCTGTTGGGCTAAGTTTCGTCTAAAGCTTGTGCGATTATAGGATGGAGAGACGTCCTGCAACGAGGTCGACCCCCCAATCCGAGGGTGAGACGTCGGGAGCGCAGAGCGAGGCGTTGGTAGAAAACCTGCGGCAGAGTAATGAGACCCTATCGAGGCAGGTGGTGGCTATGCAGGCTCAGATTCAGTCCCTAGTGGCAGTGGTGGCGGGACAGGCCCCGAGAGTTCCGGACCCCGCTGAGGGGGTAGCTGTTCCTGCCCCTCCTGCTCCTCCCGTGCCTTTGGTTGTGGTGCCCCCGGAGATGGCGTTTATATCCCAGTTTCAGCGACTGAGACCCCCTACTTATGATGGGCAGGCAGATTTCATGATTTTGGATGACTGGCTGATTACTATTGAGGAGATGTTCTCCTATTCGGGGATTACGGATGATCAGAGAGTGATGCTCGCTGCCTACCAGCTCAAGGGCTTGGCAAAGAATTGGTGGTTGAGGGAGAAAGAGAGCTTGGTGGCAGGATGCTCTTGGGAGTCATTTAAAGGGATGCTGTTGAGTAAGTTTTTGCCTTCAGTCGAAAGGGACCGGCTGATGAATGACTTTCTCCATTTGAAGCAGAGGAAACTCACGGTCAGTGAGTATGAGATTGAGTTTAGTAAGTTGAGCCGGTTTGCTCCTGGTCTGGTGAGTGTTGAAGCAGACCGAGTTAAGCGATTTCTGGGTGGACTGAGAAGTGACATTCAGCAGTTAGCGAATGCCTACGGCGCAGTCAGTTATGCCAGCGTGGTCGAAGCTGCCTTGAGGGTTGAGGCCATTGAGAATGCCAAGAATAGAGGTCAGCAGTTGTGGAAGGATAAGCGAAAGTCCGGTGGAGGGAAGAGCCCTCAGGAACCCGATGCGGTCTCGAGAAAGAGGAGCAAAGAGGTTTGTAGTTTCTGTGGCCGACCAGGCCACCCCTTTGAGAAGTGTTTCAAAAGGTTTGGAGCGCAGAAGAAGGAACAGGTACATGCAATTCAGGGTGCTCCCAGAGGAGACTTGGTGTGTGCCTTGTGTGGGAGGAAGGGGCATGAGGCTGCCCGTTGCTGGTCGAGAGATAAAGTCTGTTTTCAGTGTGGGCAGAAGGGCCATCTCAAGACAAAGTGCCCACAGTCCCAGCCTATTCTGCAGCCGGTACCCCTCCAGGCTTTGCCACCGCCCCAGCAATTGGATAGAGGAAAGGGGAAGCTGAATGTGCTTTCGGCAGACGAAGCGCAGACTTCGACCCAGGTTATCTCAGGTTTGATTTCTCCTCAGTCGTTTCGTTATGCTCCCTTTGTGGTTGTAGTTTTCGTTTTAGCGTTTGTTTCCTTAGATGCTTGCGCTATTTGTAGGACGATTTAAGGTAAAGAACCGCTGGGCGCGCGTTCTCTTCGATTCAGGCGCTACCCACTCGTTTGTGGCTAGAGCCTTCGTGGAGCGGTTCAGTTTGGGCCTAGATCGTGTTGGTGGTGCCTTTTGCGTTAAGTTCCCCTCCGGTGACTCTGTGGTTACGGACCTGGGTGTCCGTGATTGTCCGATTTTGTTGGGGGATTTTCTAGCCAAGGCAGATCTGAAGGTGATTGACCTGGAGGACTTTGATGTTATCTTGGGCATGGACTGGTTGTCAAGGTACGATGCTGTGATCCAGTGCAAGGGTAAGCGCTTGGACTTCGTCAAGGACAACGGTCAGCCAGGGAGCGTTTATGGCTATTCTCTCCAGGAGTCTCCAGTCATTTCTGCGGTGCGTGCTCGGAAGTTGCTTGATTCTGGTTGTTCTGCCTGTGTGGTCTCTCTGATAGGGGCTGTTGTTAGAGTGCCGTGTTTGCAAGAGATCCCTGTGGTGTGTGACTTCTCCGATGTGTTTCCTGATGATCTTCCCGGTCTTCCACCCGATCGAGATGTCGAGTTTGCTATAGATTTGGAGCCAGGCACGCGTCCTATTGCCAAGGCGCCGTACCGGATGGCCCCGCGAGAGCTGGAAGAGTTGCGAATTCAGCTGGATGAGATGTTGGCAAAAGGGTTCATTAGGCCGAGTTCTTCTCCATGGGGTGCACCAGTGCTGTTCGTTAAAAAGAAGGATGGGTCGATGAGGCTATGCATCGACTATAGAGAACTGAACAAGGTTACTATTAAGAACAGGTACCCTTTGCCTCGGATTGACGATCTGTTTGACCAACTGCGTGGTAGTGCCGTGTTTTCCAAGATAGATCTTCGATCGGGCTATCACCAGTTGAGGATTCGGGAGTCAGATGTTCCGCGGACGGCGTTCCGCTCTCGTCATGGGCATTTTGAGTTTTTAGTTATGTCATTTGGTTTGACTAATGCGCCCTCAGCTTTTATGGATCTGATGAACAGAGTTTTCAAGGATTTTCTGGATAAGTTTGTGATTGTCTTTATAGATGACGTTTTGGTATATTCTAAGAATGCGGAGGAGCATGATCGGCATTTGCGTCTGGTCTTGGCGACTCTGAGAGACCATAAGCTTTACGCCAAGCTGAACAAGTGCGAATTTTGGTTGCCTCAAGTTTCTTTTCTCGGCCACGTGGTGAATAAGGAGGGAATATCGGTGGACCCAGAAAAGATCGCTGCTGTTATGGAGTGGGCGAGGCCTGTTACTCCCAAAGAGATCAGAAGTTTCTTGGGCTTGGCTGGATATTATAGGAGATTCGTAGAGGGATTCTCTACTTTGTCTGCGCCATTGACCAGGTTGACGCAGAAGAATGCAGCCTTCATATGGGATAGCAAGTGTGAGGAGGCTTTTGAGGAATTAAAAAGAAGGTTATGTTCAGCTCCAGTTTTGTCTTTGCCTACTGAGGATAGTGAGTATGATATATTTGTGGATGCGTCGCACGTCGGACTGGGCTGCGTTTTGATGCAGGGCGGGAAGGTGATTGCGTACGGGTCGAGGCAGCTAAAGACTCATGAGAGGAATTACCCTACGCATGACCTGGAGTTTGCAGCTGTGATCTATGCGTTGAAATTGTGGAGGCATTTGCTGTATGGCGCACAGTGCAAGATTTTCACGGATCATAAGAGTTTGAAGTATGTCTTCACTCAGAAAGAGTTGAATCTGCGCCAGCGGCGGTGGTTGGAGTACGTGGCCGACTATGATGTTGAAATCCAGTATCATCCGGGTAAGGCGAATGTGGTGGCCGATGCCCTAAGTCGGAAGTCAGGAAAGATTTTCAATCTCTCCGCCGATCGTCTTGTGGAAGAGTTTCTTTTGATGGACATTTCTGTGGGAAGCTACGATTCGCAGAGTAGCTTGGCAGTGGCAGAACCTTCGTGGATTGCGCTTACGCGACTGCATCAGAAAGATGATCCCGATCTTTTGCATTTGTACCTTCGAGCTGAAAGAGGTGAACTACCAGATTTCTCTATAGATGATGCGGGTACCTTGAAGTTTCGTGGTAGGTTTTGCATTCCCGCAGTTGGGGATATCCGGGATATGGTGTGCAGGGAAGCCCACGGATCTAGTGTTGCCTACCATCCAGGGTCTACCAAAATGTACCATGATTTAAAGCAGATTGCGTGGTGGTATGGGATGAAGAAGGACGTAGCCAGATTTGTTTCTGAGTGCTTCACTTGCAGGCGTGTGAAGGCCGACCATGGGAGGCCTGGTGGCAAGCTAACTCCCTTAGAGATTCCGATGTGGAAGTGGGAGAGTATCTCGATGGATTTCATTACAGGCTTACCGAGATCTCCTAAAGGGCATGATTCAGTTTGGGTGATCGTAGACAGATTGACGAAGAGTGCTCACTTCGTACCATTTAAGATCGATTATCCGATGAGGAAGATAGCCGAGCTGTATTTGGATGAGGTTATTAGATTGCATGGTGTACCCGTGAGTATCATATCAGATCGAGACTCCAGGTTTACGTCTCGTTTTTGGAAGAGCCTTCAAGAAGGGTTGGGTACAGATTTGAGATATTCCACAGCCTATCATCCCCAGACCAATGGTCAGACGGAGCGAGTAAATCAGATTGTGGAAGATATGATCCGATGCTATGTTCTGGAGCACGGAGGAGCGTGGGATGAGCGCTTGCGGCTTATGGAATTTGCGTATAACAACAGTTATCAAGAAAGCTTGCAAATGGCTCCTTTTGAAGCTTTGTATGGGAGGCGCTGCAGGACTCCCTTGTTTTGGGCTGAGGTTGGCGAGAGATCTTTGTTGGGTCCAGAAGCTCTCGAGGAGATGGAAACTGCTGTGAAGCTTATTCGGGAAAAGCTTCGGATAGTCCAGGAGAGATATGAGAAAAATGCCAATCGGCGTAGATCAGATTTGGAATTTTTGGTGGGGGACTCAGTGTTCTTAAAGGTCTCCCCGTTGATTGGAGTCAAGCGTTTTGGCAAGAACAGGAAGTTGGACCCGAGGTTCGTGGGGCCGTTTCCGATTGTTGAGCGGATTGGGATATCAGCTTATAGGCTGGCGTTGCCCGCAAATTTCCCTGGCGTGCATAATGTCTTCCACGTCAGCCAGCTGCGGAAATGTGTATTGAATGACAGGCAGGTTTTGGATTCTGTGCCTCAGTTGGAGCCGAATCTTTCTTATGTGGAGGTGCCTGTCCGCATTCTGGATTCTCAGGTTCGTGCGCTGCGGAAGAAATCTATTCCGATGGTTAAAGTTTTATGGAGGAATCAGGATGTAGAAAGCGCGACTTGGGAGTTGGAGTCGGCTATGAGGGAGGCTCACCCTCATCTGTTTCCCTGAGCTTGTGCCTGGTATGTTTTGTTTTATTTATGATTATATAGTCCTTTCCTGGCTCTTTCTCTCTCCTTCTTCTTAGGAGTGTTGTGAGTAAAGTTTCGAGGCGAAACTTTCTTTTAGGGGGAGTGGCTGTAACGCCCCCGGTTTTTCTGTGTTTTGTTTGATTTTGGATTGGCGTTACGATGACGCATTTTCCGGCCCTTCGCCGTTGTAGAGCGCGGTCCTAGCTCTGTAGGTTCCTTGTGTAGCCTGGTTGTAGCCAGTTGGCAAGTTTCCCCAGCTAGCCGGAGTCTGTTTTGGTGACTCGGTTGGGCCTCTTAGGGAAATGCTTGCGTTTTGGCTTCGGGAGGTGTTAGCCCGAGTTTTCGATCGTCGGATGTTGTTTTCGACCTCGCCGTTGTTTTCGTGGCTTGGTTGTTTAGCTACGGTGCGAGTTTTGGTCGAAATCCGAGATCGTTTGCCTTCGCGTCGTTTCGGCGTTGTTTTGTTAGCTGCATGTTTGTAACGTTTGCTGTGCAGTGTGTGGCCGTTGTGGCTGAGCTTGTAGGCAGGTGTCTTGTTTCTTGTTTGCTAGGTGTTAGCAGGTTTCTTTTCTGTGGAAGTTTGGGTGACACGGCCTGGGTCACGCCCGTGACCCAGGGCGTGTCCTGCTTGGGTAGAGCTCCCGTTTCTCCGGTCGACGAATTTTTGGTCGACAGGGTTTTTTTTTGTTGGAACACGGCCGTGACACGGGCGTGTCACGGGCGTGTCCTCCTTCGATTCGTCGAGCTGCGCTCGATGGTCGTCAGGTGGTGTTTGGTGAGAACACGGCCCTGTCACGGGCGTGTCGAGTCGAACACGGGCGTGACATGGGGGCGTGTCTCTCTGTTCGACGGTCGGCGCTCCACGATCGTCGGGCGGTGTTCGAGTTGGTACACGGCCTGTGACACGGGCGTGTCACAGGGCGTGTCCCCTGCGTCGTCGAGCGGAGATCGACTTTCGTCGAGTGGGTAGGTGCGTGAGTACACGCCCCGTGACACGGGCGTGTCGGGCCGTGTCACGGGCGTGTCTGGGGGGCTTGTCCCGTGTTTTCGTCGAGTAGAGATCGACGTTCGTCGAGTGTGTGAGTACACGCCCCGTGACACGGGCGTGTCGGGCCGTGTCACGGGCGTGTCTTGGGCGTGTTCCGTACTTTTTTCCTGAAATCGTCTTTTGTTGCCGTGAACTGTTTTTCCTCCTCATTTTTCATCGTTCCCGAGTCTGGAGAGCTTCCAGCGGAAGGGTTTCGAGAGGAGGCGGTGGTTGTTTTGGCCGGCGATTTCGGGAAGGTTAGAGCCCGTTTTTCTCGTGTGATAGCGGATTCGGTTTGCTCTCGGCTAGATCTTCCCTTCCATGTAAGTTTTTCTTGATTTAGGGTTCGATTCCAGGAATTTCTAATTTACTGATTTCTTTCTTCCCTCAAGTTTCAGCTTTGGTCTTCTAGGTGGCCGATCTTGCCGCCGGAGCCAAGCCGTGGTGCGGCTGTTGTTTGTTTTCCGGAGAGGTAGAGGCAAGTGGCCCTTGCCCTTGCCAAATTTATTTCTAACCCTTGATCTTTTTATTTCTTCTGCAAAGCTCTGTTCTCTTTGTCCTTTTTCCTCCCTAGGGCAGCAGGTTAAGTTATTTTCATCAAGCTTTTAATCAAGTGCTGATTCTTCATTTCTGTTTCTGGAATTTTTATCATGTTCTCTTTTGTCGGAAGTTTGGTGTTCAGTGGGTAGCTAGAGTTAGGGTGAGGCTGCGGTAGAGGTGGTTCAGGTTTGGTTGCGATAGTCCCGAGTAGTTAGGACGGAACGGAGGGTTGGGATTAGATTGCCAACTCTCTGCTTGCTCGCAATGAGAGAGCTTAGGCTGCGATTTTTAACGAGACTTACGTTTACCCTAAGTGGAAAGCGCTGACAGCGTCGAGTGAGCCGAGCTCACTCAACGCCGTCACCCAGCATAGGACTTGTGGCTAGTATTGTTAGGCGTCAGGTGAGTGGAGTTTACTCAACGCTGCGTCGAGTGGGCTCGACATTTCTGTCTTGAGTTCTTGTGTACCTTAGGACTGTTAGTGTGACTTTACCCTTCCTTTAGGGGGTGGTATTGGGTGTTCGGCAAATTTTTGCTTGCCGACTCTTGGGTTGTGGCAGGTGGTGCATGTTTAGTGGCCTCTAAGAGGGGTGGATTTTGATGTGGAGAGCTGTGGCCACGACCTGTTTGCCCTGGTTTGGGTTGGTGTGGGACCCTAAAGCTGCCACTGGCGACCCCTTAGCCCTTTTTGGATCTGATTCTGGTTATGAATTCAGATCCATGTTTTTTTGACCACTGCCACTTACCCACGTATTAGGAATGTTAGACTCTTTTGTTGAGCATGTTGCTTTTATTGCTCGCACCTGGTGTGCTTTGCTGTGCTTAGACAGTGCTCTTTTCTTACTGTCATGCTCTTTCTTTTGCTTATAGCAGCTTGTTGTCGGGTTGGTAAACCCTTCTTTTTGCTCTTAACTCTAATGCTTTATTTACTCTTTTGATTATTTCCTTGCTGAGGTGTTCTTTTCTTGAATGCCTCAGGTCCAGGTTGTAGCCAGTTCAGCGGCTAGTTCTTTTGGAAGGGCTGGCTTGTGGCCTCTTGGGTAGCTGAGACAGCTGATCCCGATTTTGTGAGGTAGTTCTTTACTTTTCTGTATAGACATACATACTCACCAGTGGGTTCGTGTCAGGTTGTTGGCGCCCACTGGTGGCTTCTTGCGATGCTGGATATGAACTTAAACTGCCGTTTTTGCCTTTTAGTGGTTGTTTACTTGCTTCTGGGATGGATTTTTGCTAGGTTGCATGTTAGATATTTTTAAACCCTAAAAGCATTATTATATGAATATCATGCATAGCATAATTATAAAACAAAGACACTACATTTCCTTAGCGTAAAAAGATTATCTTTTTATATCTATTATATTCACATTAGAGTTGTGCATACCATGAGTTGTCCCTCGGGGACACTTATGCTCACTAGGGTGTCAACTTAATTGAACCAAACTATTTTCTGCTGCGTATACTTATACTTTTAATTGTGGACTAGCTGATCCACCGTGCCGAGGGATACGGCCAATCAACATAACTGCTTTCTTTCATAATTAATCAACGATTTTCCTTAAAACTAAGATTTGGAGTTTTGCCTGAGCGCGTGCAGTTATCCCCTGCACGGCGTGGCATCACGGCACGTGTTTTCTCTTGCTCTGATACGATTTTATCGATGAGAAAATGCGGGTTGTGACATCCCAGCATTCCCTTCTACATCCTCATCAGGAGTAAAGACAACTTGCTCTTCACTACCAGAGCTGCTAGATGAAACCTGAGCCACTGGGGCAGTTGTCTTCTTCTTCTTTTGGGGTGTTATTGTCTCTGGTGTTGGAAATTCCTTGGATAAGACCCTATCCCATCTAGAGAATATCCTCATATCTATTTTCCTCATATGATTGATCTTAGATCCTGCAGCTTGAGTCATAACCTCTGGTAGACTACCAGCCAAGTAAAGACTTATTATCCTACCCAAATTGGGTTTCTTCAGACTCTCCTTGATCTTCTCAAAGAGTACTACAGACCAATCTGTTTTCAATGTGAAGATAATCCTTGTCATAAGATTGAACATATGGGCTGATACCCTGTCATGCCCTCCAGGCTTACTTAAGATCACTTTTCCAACAATTTCAGAAAGAAATTTCCCCTGGCTGTTCATGCCTTTCCTATTGAATACAGATCCAATTTTCAGCTTGGAATCTAGACCACACCATGTTAATGCTTCTCTGGTCTTAGAAGCAGTTACTTCATCCTCTTCTTTTGTCCTAGGTAGATTTAGGACCTTTCTTAAACTCTTAGATGATACCTTCACCTTTTCACCATGAACCCTAGACTTTATCTTGAGTCCAGATTCATCTACTTTAGCTCCATTCAGGAATTCCAGAACTTCTTTCTTCCAGATCTTGTGTAACACCCCAGATTTTTTTTGATTGCGTACGCTTGATGGGCGTTACGTTGGCTTTGACCATTGTTCGAGCATGGTTTTTCCCGTGGGCTTGCGAGTGGCTGTTTTGGTAGCCGAGTTGCACGTTCCCCAGCAAACCGGAGTCCAAATTGGGGACTCGGTGAGGCCTCTTAGGGAATGTTTGCACTTTTTCGCGCCCGGGCAATGTTGCTCAAAACGGGTTGCTACAAAAAAAGGGTAAAAAGTTCTTAAGGCAAAAATGGTCTAGGACGACACAGAAAAACTTTTCAAAATAGGGAAAAATAGTCATTTTGTGCGTGACACGCCCCCGACACGGGCGTGTCGGGGCGTGACCCAGGGCGTGACCTGGGCGTGACCTCTTTGACTCGACGAATTTTCTTGTGTCGAGTTGAGCTCGACGAATGGGGTATACGCCCCGTGCCACGGGCCGTGTCCCGCAGTGTCGAGTGTCGAGTGTCGTGTGTCGAGTGTCGAGTGTCGAGTGTCGGGTGTCGAGAGAGGGGACACGGCCTGTGACACGGGCGTGTCACAGGGCGTGTCAAGCTGTGTCGAGTGTCGACACTTTTTTTGTCAACGAGGTGTCGAGACACGGGCTACACGCCCTAGGTCACGGGCGTGACCGACCCGTCACGGGTGTGTACCCGGCCGTGTACCATGTGGATAAACTTGGATTTGCCGACTTTCTGCGCCGCTTAAGGTACACGCCCTGCGTCACGGGCGTGACACAGGGCGTGACCGGCCCGAAAAATCGACTTTTTCCAATTTTTTTGTGCCGTTCATTTCCTTGGTTCTGCATCTAACGGTCCAGCTCTTGCTATGGGGTCGGTAAGCCCCTTCGTCATATTTTCTGAACTTCCTACTATATTGTGTAGCGTTGAGGATTGCTGAGGTATTCTTTCTTGAATGCCTCAGGTGCAGGTTGTAGCCGGTTGAGCGGCTAGGTTTTTTGGTGGCATTTCTTGGGATCTAGCCGAGCTTACTTAGCGAGGTAGTTCTTTTCTTTGTTGTACAGACATACATGTGCCCCAATGAGTTCGTGTCAGCTTGTTGGCGCCCATTGGTGGCTTACTTTACTTGTGATATATGAATAATAGACTGCTAATGTGACTCATTTGGATGAGATGGTGTCTTCTTGCTCTTGGGAAGAATTTATGGTAGGTTGCATTAAGTATTTTGAAACTAAACATAACTAGTATTGTATCCATGCATAACATGTTTTGGTCACCAAACACGTATTTTCCAAATGACGTAAACAAAGATGATTTCTTATAGTAGTATCACTATAGACTGAATATAGGAGATCGTCATAAATAAACAAAGTATTTCCGCCGCGTACAAACACATTTTGATACCTAAGGCCGAGGGAAACGACCATTAATTCAAAGGTTTTCTTGCATTTAACTGCTGGATTTCAACTCATAAAGTAAGCGTCAAGGGTTGCCTGAGCGTGTGCAGTTATCCCCTGCACGATGTGGCATCATAACTCGTAGTTCCTCTTGCTCTGATACGATGTACTCGTTGAGAAAATGCGGGTTGTGACATCTTGGTTGGCTCTGACACAAGAAAATCTAACCCTGAGTTTGCGACTAGGGTTATCATATCTTTGATCTCTTGTTCTGCATCAACAAACGCGTCCCGCACCAGTTCATAACCTTCATTGACATTCTCCTCGAGCTTTGGCGCCATTAGGGTTTGAAGAATTTGAACTGAGAGAAGAGAGGTGTCGACACACAAGTTTGGTCTCGAAACTTTGGTGAGCGTGTCGACAGACAATGGAGAAATCCTATTTATACCTTTCTAGGTTTGAAGATGAAAAGACAGGTTAACTAACTTAAATTGTGTCGACACTGTGGAAAAGTGTCGACACAGACTTATAATGTCTCGACACCTATGTGTCGACACAAGTTTAGTCAACAGAATATATGTGTCGACACTTGTTTATGTGTCGACACCACGTAACTCGACACTTAGTCGAGACTTTACTTAGATAATTCTGAGTAAATTCTAAGTGTCGAAACCACCTTGGTTGTGTCGACACTGACTCTGTATGTGTCGACACTATGTTTCTGAAGTGTCGACACCAACTATCTAGATGTGTCGACACTTTTTCCCTGAAGTGTCGACACCACTATTCTGTGTCGACACAGATAACTCTGTGTGTCGACACCTTTTTACTTAGCCATTTCTGTAAACTTATTCTAAGTTTATCATACCTAATTCAATTTTGAATCTATTGAACTTGGTTTCTTCTAGGGGCTTAGTATACATGTCAGCTAGTTGATTATCTGTATTTACATACTCTAGAGATATATCTTCTTTTTCTACATGTTCCCTTAGAAAATGATATTTTATCTCAATATGTTTAGTTCTACTATGGGAAACATGATTGTTAGCAATAGATATTGTAGAAAATAGCGAATAAGAAAGAACAAACGGATAGACTTTTGAATAATTGAAATTTTATTATCCAAAAAAGATATCATTTACAAAAGTATGACCTCCCTTATATAGAATGGAGGAGATATGAGAGAGTATAAACAAACAATGTGGGACTAAACATTTACAGGGCAGAGCGGCTAGAAATAAAGGAGACCGCACAGGCCGCGCGGTTAGTCAGATGGGTTAACCGCTCGACACCTCCAACAGGATAAGAACAGGCCGCACTGAGAGTCCGATAGACCGCCCGGTCTCCAAGCACCAGAGGAGACCGCCAGACCGCTCGGTCAACAAACTGCCAGACAAGACCGCAAGGCCGCCCGATCTAATACTTCAACACTCCCCCTCAAGCTGGAGTATAGATATCAATCATGCCCAGCTTGTCACAAATGTGGAAGAAGGAAGTAGAGACCGGCTTGGTGAAGATATCTGCCAATTCCTTATCAGAGGTGACAAATGAAGTATAAATCTGTTTCTTCAAAATCTCTTCCCGAATGAAGTGACAGTCCACCTCTATATGCTTTGTTCTCTCATGGAAGACCGGATTCCTGGATATGTATATAGCGGCCTTGTTGTCACAGAACATAGGGAGAGGATAGTCATATACCTCGCCCAGGTCAAGCATGAGAGCCCGCAGCCATTTTAACTCACACGTGGTTGACGCCATACTCCGGTATTCTGCTTCTGCACTGGATTTGGAGACAACAGACTGTTTCTTGCTCTTCCAACTCACAAGATTACCTCCAACAAAGGTACAAAAACCTGATGTGGATTTACGATCGCCTTTGTCATCCGCGTAACTTGAATCTGAGTAGGCCTCAACCCTCAGATGACCATTCTTCTGAAAGAGTAACCCTTTGCCTGGTGCTGCTTTGATATACTCTAAAATCTTCAGGGCAGACTGAAGATGGCACTCCCTGGGAGCTTGCATAAACTGACTAACCTTACCTACAACATAGGCGATGTTGGGTCTAGTCACCGTGAGATAGATGAGTTTGCCTACCAAACGTCTGTACCTTGTGACATCAGATAGAAGAGGCGAGTCATCCGTCCACGTTTTGTCTTCTCCAATAGCCATGGGAAACCGAGCCGGTTTGGCACCTGTCAAGCCTGCTTCTTGTAGAAGATCAAGGTCATACTTCCGTTGGGAGAGAACCAACGAGTCAAGTTTCCGAGAGATTTCTATCCCCAAAAAGTATGTCGGGGAGCCCATATCCTTCGTGACCAAGTGCTGATGGAGGTGCTTCTTCGTCAAGTCCACCCCATCTCGGTCATCACCTGTAAGAAGAATATCATCCACATATACTGCCAAAACCACCAGTCCCGAGGCCGTTTTGTGAATGAATAAGGAGTGATCGACCGAACTCCTTCTAAAGCCGATGGTAGCCACAATACCACTGAATTTGCCGAACCATGCCCGAGGGCTCTGCTTTAGGCCATAAATGGCCTTCTTCAAATAACATACGCGTGTCTCCCCCTGAGCAACATACCCAGGAGGTTGCTCCATGTAGACGTCCTCCTGAAGATCGCCATAGAGAAAGGCATTCTTCACATCAAGCTGGGAAATAGCCCAATCCCGGTTAACAGCCACAGAAAGGAGAACCCGGATGGTGCTGAGGCGAGCAACCGGAGAAAAGGTATCAAAGTAATCAATGCTGTAAGTCTGAGTGAAGCCCTTGGCCACCAGCCGGGCCTTGTAGCGATCCACAGTGCCGTCGGGGCGAAATTTCACAACGAAGACCCAGCAATAGCCAACCACATTAGTGCCTACGGGAGGAGGAACAAGGGTCCAGGTACCCCGTTCAGTAAGAGTAGCCATCTCCTCATCCATGTTAGACTTCCAATGAGGGAGGGCAAGAGCCTCCTGATAGGTGCGGGGAGAAGAAGTAGCAGAGATAGCCAAGACAAAACACCTGCGAGAAGGAGAAAGCCGATCATAGGAAACAACTGCCGCAAGCGGGTGTTGAGTACACGCCCGCACCCCTTTGCGAAGAGCAATGTGAAGATCCAGGTCGACGGGAGCGTCAGCGACCGGAGCGTCCGTGGCGGAGAAGGCTAGCCCGGGACTAGAGAAAGACGACGGCGAAGAGGAGGGTGGAGGGGTGGGTGGGGAGACGGACTGGGAAGGAGTCGGTGGAGGAGGAGACGGAGGTGGGAAAACGTCGAGAGGCGTGGAAGGAACGAAGATATCAGAAGGAGGAGGGGAGGTAGGAGAGAAATAGGAAGCATTCTCAAAAAAAGTCACATCCGCGAAGACAAACTGCTTGCGGAGAAGGGGGTCAAAACAGCAATAGCCTTTTTGAGTGGTAGAGTACCCCAAAAATACACACTTGGTGGAACGGAGGGAAAGCTTGTCGCGGGTAGCGGAGGGAGCATGAACAAAGGTCGTACAGCCAAAGACACGGAGGGGGAGAGAAAAAGGTTCCTTGTGGGGGTAGAGAATGGAGAAGGGGGTCTGGCCGTGGAGAACTGTGGAGGGAAGGCGATTGATGAGATAGCAGGCGAGGAGTACAGCATAGCCCTAGTAGGAGCGAGGGACGTGCATCTGCGTCATGAGAGTACGAGCAACATCAAGCAGGTGACAGTTTTTACGCTCCGCCACCCCATTCTGCTGGGAGGTGTAAACACAAGTCGTTTGATGAAGCAGGCCATGTTGGTGAAAGAAAGAGGAGAACTCATGATTCAGATATTTCTTGGCATTATCAGAACGTAAAACTTTAATAAAAATAGCAAATTGAGTCTGAATCATAAAATAAAAGGATTGCCAAATAGAAAAGAGTTCAGAGCGATCTTTTAACAGATACACCCAGGTACAGCGTGAAAAATCATCTATAAAAGTGACAAAATAGGAACTGCCTCGACCAACAGTGTGGGTAGGAGCAGGACCCCATACATCAGAATGAATAAGATCAAACGGGCGAGAGGAGCCACGACCTTGCTTCGGTGGGAAGGAGGAGCGATGATGTTTGCCAAGCTGACACGCATCACAGTTGAGCGGAGAACTGGTAGGAGGTAGGTGGGGCAGAAGCTGGTAAAGAATCCGAGGAGGAGGATGTCCAAGGCGAAGATGCCATTGAAGGAGATCTGTGGAGGAGTAGTAGGCAGACAGAGCGGAAACATCGTCGAGGAAGTAGAGGCCGCCGCTCTCAGGCCCAGTAGCAATCGTCCGCTGGGTCCTCGGGTCCTGAAAAGAACAAGTAGTGGGAGTGAATAAGACGGAGCACGGAAGTTGCCGGCATAAAGTAGTAACTGATAACAAATTGCACGGGAACTTCGGGATATAGAGGGTGTCCTCCAAGCAAAGCGATGGGGTGAGTTGAACCATGCCCGTCCCATGAACCGGGGACGGGGAGCCATCCGCCACACGAACCGGGGGTAAGCGGTTATGTGTCTCAAGATGGGAGAAGCAATGAGAGTTGCCCGTCATATGATTTGTAGCACCGGAGTCAATCAGCCATTTACCTTGGGTAACGACGTGGGCACTACCTGACGTCGTGGCCACAGAGGCAGACGACCAAGAAGAGGCAGAGGCCGAAGAAGGAGCGTCACCGGAAGGGCGAAGAGGAGGATGTTTCTGCCAGCAGCGGTCAACAGAATGACCGATGCGACCACAGTGAGAGCAGAGGAACCGGGATGAACCCCGTCCGCCGGAGTGGCCGCGGCCACTATGTCCCCCCCTCTGAGCTTGGTGAGCAAAGGAGTCCTGGGAAGGGGGGGAGGCCAACAGAGGCCGCTGGAGTAGCGAAGTAACAGCGGCAATGCGAGCCGCAGTGGCATCCAAAGTAGGAGATTCCGCCTCACCCAAGATCTGCTGGCGGATCATATCATAAGAATCGGGAAGATGAAGAAGATAACAAACAACCAGGAGTTCCTGGAAGTGTTTGTGCTGTTCGGCCAAGTCCGAGGAGAAGGGGCGATTCTGGAGGATTTCAGCACCAAGAGCCTGAACCTGCTGATAAGCCGCAACAGGAGACATGGAAGGGCGGGCGAAGAGGTCCGCATAGAGAGTATAAATGCGAGACGTCTGGCCCCCCTTCGAATAGAGAGCAGCGAGGTGAAGCCAGACAGCCTTGACCGTCTCATCATGGCGAATGACGGGAAGGCACTCATCAGAAAGGCTGTTGGCCAGCCAGGTGCGGACAAGAGCATCAATCGCATCCCAGCCATCAAACTCAGGAGAGGTACGAGGAGGAGGGTCATCGGTGAGGTGATGACGCTTGCGTTGAGAGCGAAGGAGAAAAGTTAAAGAAACGCTCCAATCGGGATAGTTGGAGCCAACAAGCTTAGAAAGGGTGCCAAGGTTGCCCGAAGGAGGAGGTGGAGAAGGAGCTGCAGGAGTAGTGGTGAGACCGTAAGTAGTCATAGAACACAGCAAGAAACCGCAGCGGATAGAAAAGGAAGAAGCCGCGCGAACACAAGCGGCTAGAAAGCAGTCAAAGGCACAGCGGGGAAGAGGTCGCGCGGACTGAAAAGGCCGAGCGAACAGAAGAGAAGAGGAGGCAAGAAGCAGCGACTACAACAAGTCGTAGGTCGGGCGAACAGAAACAGGCCGCAACGACTAGGAAGTCGGAGAGGCAAGAAAGAACCAGGAGCGCGGCGACAACGAAACAGGCCGCGGCGACGAATAACAGCAGGAGAAGAGAACCAAGGAGAAGCAAGCCGCACGAACAGGGCAGCGGACAGAAACAAGCCGCGCGAACAGGGCAGCGGACAGAAGAGAAGGCAAGCCGCGAGACAGGTCGCAGAAAGCGGAAAACAAGCCGCGAGAATCAGAGAGCGCACACAATCAGGAGGAAACGACCGTGTCCTCTGATACCAAGTAGAAAGTAGCGAATAAGAAAGAACAAACGGATAGACTTTTGAATAATTGAAATTTTATTATCCAAAAAAGATATCATTTACAAAGGTATGACCTCCCTTATATAGAATGGAGGAGATATGAGAGAGTATAAACAAACAATGTGGGACTAAACATTTACAGGGCAGAGCGGCTAGAAATAAAGGAGACCGCACAGGCCGCGCGGTTAGTCAGATGGGTTAACCGCACGGCACCTCCAGCAGGATAAGAACAGGCCGCACTGAGAATCCGATAGACCGCCCGGTCTCCAAGCACCAGAGGAGACCGCCAGACCGCTCGGTCAGCAAACCGCCAGACAAGACCGCAAGGCCGCCCGGTCTAATACTTCAACATATATAGCACTTGTAGAATCACAAAACAGTGGTGTTCTACTTACTTGAATACTATAATCCACAAGCTGATGTTGTATCCATAGAAGCTGAGCACAGCAACTTCCTGCAGCCACATATTCTGATTCTGCAGTGGAGATAGCCACACTTGTTTGCTTCTTGCTACTCCAAGATATCAGTCTTCCACCTAGGAATTGACAGGTTCCAGTTGTACTTTTTCTGTCTTCTTTGCAGCCTGCAAAATCTGCATCTGAATAACCTGTTAGATCAAAGTTTCCATTCCTAGGGTACCAAAGGCCTAGATAAGGAGTGCCCTTTAGATATCTCAGTATTCTTTTGACTGCTGTCAAATGAGACTCTTTAGGGCATGCTTGGTACCTAGCACAGACACATGTAGCATACATGATATATGGTCTACTTGCAGTCAAGTATAGAAGGGAGCCAACTATCCCTCTATACAAAGTCTCATCTACAGGTTTCCCTGCATCATCTTTGCTAAGAGACATACTTGATCCCATAGGAGTCTTCATGGTACTGGATGAATCCATACCATACTTCCTTATCAGTTATAGGGTGAACTTAGACTGGCATATGGATAAACCATTCTCAGTCTGTCTAACTTGGAGACCCAAGAAGAACTTAAGTTCCCCCAACTGCTCATCTCAAATTGTCCTTGCATTAGTTTTGCAAACTTTCTGCAAAGACCATTTTCAGTAAACCCAAATATTATGTCATCTACATATATTTGGACTAGTATGATCTTGCCTCTGGATTCCCTAAGGAATAGAGTCTTGTCTATTTTCCCCCTTGTGAACTTATTCTCAATGAGGAAACTAGACAGGGTTTCATACTAAGCCCTAGGGGCTTGTTTTAACCCATATAATGCTTTCCTAAGTCTATAGACATAATTAGGTTGAGTTGAATCAACAAAACCTGATGGCTGTTCCACATAGACTTCCTCTTTTAGATTACCATTCAGAAAGGCTGACTTTACATCCATTTGGTAAACTTTAAATCCTTGATAGGTTGCATAGGCTAGGAACATCCTTATGGCTTCCAGTCTGGCTACTGGAGCAAAGGTTTGATCAAAATCAATACCTTCTTACTGCCTATATCCTTTAGCAACCAATCTTGCTTTGTTCTTGACAATTACTCCATGTTCATCCATCTTATTCCTAAAGATCCACTTGGTTTCAATTATGTTGTGTTCTTTTGGTTTAGGAACAAGCTCCCAGACTTTGCACCTCTTGAACTGATTCAGCTCTTCTTGCATTGCCTCAATCCAATGAGGGTCTAGGATGGCTTCTTCAAACTTCTTTGGCTCTACTTGGGATAGAAAACTGGAGAAGAGTGCTGCACTCAGATTTCTGCTCCTTGTTTGTACCCCTTCTCTTAGATCACCAATGATTTGATCTGCTGGATGATCTCTAAGATGCCTATTAGCTGGAGGCATCCTGGCTTCAGGTTGAACTTCTTCAGTTTCTTCATCTTGCTGCACTCCTTGAACTTCTTCTGTATTAGGTACATGTAGTACTCCCCCTGGACAACAGCCACTATCTTCTACCTGCTGTCTTGCAGTAGGTCCTTCTTCTATAGTGAGCTTGTCCATCTTCTCAGTCACACCTGTGGAGCTGCAAATACTACTAGACAACTCATTGTTAATAAGTCTAGTTTCATCAAATACTACATGTACTGACTCCTCTACAACTTGAGTAGACAAGTTGTAGACTCTATAAGCCTTACTATTATTGCTGTACCCAACAAAGATCCCCTCTTGGGACTTGGCAGCAAACTTAGTCAAGTAAGACTTTCCATTGTTAAGTATAAAGCATTTACAACCAAAGATCCTGAAATAGGATAGGTTTGGTTTTCTGCCTTTCACAATCTCATAGGGGGTCTTGTTGTGGCTTTTAGTAATGGTAGCCCTATTAATTACATGACATGCAGTATTAATTGCCTCAGCCCAGAAATATTCTGGAAGAGATGTGTCACTTAATAGGGTCCTACCAGCCTCAATCAAGGTTCTATTTTTCCTCTCAGCAATGCCATTTTGCTGAGGTGTTCTTGGTGAAGAAAACTCCTGAAATATCCCAAATTCTTCACATTGTTTTGTCATTCTATCAGACTGGAATTCAGTACCATGGTCACTTCTTATCTTGACCACTGTACTGTCTAGTTCATTCTGAATTTGCTTGACAAAGCTATAGAAGATACTAGGTGTTTCAGATTTCTGTCTAAGGAAGAACACCCAGGAAAACCTTGAGTAGTCATCTACAACTACAAAGGTATAGACCTTCCTACCTACGCTGTGAACTGGCATAGGACCAAAGAGATCCATATGCAAGAGGTATAAACACCTCACAGCATCTTTGTTTTCAATGCTATTAAAGCTGGATCTAGTCTGCTTGCCCTTTTGACAAGCTGAACATATTCCATCTTTAATACACTTAACTTGAGGACCATTCCTCACTAACTATTTGCTATAGAGTTTGCCAATTGTCTTGTAGTTGAGATGGGCTAGCCTCTTGTGCCATTTGACACAATGAGAGACTTTCTCATCAGCTACAAGACACACTGGAGAACCATTGTTCTCACACATAATGTATAGACAGTAGACATTTCTTTTTCTATAACCTGTCAAAATGATCCCTTGATCATTTGACCTCCTGATATGACAACCATTTTTGACAAATGAGATGTCATATCCTAAATCACTCAATTGACTTATACTAATAAGGTTATGTTTCAAACCTTTAACATATGCCACTTGAGTAATAGTAATATGGGAGCTAGAAATGTTACCAAAACCCTTGATGATTCCTTTTTCAGAACCACCAAAGGTGACTTTAGGACCATCCTTAATTGGTGTGTAGTCCTTTAGCAATCTCCTAGTTCTAGTCATGTGTTTGGAACATCCACTGTCCAAGTACCATATTGGGGCATGACCACTTGGACTCACCTGCAAAACAGATTAGTGAACCTTAGAACCCAAAGAATTCCTGGGTCCTTGGTACTGGTTAGTTTGCTTCCTAACAAAGCTACCTGCAGGTTTTCCAACAGGCAGTTTGCTACTCACTTTGGCACTAGCATTGTGCCAACAGTACATGGCTAAGTGGCCTACCTTGCCACAACACCAACACTCAAACCTATTGTACCTTTGCTTAGGTACATTCTTAGCTGTTTTATCTACAGCTGGCTTGTTGAGAGCTGGGGCTTTGCCTTTGGACTTGGACTTGACAGTCCTAGCAGGTTTAGAAAACCCCAGTCCAGCTTTACCTTTTTGATGAACAAATTCATCAATTAAGGGTAGAACAGACTTTGGTTTAGAAAACCTAGCAACTAAATCTCTCTCCTTCTGAAGACTAATCTCCAGACTTTTGATTTGATCATTCTTAAATGATATAGTCCCCATCTGAATCACAGTTATGTGCTTCAGTCTGGCTATTTCATTTAGCTTTTGATCAATCATCTTCTCAAAATCAGTTGCAGCAACTTTGAGACTAGCAATTTCCTTTGCCTGACTCTTGGCTAGGGACTTGCTCTTCTTAAAAGCTTGCAACAGAACTTTATATTCATCTATCAATTGATGAATATCCCCTTCAGACTCAGATGCACTCTCATCACTTGATGATGATGAATCTGATTCTGAACTAGCACAAGAAATTGAACTTAAAGAACAATTTTGTACCTTACTAGGTCTAGGCTGCTCCTGGATTTTGTCACTTTCTGTCAATGCCATCAGTCCTTGGCACTGACTGTCCTCTTGTTCATATATAGAGTTCATGATCTGGATGAACTCTTCTTCCTCTTCCTCAGCAAACAGTCCTATGTATGCTTCAGCATCTGACTCAGTTTCTGATGAAGATATGTCTGACAGGCTCTTATCCTTTTTAGCAACAAAATACATTTCCTTCTTGCCCTTGAATTGAGTCTTTTTCTTATCATTAGACTCCTTCCTTTTCTCTGGACAGTCTGCAATAACATGTTCTTGTCTGTTACAGCAATATCATACAATTTTTGATTGAGTTGTTTTGCTAGACTTGGCCTTTTTCCTGTCTTTCTTTGATGACTTCTTGTTCTGATAATAGTCATCTTTTCCTTGTGAAGTGGATGGCTTTGTCCTCCACTGTTTCTTCTTTAAGAACTTCTGAAAGTGTCTTGTGAATGCTGCAAAGTCCTCATCACTTTCACTGCTTTCAGACTTTCTGCTTTCTGAATCATCTGACTCAGTCTCAGCTACTTTAGGAGGTGGAGTTGGTGACTTACTTCTGTACTTTCTGGTGGCTTCTGTCTTGAATGCCACTGTCCTTTCTTTATGTTCACTTCTTGTAGATTTCTCCTCTTCTTTTCTCACCATTAACTGCATCTTATAGGATAACAGTTTTCCAAACAGTGTTGGTGGAGGGATATCTGCTAACTTTGCCATTTCCCTTATGACGCAGATCTTGGTGTCCCAATCCTTTGTTAGGGACCTTAGAAACTTATTATTTAGCTCATAATTACTGAACTCTCTTCCATAGGACATTAGTTCATTGACAATCCTATAGAACTTCTTATAGCATTCAGTTATGCTATCAGATCTACCTTGCCTGAAGCTTTCATATTCTTGGTTTAATAAGGACTTTCTGTCCTGCCTCACTTCTTCAGAACCCTCCATGTACACAATAAGAGTATCCCACATCTCCTTAGATGTCTTACAGTGTATCAAATTCTGAAAGGTAGCATCATCTATAGCACTCACAATGATATTCTGAGCCCTCTTGTCCATTGTGGTTAGAATTATCTCATCCTTTGTTATTTCAGAGAAATCCTTAGGTGTTCTCTGGTTTGCATCCAGTACTGAAACCTTCATGGGCACATATGGCCCTTCTTTAACTGTGATGTATATCCTAGGGTCTGAGGCTTCCATAAAAAGTCTCACCCTTTCCTTCCAGATGCCAAATATTTCTTTTCTACAAATGGGTAGCTTCATGGATCCCAATTCCTTATGATTCTCAGTAGAACCCATGTTTCTTGAGTTTCTTGATTCTGCAATTTACTTAGACTGAATCTGCCAACAGGATCTACTCAGACTATTAAGTCCTTTTTGAGTAACCTCGCTTTGATACCACTTGAAAGAAATTGTACCTAATCACCTAGAGGGGGAGGGGGGGGATGAATAGGTGACTTAAATCTTTTTGACTTTTTAGGCAGAATTCAGATTATTTCACAGAGTTATAACTACTTTTTCCAAGCAATCAAACAGCAATCACAGAATATCACATGCACACAGTGAACACACAGGTTTATAGTGGTTCCCCAAGGTTTGGGTACATCCACTTTCCCCCTTCGCCTATCTAGTAGTGTACTAGATTCGGCCAAACTCCTCCACTATCTCAGATCCTCAGATCTTACACTCAGAACCTCAAAACAGGTTCCTACAGCTCAGACCCAAGGCCCTATAACTCAGTCTTCTCAAAGACCTATACTCAGCTTCTTCACAAAGCTTACACTCAGCCACAAGGCCTACACTCAGCCACAACAGGCCTACACTCAGAGATACAGATCTCTTACACTCAGGCACAAAGGCCATACACTCAGTCTTTATAATTACAGGCTTACAACTCAGATCCCTAAGGATCCTACAAGATAATATGAATACAAAATGTAAACCCTACAACTCAGAGAAAAGAGAGAAGAGTTGAGAGTTTCTTGATGAGTTCTTGGAAGAACTCTGCTGAGATCAACCTGATTTGGCTTTCTTCAAAGCTTCTTGAATGTAGAACACAATAGGGTTGATCTCCACTGCAGCTGATCCTTGATCTCTGTAACTTAAGATTCAGAACAAAATCTGAACCCTTCTTCTCAGCTTGGTTCCAACGGCTGTCTTATTGGATGGAGCTCTCTCTCCCCAACTACTTAGATCTTCACTGGATTCTTCAATGATTAGCTAGATCTTCTTTGTATTACTTGATGTGTTGATCATCTCTTTCTGTTGACAGTATAAGCCTATTTATAGGCCTTCTTCATGGTAACCGGCTGGTCCGGTCCCTAACTGATTTCTGACAACTCTGACAGGTGCAGTAAACCGGCTGGAATGGCAGCTGTCAAGTCATCCAGTCAGTTCTTGAAAAATCTGTAACTGTCTGAAAGTGTCGAGACAATCTGTCTTTAAATGTCGACACTTATAGACTAAGTGTCGACACAAGTATACTAAGTGTCGACACTAGCCTTCAAGGTGTCGACACAACTCCTTGTGTTGTAGAATTGACTTCTCGACACAGCTTCTTCATCATGTGTCGACACAGATAATGTGTGTCGACACAACCTCTTGTTCTTCAGTATATTGCTGAATTCCTGTAAGTGTCGACACAACTCCTTTGTGTCGACACATCTTCATGTGTTGAACTTGTTCAGTGTCGACACATCTTCTTGGTGTTGACACATGCCTTCTGTGTTGATACTTGCTGAGTGTTGACACTGCTCCTTGTGTCGACACATTCTTCTTCTGTTGAGACTCTGGCTGAGTGTCGACACATCTCCTTAGTGTCGACACTTGTACTTAGAATTTGAACTTTGCTAAGTGTCGACACAGTTCCTTGTGTCGACACTTTCTTCAAGTGTTGAGTCTTCTGCTGAGTGTCGACACATACTTTCTTGTGTCGACACTTTCTTCAAGTGCTGAGTCTTCTGCTGAGTGGCGACACAGCCTCCAAGTGTCGACACTTTCTGATGTAGACACAGTTCCTCTAGGTGTCGACACTGCTTCTAAGTGTCGACACTGCTTCACTTGACTTTTCTTCATTGAGTGTCGACACAGCTCCTTGTGTCGACACTTTCTGTCTGGTGTCGACTCTGCATCCCTGGTGTCGACACAATTACTCCAAGTGTCGACACTGCTTGCCTGGGTGTCGACACAAGTCTTCTTAAGTGTCGACACTTTTCTTCTGGGTGTCGACACATGAACTTAGAATCTTTTCAGCTTTTCCCTGCAAATACTTTACCTGCACAAGGCAACTCAAAATACATAAAATACATTTTGATGTATATCATTGAGTAGGGTGAGGCTTCTTCAAATCAGGTACATTAGAACCAATGTACCCAACAGTACCTCGGGCTTAGCTTTTTCAATCGCCGCACCCGCGAGACACCCTTGAACGGCTTGATCTTTAAGTACACATAGTCGCCCGCAGCGAACTCCACGTTCCTGTGCTTGGCATTATAGTACATCGCTTGCCGGTCCTGAGCGATAAGCAACCTCTCCCGAATGGTTCTCACCAAAGAAGTAGCATCCTCCACTTACAATCGCTTATACAACTTTTGTAACACCCCCTATCCGTCACATAACATATAACAGTAGGTCCGGCCGGGGCCCGACGCCGTATGCCACAGACAGACCGGGTGGTTACTTATTGAAACCATCCAACCAATGTCAACGTCCTACACAGAGCATTCTAGCGGAAGCAGTTTATAAAAGTTGCATTAAAGAACCCAGCACTAAAGCATGAATGTCCACTAAACCAAAATAGGGATGTATTACAAATACAACCGTTAGCCTTAAGGCCTTACAAAATGTTTCACTTGATATTACATGATTTACAAACCATGGCACGCAGGCCGGTCATACATGAATAAAACAGTAAACACTTCCAAATAGGCCTTCGAGGGCCGGCTTCACATTTGGGCTTTAGCCCGCTATTGACCACATGGTCCAGCAGCACCTGCAAGCAACATAACCATCGCACAGTGGCAAACAAAAAGGCAACGGTCAGCAATGCTGACCAAATTATAACGATCCCGCCCCCAACTTGGGGCGACAATTCTCCTTCCCTGCAGTTTTATTAGCACAAGCGAGCAATATAATAGTATTCATTTCATCACAGGCGTAGGCTCACACGGCCACACACCCCGTGCACTCAGGGCACATTCTCGGTGAACCGGTCGATGTCACGTCAGTTAAAGCCATGGACATTCCGGACCCACCACCGCCACTTTGACGGCCAAACATATGAGCAATTTGTCTTCCCGGCATGGGTCACGTCAATTAAAGCCATTGACCGCCGAAGACTCTCATCTATGCCAACGGCAAGTGCCACGTAACCTTAGGTCTCTTTAACCCAAATGCCATAGATATGGGTACGGTTCCATCTAACCCGTGCTCACGTCGCAACGATAATTTAAGCCATTTGTGCAGGTCAAACTTCTCCCGAGTCCCATTTTCGTCACAGAATTTCATATAACTCGGTTATGTTCAAGTTGGCTCTCAGGCCTCCATGTTGGCAAGTTCACGCACCCGCCCAGTTTTCCGGGTGCACCTTAGGGTTAGTCCCCAAGGCTCCCTGTTGCAATCTACCGTGTAGAAAACCCGAAAAACAACCAATAGCACGGAGTCTTCTCCGGCATTTATGCAATGCAACATCACCGATCCAGACTAACATGTACGAGTAGGCTTCACACAACATGCCTTTGTCCATTCTCGCTTACGGACTCTAAACAACGGGGACTTCACATATCTACCCGAAGGAACGCCTCCAACTCTCCGCAAACTCGCGAGAGCGGGCTTCCTATGCAAAGAAAGAGAGCTACTCATGCTCAATATGAGGATCGTTACCCTTGCGTTATTCTTCGGCGCCATGGAAAAATAAGCGGATGAAAAGCACCGCACTAGCTTTGCCTCCGTGGATCCGGAGTCGGCTCGCGATTCGGAGCTTCGAAGCTCCTCCAATGGCCGGATCTAACTCCTTCTTCCTACCTTGGCTCTCCTCTCTCTCTAAGGTATTAGAAAGAAGATAACTTATGAAAAGTGAGGGTTTCTAAGTCCAATCCTGGGTATATCCCTTCAGGAACAACCCCCAGCCGTTGGATCTCAAAATAAGGAAACGAACGGCTTTGATTCGGGACTGAAATGCCCAATCTGGACCGAACACGGCCTGGCACACGCCCGTGTCCAGGGCTATGTGCCTCATTCGTCGTCAAAATCGAATCACCTAGAACAACACACGGGTATTGAACATGCCCATGTTCGAGCTGACACGCCCGTGTTCCACCTAACACGACCGTGTGGCCGGCCGTGTACCCCCATCATTTTTCCCCGAAAACAACCCGAGCACTGCACGGGTTCTAGGACACGCCCGTGTCCTTACCCGTGTCACCTTGACACGCCTGGACTCCTGGCCGTGTACACGGTCTCGACACTCGACACTTCATCGAGCGAAGATCGTCGACCTGCTGACACGGCCTTGGACACGCCCGTGTCCTAGGCCGTGTGTCTTGTCTCGACACAGTGTCGAGAGCAAAGTGTCGACTTCCCGGGACGAGTGTCGACACGGGTTGACACGCCCTGCGACACGCCCGTGTCGCAGGCCGTGTGCCATGTCTCGACACTTCGTCAAAGCAGAGTGTCGACTTCGCGGCTAAGTGTCGACACGGGTCGACACGCCCTGCGACATGCCCGTGTCGCAGGCCGTGTGCCCAGTCTCGACACATTGTCGACACCAAAGTGTCGACTTCCCGCCTCAGTGTCGACACAGGATTGACACGCCCTGGGACACGCCCGTGTCCCAGGCCGTGTGCCCGCAGCCAGAACCCAAACTGACCCAAAACGTCCCCCGTCGCTCCTTTGAGTTTCGGGGCGTTACAACTCTCCCCCTCTTAAAAGGATTTCGTCCTCGAAATTATATAAAGGAAAGACATGTACAAAACCAAAATTTGTACCTGAGCGGAACAACTCCGGATACTCGTCAAGCATAGTCTGCTCTCGCTCCCAAGAGAGCTCCTCACGACCGCAATTGTCCCACCAGACCTTGACCATCCTTATCTCTTTATTGCGTAGCCGCTTGACCTCCGAGTCCTCAATCCGCACGGGCTTTACTTTCGTCGTTAACCCACTATCAACCGGCGCTTGATCGACCGCGATCACTCGCGTAGGCTCTAGCACCGCCTTTTGCAGCACCGAAATATGGAATACATCATGTAAACAACTAAGCTCCACTAAAAGCTTCAATTGATAGGCCGCTTCACCAACTCGCTCCAGAACCTCAAACGGCCCAAGGTACCTCGGGTTTAGCTTTTTCAATCACCGCACCCGCGAGATACCCTTGAATGGCTTGATCTTTAAAAAGTACACCCAGTCGCCCACAGCGAACTCCACGTTCTTGTGCTTGGCCTTATTGTACTTCGCCTGCCGGCCCTGAGCGATAAGCAACCTTTCCCGAATGCTTCGCACCAACAAAGTAACATCCTCCGCTTCGAATCGCTTATACAACTTGACTCACCCGTTTCCAGCTAGGACAACGGCGTGCGCCATCTTCTATCATATAAAGATGGTCATCCCATTGCTTTCCAAAGCCCAAGACACACATGCGGAGCATGTCTACCATAGTTCTATTGACCCTCTCGGTCTGCCCATCAGTTTGCTGATGAAAGGCTGTGCTGAATTTTAACATTGTCCCCAACATTTGCTGCATAAGCCCCCCTACCATTGGACGTGAATCGCCCTTCTCGGTCACTCACGATGCTGCGGGGAACACCGTGAAGCCGTACTATATTATCCACATATAGTTTTGCTAACGTCTCCACCGGATCATCCTTACTCTGCGGAATGAAAGGAGACACCTTCGTTAACTGATCTACGACCACCCGAATGGCTTCGTGTCCCCTTTTTGGACCTTGGCAAACTGTGCACAAAGTCCATAAAGATGTCGTCGAATTTCCACTCCGGAATAGGCAAGGACTTAAGAAAACCTCCCGGCTTTTGGCACTCCGCCTTCGCCAAGGCGCATGTTTGGCACTTCGCTACGTAGAGCGTCACATCTTTCTTCAAACTAGGCCATCAAAACAGTTTCTTCACATCGCGGTACATCTTTGTGCTCCCCGGATGAATCGAGTACTCGGTATGGTGTGCCTCGTACAACAATTCCACCCGCAAATTGCCCACACTTGGGACGCACAGACGACCGTCTTTCCAAAGCAATCCGTCATCCATAATGAATTAGGAATTTGACTCATCCAGAGCTTCTACCATGAACTGCTTCATATGGACATCCAAATCCAATGCCGGCCAAATCCGATCAGCCAGGCCAGATTGGACTTCAGTCCAATTCAGTACTGGTTCAGCACTTGATTGCCTATCCACACAAACAATCTCCAACGCCTCAAACTCCCGTACCAACCCCTCATCATGCATCGATAGCCAATTGGCTTGAGCCGGGGCTCGGCGACACAACGCGTCAGCAACCGCATTCCCTTTATCAGGCGCGTAGTGGATCTGGAATGTATAGTCTCCCAAGAACTCCATCCATCTATGCTGCCGCAAATTTAGATCCTTCTGACCAATCAGATACTTCACGCTCTTGTGATCGGCGTAGATATCCATCTTCATACCGTACAAATAATGCCTCCATAGCTTCAAGGCTAAACTCTCGGCCACTAACAACAAGTCATGGACCGGATAGTTCCTCTCGTGCACTTTTGGCTGTCTCGCGCCATAAGCTATTACACTTCCGTGTTGCAGTAGCACGCAACCCAAACCGCTGGCCTAAGCATCACTATAAATCTCATAGCCTTAGGTCCACTCGGCGAAGTCAGCACAGGCGCCGTGGTCAACCGACATTACAACTCCTCAAAAGCTCGCGCGCACTCCGGCGTCCAGAAGAACTTCTGCTCCTTCCTCGTCAAAGTAGTGAGGGGTAACTCCATCTGCGAGAAGTTCTCTACTAAGCGCCTGTATTAGCCGGCAAGCCCCAGAAAACTCCGGACTTCCGCTACCGTATAAGGCTCAGGCCACTCCCGCATCGCAATAATCTTCGACGGATCCACTGCAATACCTTCCTCACTCACTACAAGACCGAGGACGCCACTGAGGATGACCAAAACTCGCACTTCGAGAACTTGGCATACAGTTGATTCCTCCTTAGCGTCTCCAAAACCAAAAGAAGATCCTTAAAGTGATCTTCCTTACTCTGCGAGTACACCAGAATATCATCGTCGAAGACGAACCCAAAATGGTACAAGTACTCCCGGAAGGTCCGGTTCATCAGATCCACGAACACTGACGGCGCATTAGTCAGCCCAAACGGCATGACCGTAAACTCGTAGCGCCCGTATCCCGTACTGAACGTTATCTTAGGGATATCACTCTCCCTTATCTAATTTAGAGTACGCCGTTGGCCCGACCAACTGATCACAAAGATCATCGATCCTTGGGATTGGGTACTTGTTATTTTCCGTCAACTTGTTGGGCTCCCGATAATTAATACATAGCCTCAAGTTTTTGTCCTTCTTTCTATTTAAGAGGGTCGGTGCGCTCCAAGGCGAAGGACTCGGACGCACATACCCTTGCTCCAACAACTTTTAGAAGTTGCACCTTCAGCTCCGCCATTTCCTTAGGCGCTAGCCGATAAGGAGAGCGTGATACAGGCTTTGCACCCGGTACTAGCTCAAAAATGAAACTATCTCCCGTCGAGGCGGGGCTCTAGGAAGATCTCTAGGGAACACATTAGGGTACTTCGATACCACTGAAATATTAACCAACGCGGGCTTCGGCTTTGTAACCTCCACTAGTGTACAGAACAGCTCTACACCAGCACAAACTGCCTACACCACCCGAAGAGCAGATGCCAACGTCTTGCTCGACCTCTTCAAGCCCGTAAAGGTCGTCTCACGACTAGCTCCCAGCTTGGCTTCCTTGCTACCGCAATCGATATAGTCTTGCTGCTCCGAGAGCCAGTCCATGCCAAATATTACGTCGAACTCCCCTAGCGGTAGTAACGACGCTTGCAGATCGAACTCCTGATTCCCGATCCAAAACTAAGCTAATTCTACCCGCGCACAATGAGCACCATTGGACTATAACACATCCAATTTGTCTCTTACCATCGAAGGAGGTACTCCGACGCACAACATAATTCCTAATAAAGGAATGCGAAGTTCCCTAAATGAACGGTGCTCTCGCAGATAAAGTAAAGTCATAACAAGGCTTAGCACCAGTAATTCTAAGCTAACATGCACAAGAGCGACAAGTGTTTAAGGCAAAACTATCTTTAAACCATACCTGTCGTCACGACGGCGTGCTTTCTCCAGGGCTTTAGGCACTCACGAGCATAATGCTCCGGCTCCCCACATTTGTAACATGTGCCCGGGGTCTGACCCGTAGTCGCCCCAGAAGCACCAGAAGGAGCTGGACCCGAAGTCCTATGCTTCTTATACCATTTTCGATCTACAGACTTTGAGGTGCTCGACACTTTGAATGTCGTCTCCTTTGCATTTGAGTCCTTGACTGCTCCTGACATGGCTTTCTTGGCCTTCCTAGCACCTTTCCAACAGTCTCGGGCAAAGTGCCCTTTCTTTCCACAAGTAAAACATATGTAAGTAGCTTTGCTAGTCGATGTCATAGCCCCTTTCTACAGCATTCTGCCGGATGCAGCTCTTATGGGGTTTGTATAGTTCGATACCATGGTCGCTGGCATCGGGAGGGTCTTCCTCAAATCTTCCTCCAAAGATCTAGCTGATTCCACCAAGGCTCGGAATCCCAATAACTTTGGTCCTAGCAGTAGAACTCGTAATTCGGCACGCATGCCACTATAAAACCTATCGACTGTAGCTTGCTCATTATCCACCTCGAAGCATGGGTAACGACTTATCATAAGAAATGCTTACAAATATTCCTCAACTGTGTGCGCTCCCTGCACTAAATGCATATTTAGCTGCTGCCCCGATGGTCTACCAAAGGTCATCTGCTGCATCACGCCCACCGGCGTTGAAGCCGCAACAGGGGCGCAGGGTTGTACATTTCCTCCAAGATGTGCACCCGTCACAACGAACACCGCTTTTACGATCCTTCTAACGGTTTCATACGAAGGAGGAGTCTCAAACACCTCACCGGGTGCAATATGCTCCTCAGAAACCGGACATTCTGACGGTCCAGCACTGCTTCCGGTCACCTATAGTGATACAAAATACCGTTAAGCGACCAAATAAAATTGCAAACAACAATTATAGGAACACGCAGGTTCCTCAAACACGTGTATTTTCATTCCTAAGTGGACATTCATGGGTTCTTTTACCGTTATAACGATGACGCACACAATGTGCTCACCACCCCTTTAAAAGAATTCGCCCACGAATTCAGCTTAAGTCCGACCAAAACCAGGAGTCTGATACCAAATTGTAACACCCCCTATCCATCACATAGCATATAGCAGTAGGTCCGGCCGGGGCCCGACGCCGTATGCCACAGACAGACCGGGTGGTTACTTATTGAAACCATCCAACCAATGTCAACGTCCTACACAGAGCATTCTAGCGGAAGCAGTTTATAAAAGTTGCATTAAAGAACCCAGCACTAAAGCATGAATGTCCACTAAACCAAAATAGGAATGTATTACAAATACAACCGTTAGCCTTAAGGCCTTACAAAATGTTTCACTTGATATTACATGATTTACAAACCACGGCACGCAGGCCGGTCATACATGAATAAAATAGTAAACACTTCCAAATAGGCCTTCGAGGGCCAGCTTCGCATTTGGGCATTAGCCCGCTATTGACCGCATGGTCCAGCGCACCTGCAAGCAACATAACCACCGCACGGTGGCAAACAAAAAGGCAACGGTTAGCAATGCTGACCAAATTATAACAATCCCGCCCCCAACTCGGGGCGGCAATGCTCCTTCCCTGCAGTTTTATTAGCACAAGCGAGCAATATAATAGTATTCATTTCATCACAGGCGTAGGCTCACACGGCCACACACCCCGTGCACTCAGGGCACATTCTCGGTGAACCGGTCAATGTCACGTCAGTTAAAGCCATGGACATTCCGGACCCACCACCGCCAGTTTGACGGCCAAACATATGAGTATTTTGTCTTCCCGGCATGGGTCACGTCAATTTAAGCCATTGACCGCCGAAGACTCTCATCTATACCAACGACAAGTGCCACGTAACCTTAGGTCTCTTTAACCCGAACGACATAGATATGGGTACGGTTCCATCTAACCCGTGCTCACGTCGCAACGACAATTTAAGCCATTTGCGCAGGTCAAACTTCTCACGAGTCCCATTTTCGTCACAGAATTTCACATAACTCGGTTATGTTCAAGTTGGCTCTCAGGCCTCCATGTTGGCAAGTTCACGCACCCGCCCAGTTTTCCGGGTGCACCTTAGGGTTAGTCCCCAAGGCTCCCTGTTGCAATCTACCGTGTAGAAAACCCGAAAAACAACCAATAGCATGGAGTCTTCTCCGACATTTATGCAATGCAACATCACCGATCCAGACCAACATGTCCGGGTAGGCTTCACACAACATGCCTATGTCCGTTCTCGCTTACGAACTCTAAACAATGGGGACTTCACATATCTACCCGAAGGAACGCCTCCAACTCTCCGCAAACTCGCGAGAAGGGGCTTCCTATGCAAAGAAAGAGAGCTACTCATGCTCAAGATGAGGATCGTTACCCTTGCGTTATTCTTCGGCGCCATGGAAAAATAAGCGGATGAAAAGCACCACATTAGCTTTGCCTCCGTGGATCCGGAGTCGGCTCGCAATTCGGAGCTTCGAAGCTCCTCCAATGGCCGGATCTAACTCCTTCTTCCTACCTTGGCTCTCCTTTCTCTCTAAGGTTTTAGAAAGAAGATAACTTATGAAAAGTGAGGGTTTCTAAGTCCAATCCCGGGTATATCCCTTCAGGAACAACCCCCAACAGTTGGATCTCAAAATAAGGAAACGAACGGCTTTGATTCGGGACTGAAATGCCCAATCTGGACCGAACACGGCCTGGCACACGCCCATGTCCAGGGCCGTGTGCCTCATTCGCCGTCAAAATCGAATCACCTGGAATAACACACGGGTATTGAATGTAACATCCCATTTCCAACTAGACCCCTAAGAGTGGTTTTGGCCATGACTAGGTCATGACAAAACCCTAGAAAGCCAGAAATGGGCCAAGAGATAGGAGGCCAAGGTGAGGATCACCATGGTCTGCAAATAGTAGAATTTTGAACAATGGTTTAGAATGACAATGGGGCTTCACCATGGCCCCAAGACCCTACCACAACACTCCCAAACATTTTGGGAGACCCATTAGAGCCAAAAGGACCCATTAGGGTCAACCCAAGAGGCCCAGTTGACCAAGGTCAACCCTAGCCCTGAATGGGTCAACCTAGCCTACTTAGGGCCAATTGACCCACTCCTAGTCTAGAGGACCCCACCTATGCCCTCCTAACCCTAAAGTGAGGTCAATGGGTCACTAAGGACACATTGGGGTCAGCCCTAGAGGCCAGGTTGACCCAAGTCAACTCAAGCCCTAATCTGGTCAAAGTACCCTTACTAAGGGTATGTGACCTCCAAAGTGCAGGGTAACCCTACATAACCCTACCTAGACCCTAAGGGAAGTCAATGGGTCACCAAGGATCCATAGGGATGAACCCTAATGGTCATGTTGACCCAAGTCAACTCTAGCCCTAAAATGGTCAAAGTGACCTTACCAAGGGTCAAGTGACCTTTAAGGTGCCAAGTCAACCCTACCCAACCCTACATAGACCTTAGGGGAGGCCAATGAATCACCCAGGACCCAATGGGGTCAACCTAGATGGTCAAACTGATCAAGTCAACTTAGCCCAAAAAGGGCTAACCCAAGCTCAAGCCACTTCTCCCTTAGGCTAAACCCATTCCCATGACCATCATAATCCAGTGGGCTGCCTTTAGCTTGAGAGGTTGACTAGTCAACCAGAGGTGACTAGGAGAGAGAAAAGAGCTCCTCTCCATGATAATGGAGGAGAGAGAAAATGGGGAAGAGGAAAGGGAAGAGAGAAGCCGGCCAAGGAAGGCCAACAGCCACCAGTTATGGCTGTAATCAACTCCTCTAGGAGAGAGGAGTTGATTCCAGCCGTTTCCCGGCCACCAAGGGGTGGGTTCAGCCCCCCTCCACACAACCCGAGCCACACCTTTAATGGTGTTAATGGCTATTGAAGAACCAGCCTCTCCCCTCCCCCATTTGCCATTTAAACACCTTCAGGGAGCCGAGGGGATCATTTTAGAGCATTCACCTGGAGGAGACGGGCCATTCCACTGTGCAGTTGCAGAAGCCGAGCGCCGCCGCCGTCGTTAATGGCATCCCGCCGCTCCTCTCGCATCCAGGCCGCCAGGAAGGTCCTCCTCCTCTCCTTAACTCGCGGGTAGATCCTAGGAATCATTAGGCTTGAGTTTCGGGCTCAATTGAGCCCGATTCAATCCGGGATTTCTCCTGATTTCGGCAAGAAAATCTCTTGCTTAATCCGCCGGAAAACGCCTCTCCGGCGGCGGAGCCGCCGCCTGACGATAGCCACCACCTCAACGGAGGTGTTGGTGGCGGTGGCCGGCCGGGGAAGGGGCTGGATCGCCGGCGGCAGGGCTTGGAAATCGCTCCAGGCGGGACGAATCTCAGCCGTTGGCTCAGTGGGGACGATGACCAGATGCCGTTGATCCTTGCGCCAAGATTCGCGCTGCATCAAAATCAAACTATAGGAAATTAATGATATTTATTTCATTTCTGTCACAGTAGATGTATTTAATGTATTTAATTTTTAAAAATACTTAGGGACCCTGAATGGAAATCTGCCCAACATGAAAATTGTAGCTTAGGGTGTCTAGTTTGTAGCAAAAATTGCTTGGACCCTTTTGGGCCACTGGTTAGACCAGGGTACCCTTTTTGGTAGGACCTATACCTAGGCCTAATCAGAAATTATTTTTGGTGCCCACACTTCATTCCTTGTCCAAACAAGTTGAAATTTGGGCAGTGAGAAAGTCTTAGCCATATCTAGAACCTGTCCAAAATTTAGAATTTTTGGAGAATATTTTTCTATAGTTTTTAGAAAAATTTAATAAATCATGATTAATTTAATTATGCCACGTAATTAATGTAAAACTCCCCCAAATTTTGGTGGGTGGTCTTAGATGTCAAGATAGGTATAGGGCTAAAAATTTAGCTCATTTGGAGATGTTTAGGATAGGTAATTTACCCACCCTATATATGACCTTATAAGGGTATTTTGGTCAAAATCCACTATTTGATGGTTGAGTGGCCAAATTCCCTCATCAGAGGCTGAAATTTTGGCCACTGATATAATTTGACTTTTTACACTCACTTATGGAGTTTGGAGTGGATTGGACTAGGGTAGCCCTAGAATTTTAGGGTAGGCCCTTTAGGGTAAATTTCTAGGATTTGAAGAAATTGGGGTCAAAAGACCTTGGATGGACTTGAAACTTGGGAATGATGTCCATAGGGTTACTATGGTCCTGTGGTTAAAATTTTAGGGTATTTGGAAGACTTAAAACCCCTTAAATCCATAACCCTAGTTTAGGGCACTAGCTTGAAACCATAAGATCTAATACCAAAACTTTCTGGAAAGGCCTGAGTCTTTGAATGGGTAGTTGCTTAGGGTATATATATCTCTGGAAATTTTATAATAAATTTTGGATGAATATTTTTGGTACTTTATTCACAAAGTCATGTTTTACAATTTTCACTTAGGAATTTTTGGAGAAACATATACTTGATTAAACCTGATGAAACTTAGAAAAGGGGCTTGTAATCATGGTACCCATCTCTGTAAATTTTTATGAAATTTTTGAAGAATGATATTTAGTAGTTGCTTCTTTAATTACTTAATTCTATGGAACTTTGGTAAATTTAATAATGACATTTAGATTGTCTGAAAAATTTTAATTTCTTCATCATGATGTTTCTAGTTCCTTATGAAGCCCTAGTAATTTTTACATAATTATTGGACACATATTTGTGGCACTTCCTTCACTATATTTGATTTTAGGAATTATTTTTGATAAATCCTTTAGAGGTCAAGAACTATCTGGAAAATTAGGAAAATTGGCAACCAATAATATTTCTCTGTTATTTAGTGAATACAAATTTTAGGAGGCCATTACCAGAGAAAATCTTATGGTTCATGTTCAAATTGACTATGACCTAGTTTTTGAGGAAAATTCAATAAATAGTAGATTAATTGGGAAAAATATGATTTTCTGAATTTAGACTATATTTATCATAATAGACCTCTAATAATTATCATAAGGGTACTGGATGAGTATTTCATGTACTTCCCTTTTTACGAGTCATGTAGCTTAAGTGGTCTGCATATAGCAAAACTGCAGGATTTCATCTGGATGTGAATTAGGGCCATTATGATGAGTCCTGATGGATTGTTACAAGGACAAGAGGAATGGGCTGCGTCTTGGGAAGATGAGTGAGTAAGGTGTGGATCTGTCTAGGGTTATAGACGTTTGGGTCCGACGAAAGATCGTCCTACCCAAGGAGAGTGGAGTCAAACTACCCTAGGATTAGAATATCGAAATATGAGAAAATAAAGGGTAAGGGAATCAACCAATAATAAAATAAGTACCTTGCGAAAGGGAACGTTGGGCGTAATCCCAACATAGTTCCTAGTGCCCCTTGAGAGCCCTTCACAGGGAATACCGGGGGCAGTCCTGGGTTAACGTAAACTGTTTAACAAGCTGAAAAGAGTAACATAGTAATTAGGGTTGCACAATCCACAACACTGATGGCACCATAGGTTGGATAGGAGCTTCGGCTTGGATGGCTAAAAGGCGGACCTTAGGTCCGGGGAGCTTCGGCTCGATTGCTTGAGTCGAACGTGTTGGTCCGGGGAGCTTCGGCTCGATTCTTGTTTACGCTAAATTGCATGTGCATAACAGGAAAGGAAATTAAGGTGGTGGGTCTTCGGTATTGGAGGGTCGATGCACCGACGCCAATACGTTGACTCGGCAAGTGTGGTTAGCACTTCGCCAACAGAAGTCCGGTGCGCCAGCCGGCAAGAGTACGCAGGAGTCCGCTTCGTGCACCAAGCGTTGAGGCGTACGATAGGTTTGACCGGTAGTGCCTTACTGGTTTAGAGGTGGGCGAGGCCCAACCCATCGCTTCCGTCTGCCACTACGGGGGTATCCTGGGAGGTTACGGCTCCAGAAAGGGGGAACTAAAGGTCTGTGTGCACAGAGTCGGGTGTGTGTGTTGCACTTGCATGTCCATCATACCCACTTGCATGTCATGGCATAATCGTTACCTTTAACCTTGACACCTAAAGTATAAGTGGAATGGGACGCTTATACCTTAGGACCTGCAAAACGACCCCTTAGTCTATAAGCTTGTGTGGGCAAGTTTATAAATTAAGGTTAATTTTGATATATTTAGTTACTGCTGTTTGACCACCGACACCCCAGCGTATAAATCGGTATGGGACTTTTTATACGATGGGAGCCTTGCAAAAGACCCCTTGGCTTATGTGTTTTTCACATAAGTGAAGGTTACATTTCATATTACAGCTTATTGTCTTTATATACTATAGAACTTGCTAGAATAAGACCGCTGCCATCTGTTTTGATATTCTCCACCTTCAAGTCCTCCCCTTTCTTCCTCTCCGCTCGGTGCCTAGGAGTCGTGGGGGAAGGGGTGGGGGATGATAGGACTTAGTCTTTTAGACTAACGGTTTTCGAACCGCATCATTTAGGGGATCGCGGAGACCAGCATGGAGGAGCAGCCCCAGAGACCGGTGCGCTTGGAGGTGGGGCAGTCTAGCTCCGGAGTACACACAGCCGGGACTGTGAGTCTCGACCCTGAGCAGTTTTCTACTTTTGTTTCTACATGAGAGATCTTGTAGTGAGGATTTGATGTACCGGGCATAAGCCCGTTTTGCTACTCTGATGATGTCTTCTGTGGACACTCCCTTCGTGGAGTTATATTTATTATGTCATGTGATTCTCTGTGGACAGATAGTTTACATTTACTTCATTATTTTGCTACTTTTATGTGATCGAGATGGCCGGCAGAATCGGCGCTTTGTGGTGATGACTCTTCAGGGCGTGAAGGAGTCACCGCAAAATGGCGGTTCTGGGCCTAAGACCCCGGTGTCCAAAAAGAAAAAAAAGGGGGGGGGGGGGTCTTACAAGTGGTATCAAAGGAGACCTCGATCGAAAAGTAGCCGTCCACAACCCTGGGTCACCCCCGCGCGGGTTTAGTTTGGGGACAAACTAAGCAGCGGAAGCAGTGGTGTGCCCATATGGGGGGAATCACATGTAAATTGTCCACTATCATTAGGCATTGAGTCGATTACCTACTGATGTAGTTCGTTTTGCAGCCCTCGGCTCAGCCCACCCCACAAGGTGGAGCTCAGCAGACTCCAGACATTACACCACCTCCCATGGTCCCCACACCTTTCCTCCAGTCAGACATGGGGCAGACCCTTACAGCTATCCTTGAGGCCTTCCGGGCTCAGCAAGCCCCAGCCCAGCAGCCAAACCCAGGGGCCAACTGGATGAGCACCTTCCGAGGACTCTCTCCCCCATCTTACTTAGGGACAGAGTCGGCAGTACGGACAGAGGAGTGGCTGGATGTGATGTACGAGATGTTGACTGGGATACGATGCCCTTGGGAGGAGAGGGTGGCCCTAGTGGTATCTTGCTTGGAGTCACATGCCAAGAGGTGGTGGAAGACGCTGTTGGACACGACTTTTGCTGATAGAGAGATTGCAGAAATCACTTGGGAAGAGTTCAGGGCCACGCTGCTGGAGCACTTTGTTCCTCAGTCGGCCAGGGACGAGTTGGAGGAGCGGTTCTTGCAGCTGAGGCAGGGCACCAGGACAGTGGTGGAGTACCACCGAGAGTTCGATCATTTGGCCCGATATGCGGGCTCCTATCAGCTGGATGAAGCAGGTTACGTCAAGAGGTTTTATAAGGGCCTAAAAGAGGAGTTGAGGGAGGCCCTGCTTTTTGTCTCTGACGGGCCCATCTCCCGGATTTTGGAGATGGCGAAGAGGATTGAGGCCGACTGGCACACCACTCGGGGCCGGAAACGGCAAGCGGAGGACCAGGGCCGGAGGGCCCGAAATGATCAGCGGCGAGGCACCGTACCAGATGGAAGAAGGGCAGAGGAGCAGCCTCGTCAGGAGTTGAGGCAGGAGCCGAGAGAGCAGGTGGTCTTGGCCCCTCAACCTCTCCGGATCCAGGAGATGCAGAGACCCCGGGGTATGGCGTATCCCCCGCCGGAGTGCTTCCATTGTCACCAGGTGGGACATCTCCGGAGAGACTGCCCTATGAGGGGGGCACCACCTCCAGCACCACGGGATGGCCCACCGGCCCAGCATTTCGGAGGCCGAGGACGCGGCCGAGGTCGTGGTTACCAGGGAGGCGACCGCAGGCAGAATGGGGAGCAGATTTACGCTTTGGACCTAGCTCAGCCCCGGAACCCGGACAGGGTTATTGCAGGTATGAGAGCAATCTTAATTTTGGATTCATTCATTACTCATGTTAAGTGTTAATAGAACTACTAAATGACCTAGGTTAGAAAACCTTACACCAAAGTTTCTTCCAAACTGATTTAGGAATGGTGATGGTGTGCGGCAAGCCTGCCCATACCCTGTTCGACACGGGGGCATCGCACAACTTTGTGTCGGAGGATTTCGTCAAGGACCTGGATCAGATTCGATGTTATACGGGACTACCCAGGAGGGTGCGCCTCCCCAATGGGATGGAGATCCAGTCCACAGAAAAGTGCCTCCTGGAGGTTACCATAGACGGGTTGACACTCGAGGCCCCGGCAACGATCCTGAGGATGCCGGACTTCGACCTCGTCTTGGGCATGACGTGGCTTGTCTAGAACCATGCCCAGATTGATTGCCCGGCAAGGAGGGTCGTGCTCAGCCACGGCGATACTTATGTGACATTCGAAGGTACTACACCGGTCTCCCGTCGCCTGCTTTCATCTATTCAGGCCATTAAGGCTCATATGCAAGGGGACGAGGTATATCAAGTATTGTTCGAGATGACTGAGGAGAAGGACCTGATTGCTAACATTCCGGTGGTTCGTGACTACGCCGACATTTTTCCGGATAAGCTGCCAGGACTACCTCCGCATAGGGAAAAGGACTTCCAGATTCAGTTGGTACCAGGGGCTAAGCCGGTATCCAAGGCCCCTTACCGGATGGCCCCGAAGGAGTTGGCGGAGTTTCAGACACAGTTGCAGGAGCTGGTGGAAGCAGGATTTGTTAGGCCGAGTTCCTCATCATGGGGAGCTCCTGTCCTATTTGTAAAGAAGAAGGACGGCACTTTACGCCTGTGCATCGACTATCGAGCACTAAACAGGCTGACCGTCCGAAATACCTATCCGCTCCCCAGGATAGACGAGTTGTTCGATCAGCTGGAGGGAGCCCATTACTTTTCGAAGCTGGACTTGAGATCAGGCTACTACCAGCTGCGGATCCAGGAGGAGGACATTCCGAAAACGGCCTTTAGTAGCCGATATGGATTGTATGAGTTTATCGTGATGCCCTTCGGGCTCACGAATGCTCCGTCAGCATTTATGAGCCTCATGAACCGGGTCTTCGAGGCTTATTTGGATGTGTTCGTCATAGTGTTCATAGACGACATCCTTATCTATTCTAAGACGGAGGAGGAGCACACGCGACATCTAGCATTGACCCTGGAGAGACTGCGGGAGCATCGTCTTTATGCGAAGTTCAGTAAGTGTCAGTTCTGGCTGAAGGAGGTGGCTTTCTTAGGTCACATTATCAGCGGAGCCGGGCTGGCAGTGGACCCGGCAAAGATTCGAGCTATTTCGGAGTGGCCGCAGCTGAAAACAGCCACTGACGTACGGAGTTTTCTAGGACTTGCCGGTTACTATCGGAAGTTCGTGGAGGGATTCTCTCGAATCGCCCTCCCGCTCACATCCTTGACAAAGAAGGAGGTACCGTTCGTGTGGACCCCGCAGTGCCAGACAGCTTTCCGGGAGCTGAAGGATCGGCTGACCTCGGCTCCCATTATTACTCTCCCCTCGGGGAGGGAGGGATTCCAGGTCTACACCGACGCATCATATCAGGGGATGGGAGCAGTACTGATGCAGAACGGACACGTCATAGCTTATGCTTCCCGCCAGCTGAAGACCCATGAGAAGAACTACCCAGTGCACGACCTGGAGATGGGAGCAGTTGTATTCGCACTAAAAATATGGCGGCATTACCTATATGGAGTCCACTGTGACATATACTCCGATCATAAGAACCTTAAGTACGTGGACACGCAGAAGGAACTAAACATCAGGCAGAGGCAGTGGGTGGAGTTCCTTTCTGACTATCAGTATGAGATGCATTACCACCCGGGGAAGGCGAACGTGGTAGCGGACGCACTGAGTAGGAGAGCTGCCACAGCAGGAGCAGAGCCTCAGTTGATGTCTATGGAGCTGCTGCAGAGACTAGAGGACATGCACATTACCCTGGTATCGTCCGATGATCCTGAGCTCTATGAGGAGTACTTGGCCGCGATAGGCGTTACCGATGGCATCAGAGACCGAGTCAGAGAAGGGCAGAGGCAGGATGCCAAGTTAGAGCCCATCTTCCAAGCTCTGGAGGCAGGCACTGCAGGAGACTACACACTGAGGGACGACTTGGTGTGCTTCAGAGGACAGGTGTATATACCGGAGGGAGGCCAGATCCGGGAGGATATTATGATGGAGGCGCACTGCAGCCGGTATTCTGTACACCCGGGGATCACAAAGATGACGGCTGATTTGAAGAAGACGATGTACTGGCCGGGTATGAAGAAGGATGTCTCACACTTCGTGACCCATTGTGAGGCATGTCAGCTAGTGAAGGCGGAGTGCAGGAACCCCGCGGGATTATTGCAGCCACTCCCGGTGCCGGAGTGGAAGTTTGATGACATAGCCATGGACTTCATACATGGGCTTCCCCGGTCTAGGACAGGGAATGACTCGATCTGGGTAATCGTCGATCGGTTGACCAAGGTGGCTCGATTTATACCGATCAGGAAGGATGATTCAGTAGGAGTACTGGTGCGGAAGTTTGTGGAGCAGTTCATTCGTTATCATGACGTGCCCAGGACGATAGTGTCGGATCGGGATGGCAGGTTCACCTCCAGGGAGTGGAGATCCGTGCAAGCTTACTTAGGCACGCGATTGACTTTCAGCACTGCATTCCACCCCCAGACAGACGGGCAGACAGAACGCACCAACCGGACGCTGGAGGACCTTTTGAGGCTATGCATCTTGGACCGCGGGGAACCGTGGGAGAAACTCTTGCCCCTTGTCGAGTTCTTCTATAACAACAGCCACCAGTCCAGCATCAGGATGGCGCCTTACGAAGCCTTGTACGGGAGGAGATGCCGGACCCCGCTTTCTTGGGTGCAGAACGAGGATCCGAAAGTGTTGGGGCCAGAGTTTGTTGAAGACACCGAGGCACAGGTGAGGCTGATCAGGGACAGGATGCTCGAGGCACAGAGTAGACAGGCTAAGTATTATGACGCCCGGCATCGGCAGGTGGAGTTCCAGGTGGGGGACCGGGTGTTTCTGAAGATCCGGCCCATGCATGGAGTTTCACGGGTGCGTGGCCGGAGGAAGAAGCTCAGCCCTAGGTACATGGGCCCTTACAGGATCCTGGAGCGGATCGGACCCCTAGCCTACCGGCTGGAGTTACCACCAGAGCTGGAAGCGCTGCACGACGTCTTCCACATTTCTTCTTTGAGGAGGGCTCTGCTACGCCCGGAGCAGCAGATTCTGACTACCGAAGGGCCGGTAGCTTCAGACCGGTCGGTTCATTTGGAGCCTGCGAGGATCGACGACCGAGGAGTGCGGGTCTTGCGACGCAAGAAGGTCCCACTAGTCAAGGTCCTGTGGAGGAACCACGGCCAGGAGGAGCATACCTGGGAGCCACAGGACCTGATGCGACAAAGATACCCCGAGCTATTCAGTCAGGTATACCTCTCAGACCCCTCAAGATGTTAATTTATTTTTCCTGCTTTAAGTATACTAAGGGCTGCTCTAGGTAGATAGGGGCTTATCTTTTGTTTATTGGGGGCTTAACCTTGTTTATTGGGATTTTGGTTCGCCGTTTGGGCGAAAGGGGTCTTAGATCTAAGTCTTCCCATAAAATCAAATTTAACAAACAAGGCGTCATAATGGGATGTTACAAGACTCTTTCCTTCGGTAACAAGACCCGTAGGTCCAACCTTGATTTCGGGGACGAAATCTTTGTTTTGTTTATTGGGATTTGTAACATCCCATTTCCAACTAGACCCCTAAGAGTGGTTTTGGCCATGACTAGGTCATGACAAAACCCTAGAAAGCCAGAAATGGGCCAAGAGATAGGAGGCCAAGGTGAGGATCACCATGGTCTGCAAATAGTAGAATTTTGAACAATGGTTTAGAATGACAATGGGGCTTCACCATGGCCCCAAGACCCTACCACAACACTCCCAAACATTTTGGGAGACCCATTAGAGCCAAAAGGACCCATTAGGGTCAACCCAAGAGGCCCAGTTGACCAAGGTCAACCCTAGCCCTGAATGGGTCAACCTAGCCTACTTAGGGCCAATTGACCCACTCCTAGTCTAGAGGACCCCACCTATGCCCTCCTAACCCTAAAGTGAGGTCAATGGGTCACTAAGGACACATTGGGGTCAGCCCTAGAGGCCAGGTTGACCCAAGTCAACTCAAGCCCTAATCTGGTCAAAGTACCCTTACTAAGGGTATGTGACCTCCAAAGTGCAGGGTAACCCTACATAACCCTACCTAGACCCTAAGGGAAGTCAATGAGTCACCAAGGATCCATAGGGATGAACCCTAATGGTCATGTTGACCCAAGTCAACTCTAGCCCTAAAATGGTCAAAGTGACCTTACCAAGGATCAAGTGACCTTTAAGGTGCCAAGTCAACCCTACCCAACCCTACATAGACCTTAGGGGAGGCCAATGAATCACCCAGGACCCAATGGGGTCAACCTAGATGGTCAAACTGATCAAGTCAACTTAGCCCAAAAAGGGCTAACCCAAGCTCAAGCCACTTCTCCCTTAGGCTAAACCCATTCCCATGACCATCATAATCCAGTGGGCTGCCTTTAGCTTGAGAGGTTGACTAGTCAACCAGAGGTGACTAGGAGAGAGAAAAGAGCTCCTCTCCATGATAATGGAGGAGAGAGAAAATGGGGAAGAGGAAAGGGAAGAGAGAAGCCGGCCAAGGAAGGCCAACAACCACCAGTTATGGCTGTAATCAACTCCTCTAGGAGAGAGGAGTTGATTCCAGCCGTTTCCCGGCCACCAAGGGGTGGGTTCAGCCCCCCTCCACACAACCCGAGCCACACCTTTAATGGTGTTAATGGCTATTGAAGAACCAGCCTCTCCCCTCCCCCATTTGCCATTTAAACACCTTCAGGGAGCCGAGGGGATCATTTTAGAGCATTCACCTGGAGGAGACGGGCCATTCCACTGTGCAGTTGCAGAAGCCGAGCGCCGCCGTCGTCGTCAATGGCATCCCGCCGCTCCTCTCGCATCCAGGCCGCCAGGAAGGTCCTCCTCCTCTCCTTAACTCGCGGGTAGATCCTAGGAATCATTAGGCTTGAGTTTCGGGCTCAATTGAGCCCGATTCAATCCGGGATTTCTCCTGGTTTCGGCAAGAAAATCTCTTGCTTAATCCGCCGGAAAACGCCTCTCCGGCGGTGGAGCCGCCGCCTGACGATAGCCACCACCTCAACGGAGGTGTTGGTGGCGGTGGCCGGCCGGGGAAGGGGCTGGATCGCCGGCGGCAGGGCTTGGAAATCGCTCCAGGCGGGACGAATCTCAGCCGTTGGCTCAGTGGGGACGATGACCAGATGCCGTTGATCCTTGCGCCAAGATTCGCGCTGCATCAAAATCAAACTATAGGAAATTAATGATATTTATTTCATTTCTGTCACAGTAGATGTATTTAATGTATTTAATTTTTAAAAATACTTAGGGACCCTGAATGGAAATCTGCCCAACATGAAAATTGTAGCTTAGGGTGTCTAGTTTGTAGCAAAAATTGCTTGGACCCTTTTGGCCCACTGGTTAGACCAGGGTACCCTTTTTGGTAGGACCTATACCTAGGCCTAATCAGAAATTATTTTTGGTGCCCACACTTCATTCCTTGTCCAAACAAGTTGAAATTTGGGCAGTGAGAAAGTCTTAGCCATATCTAGAACCTGTCCAAAATTTAGAATTTTTGGAGAATATTTTTCTATAGTTTTTAGAAAAATTTAATAAATCATGATTAATTTAATTATGCCACCTAATTAATGTAAAACTCCCCCAAATTTTGGTGGGTGGTCTTAGATGTCAAGATAGGTATAGGGTTAAAAATTTAGCTCATTTGCAGATGTTTAGGATAGGTAATTTACCCACCCTATATATGACCTTATAAGGGTATTTTGGTCAAAAGCCACTATTTGATGGTTGAGTGGCCAAATTCCCTCATCAGAGGCTGAAATTTTGGCCACTGATATAATTTGACTTTTTACACTCACTTATGGAGTTTGGAGTGGATTGGACTAGGGTAGCCCTAGAATTTTAGGGTAGGCCCTTTAGGGTAAATTTCTAGGGTTTGAAGAAATTGGGGTCAAAAGACATTGGATGGACTTGAAACTTGGGAATGATGTCCATAGGGTTACTATGGTCCTGTGGTTAAAATTTTAGGGCATTTGGAAGACTTAAAACCCCTTAAATCCATAACCCTAGTTTAGGGCACTAGCTTGAAACCATAAGATCTAATACCAAAACTTTCTGGAAAGGCCTGAGTCTTTGAATGGGTAGTTGCTTAGGGTATATATATCTCTGGAAATTTTTTAATAAATTTTGGATGAATATTTTTGGTACTTTATTCACAAAGTCATGTTTTACAATTTTCACTTAGGAATTTTTGGAGACAAATATACTTGATTAAACCTGATGAAACTTGGGAAAGGGGCTTGTAATCATGGTACCCATCTCTGTAAATGTTTATGAAATTTTTGAAGAATGATATTTAGTAGTTGCTTCTTTAATTACTTAATTCTATGGAACTTTGGTAAATTTAATAATGACATTTAGATTGTCTGAAAAATTTTAATTTCTTCATCATGATGTTTCTAGTTCCTTATGAAGCCCTAGTAATTTTTACATAATTATTGGACACATATTTGTGGCACTTCCTTCACTATATTTGATTTTAGGAATTATTTTTGATAAATCCTTTAGAGGTCAAGAACTATCTGGAAAATTAGGAAAATTGGCAACCAATAATATTTCTCTGCTATTTAGTGAATACAAATTTTAGGAGGCCATTACCAGAGAAAATCTTATGGTTCATGTTCAAATTGACTATGGCCTAGTTTTTGAGGAAAATTCAATAAATAGTAGATTAATTGAGAAAAATATGATTTTCTGAATTTAGACTATATTTATCATAATAGACCTCTAATAATTATCATAAGGGTACTGGATGAGTATTTCATGTACTTCCCTTTTTACGAGTCATGTAGCTTAAGTGGTCTGCATATAGCAAAACTGCAGGATTTCATCTGGATGTGAATTAGGGCCATTATGATGAGTCCTGATGGATTGTTACAAGGACAAGAGGAATGGGCTGCGTCTTGGGAAGATGAGTGAGTAAGGTGTGGATCTGTCTAGGGTTATAGACGTTTGGGTCCGACGAAAGATCGTCCTACCCAAGGAGAGTGGAGTCAAACTACCCTAGGATTAGAATATCGAAATATGAGAAAATAAAGGGTAAGGGAATCAACCAATAATAAAATAAGTACCTTGCGAAAGGGAACGTTGGGCGTAATCCCAACATAGTTCCTAGTGCCCCTTGAGAGCCATTCACAGGAAATACCGGGGGCAGTCCTGGGTTAACGTAAACTGTTTAACAAGCTGAAAAGAGTAACATAGTAATTAGGGTTGCACAATCCACAACACTGATGGCACCATAGGTTGGATAGGAGCTTCGGCTTGGATGGCTAAAAGGCGGACCTTAGGTTCGGGGAGCTTCGGCTCGATTGCTTGAGTCGAACGTGTTGGTCCGGGGAGCTTCGGCTCGATTCTTGTTTACGCTAAATTGCATGTGCATAACAGGAAAGGAAATTAAGGTGGTGGGTCTTCGGTATTGGAGGGTCGATGCACCGACGCCAATACGTTGACTCGGCAAGTGTGGTTAGCACTTCGCCAACAGAAGTCCGGTGCGCCAGCCGGCAAGAGTACGCAGGAGTCCGCTTCGTGCACCAAGCGTTGAGGCGTACGATAGGTCTGACCGGTAGTGCCTTACTGGTTTAGAGGTGGGCGAGGCCCAACCCACCGCTTCCGTCTGCCACTACGGGGGTATCCTGGGAGGTTACGGCTCCAGAAAGGGGGAACTAAAGGTCTGTGTGCACAGAGTCGGGTGTGTGTGTTGCACTTGCATGTCCATCATACCCACTTGCATGTCATGGCATAATCGTTACCTTTAACCTTGACACCTAAAGTATAAGTGGAATGGGACGCTTATACCTTAGGACCTGCAAAACGACCCCTTAGTCTATAAGCTTGTGTGGGCAAGTTTATAAATTAAGGTTAATTTTGATATATTTAGTTACTGATGTTTGACCACCGACACCCCAGCGTATAAATCGGTATGGGACTTTTTATACGATGGGAGCCTTGCAAAAGACCCCTTGGCTTATGTGTTTTTCACATAAGTGAAGGTTACATTTCATATTACAGCTTATTGTCTTTATATACTATAGAACTTGCTAGAATAAGACCGCTGCCATCTGTTTTGATATTCTCCACCTTCAAGTCCTCCCCTTTCTTCCTCTCCGCTCGGTGCCTAGGAGCCGTGGGGGAAGGGGTGGGGGATGATAGGACTTAGTCTTTTAGACTAACGGTTTTCGAACCGCATCATTTAGGGGATCGCGGAGACCAGCATGGAGGAGCAGCCCCAGAGACCGGTGCGCTTGGAGGTGGGGCAGTCTAGCTCCGGAGTACACACAGCCGGGACTGTGAGTCTCGACCCTGAGCAGTTTTCTACTTTTGTTTCTACATGAGAGATCTTGTAGTGAGGATTTGATGTATCGGGCATAAGCCCGTTTTGCTACTCTGATGATGTCTTCTGTGGACACTCCCTTCGTGGAGTTATATTTATTATGTCATGTGATTCTATGTGGACAGATAGTTTACATTTACTTCATTATTTCGCTACTTTTATGTGATCGAGATGGCCGACAGAATCGGCGCTTTGTGGTGATGACTCTTCAGGGCGTGAAGGAGTCACCGCAAAACGGCGGTTCTGGGCCTAAGACCCCGGTGTCCAAAAAGAAAAAAAAAAGGGGGGGTCTTACATTGAACATGCCCGTGTTCGAGCTGACACGCCCGTGTTCCACCTAACACGGCCGTGTGGCCGGCCGTGTACCCCCATCATTTTTCCCCGAAAACAACCCGAGCACTGCACGGGTTCTAGGACATGCCCGTGTCCTTACCCGTGTCACCTTAACACGCCTGGACTCCTGGCCGTGTACGCGGTCTCGACACTCGACACTTCGTCGAGCGAAGATCGTCGACCTGCTGACACGGCCTTGGACACGCCCGTGTCCTAGGCCGTTTGCCTTGTCTCGACACAATGTCTAGAGCAAAGTGTCGACTTCCCGGGACGAGTGTCGACACGGGTTGACACGCCCTGCGACACGCCCGTGTCGCAGGCCGTGTGCCATGTCTCAACACTTCGTCAAAGTAGAGTGACGACTTCGCGGCTAAGTGTCGACACGGGTCGACATGCCCTGCGACACGCCCATGTCGCAGGCCGTGTGCCCAGTCTCGACACATTGTCGACACCAAAGTGTCGACTTCCCGGCTCAGTGTTGACACAGGCTTGACACGCCCTGGGACACGCCCGTGTCCCAGGCCGTGTGCCCGCAGCCAGAACCCAAACTGACCCAAAACGTCCCCCGTCGCTCCTTTGAGTTTCGGGGTGTTACAACTTTGACTTACCCGTTTCTAACCAAGACAACGGCGTGCGATATTTTCTACCATATAGGGCCTCGAAGGGCGCCATTTGAATACTCGCTTGGTAGCTGTTATTGTATGCGAACTCCACCAAATAAAGGTGGTCTTCCCACTGCTTCCCAAAATCCAAGACACACATGCGGAGCATATCTTCCATTGTTCTATTGACCCTCTCAGTCTGCCCATCCGTTTGCGGATGGAGGGTTGTGCTGAATTTCAACTTTGTCCCCAACATTTGTTGCACTAGCCTCCAATCATTGGATGTGAACCGCCCATCTCGGTCACTCACGATGCTGCGAGGCACACCATGAAGCCGTACTATGTTATCCACATAAAGTTTTGCCAACCTCTCCACCGGATCATCCTTCCTATGCGGAATAAAATGAGACACCTTCGTTAACCGATCAACAACCACCCAAATGACGTCATTCCCCTTTTGCGACCTTGGCAAACCGTGCACAAAGTCCATAGAGATGTCGAATTTCCACTCCGAAATAGGCAAGGACTTAAGAAATCCTCTCGGCTTTTGGCACTCCGCCTTCACCAAGGCACAAGTTTGACACTTCGCTACGTATAACGCCACATCTTTTTTCAAACCCGGCCACCAAAACAGTTTCTTCACATCACGGTACATCTTCGTGCTCCCCGGGTGAATCGAGTACTTGGTATGGTGTGCCTCGTACAACAAATCCACCCGCAAATTACCCACACTTGGGACGCACAGACGACCGTCTTTCCAAAGTAATCCGTCCTCCACGATGAATTGGGAATTTGACCCATCCAGAGCCTCTACCATGAACTGCTTCATATGAGCATCCATATCCAAAGCCTGCCGAATACGATCAGCCAGGTCATATTGGACTTCAGTCCAATTCAAAACTGCTTCAGCACTTGATTTCCTATCCACACAAACAATCTTCAATGCCTCCAGCTCCCGCACCAACCGCTCATCATGCACCGATAGCCAATTGGCTTGAGTTGGGGCTCGGCGACTCAACGCGTCCGCAACCGCATTACCCTTACCAGGCACGTAGTGGATCTTGAATGTATAGTCCCCCAGGAACTCCATCCATCTACGCTGCCGCATATTCAGATCCTTCTGATCAATCAGATATTTCAGGCTCTTGTGATCGGTGTAGATATCAATCTTCACACCGTACAAATAGTGTCTCCACAGCTTTAAGGCAAAAATCACGGCCGCTAACTCCAAGTCATGGACCGGATAGTTCCTTTCATGCACTTTCAGCTGTCTCGAGCCATAAGCTATTACACTTCTGTGTTGCAGTAGCACGCACCCCAAACTACTGCCCGAAGCATCACTGTAAATCTCATAGCCTTCGGTCCCACATGGCGAACTCAGCACAGGCGCCGTGGTCAACCGACACTTCAACTCCTCAAAAGCTCGCGCGCACTCCGGCGTCCAAACGAACTTATGCTCCTTCCTCGTCAAAGTAGTGAGAGGTAAAGCTATCCGCGATAAGTTCTCTACGAAGAGCCTATAATAGCCGGCAAGCCCCAGAAAACTCCGGACTTCCGCTACCGTAGCAAGCTCAGGCCACTCCCGTATCGCAACAATTTTCGCCGGATCCACAGCAATACCTTCTCCACTCACTATATGACCGATGTACGCCACTGAGGATAACCAAAACTCGCACTTTGAGAACTTGGCATACAGTTGATTCCTCCTTAGCGTCTCCAAAACCAAATGAAGATGCTTGAAGTGATCTTCCTCACTTTGCGAGTACACCAAAATATCGTCGATGAAGATGATCACAAAATGGTCCAATTACTCCCTGAAAGTCCTGTTCATCAAATCCATGAACACTGACGGCGCATTGGTCAGCCCAAATGGCATGACCGTAAACTCATAATGCCCGTACCTCGTACTAAACGCTGTCTTCGGGATGTCACTCTCCCTTATTTGCAGCTGATAGTACCCAACCTTGAGATCAAACTTCGAGTACACCATCGACCCGACTAACTAATCAAAAAGATCATCAATCCGAGGGATCGGGTACTTGTTCTTCTTCGTCAGCTTGTTGAGCTCCCGATAATCAATACATAGCCTCAGACTTCCGTCCTTCTTCTTAACGAAGAGGACCGGCGCGCTCCAAGGCGAAGAACTCGGGCGCACATACCCTTGCTCCAACAACTCTTGCAGTTGAACTTTCAGCTCCGCCATTTCCTTAGGCGCTAGCCGATAAGGAGATCGTGACACAGGCTTTGCACCTGGCACTAGCTCAATCGTAAAATCTATCTCCCGTTGAGGCGGGGCTCCAGGAAGATCTGCGGGGAACACATCAGGGTATTCCGATACCACTGAAATACAATCCAACGCGGGCTTCGGCATCGCAACCTCCACTAGTGTAAAGAACATTTCTTCACCGGCACGAACCGCCTTCACCACCTGAAGAGCAGACATCAACGTCTTGCTCGACCCCTTTAAGCCCGTAAAAGTCATCTCACGACTAGCTCCCAGCTTGACTTCCTTACTACCGCAATCTATATGGGTCTGCTGCTCCGAGAGCCAGTCCATGCCAAATATGACATCGAACTCCACCAACGGAAGTAACGACGCCTGCAGATCGAACTCCTGATTCCCAATACGAATCTTAACATCGCAGATCCTATCCGCGCGCCTCGAACACCCATTGGGCAACAACACATCCAACTTATCCTTCGTCATCGAAGAAGGGACTCCGATGCGTGATATAAATCCCTCGGACAAGAAGGAGTGTGAAGCTCCCGTATCGAAGAGGGCTCTTGCCGAATTTTCACAAATCAAAACAAATCCTAAACAAGCAGTGGTAAGGTAACATGTGCATAACAAGTACTTAAAGAAATTAACTTGCTATAAATTAAACCGTACCTGTCACCACATCAGCCTGTTTGATGGCCTCCTGTTGGCCAAGATTGTACACCCTTGGCTGGGCCGGAGCATAGTGGGACGTGGTCGACTCCATCGCCTTTCCCTTCTCTTCATAAGTAGCTCCCGAATTTCTCTCGGACTTAGGACGTCCGCTCCAACAGTCACGGGCAAAGTGCCCCGTCTTTCCACAAGTAAAACATGCCCCCGGGGTCCGACTCGTAGCCGCCCCAGAAGCACCAGAAGGAGCTGGACCCGAAGTCTTATGCTTCTTGAAGAATCTTTGGTAGCCAAACTTTGAAGTAGTCGGCACTTTGAATCCAGATTTCTTCTCACCGACGTTCCTCTTTGCTTGAACATTATTCATGTCCGTTTCCAAGGACCGGGCCGTGTTGACCAAGGTCAATAAACCTTGCGTCATCTGCCCCGAGAGTAGCAACCTCAACTCATCTCTCAAGCATTCGTAGAATCGATTCGTCTTGCGCTCCTCATCCGCGATGGTGGAGCTAGCATATCGACTCAAACGAGTAAACTCGTGGAGATATTCATCCACGCTCTTCTCACCCTGAACCAACTTCAGAAATTCGTTCTCCAACACTATCTTCTGCGTCGAAGGAAGGTATCTAGCCAAGAACAATCTCGAGAACTCCTACATCGAGAAATCAACAAGTTTCCTACCTCTCAATAAGTGCAACTCCAAAGCTTCCCACCACATTCTCGCTTCACCATCCAGAAGGAACGTAGCGATGGTGGTCATTTGCCACTCCTCCATCTTCGTTGCTGTCATGACTCTCTTCACCCTGGAGAGCCAGTCTTCAGCTTGAGATGGGGTTCCCAACCCCGAGAATACCGGAGGGTTAAAGCTTATTACATGCTTAAGCTGTCTCTCGGCTGCCCTCCTTGGCACCACCGGCTCCACTACCACCTGTTCCACTCTCCTCGGCTCAGCCTCTTGCAGCGGTACCTGCTCCATCGCAGGAGCGGGCTGCTGCGTTTGCCTTGCAGGCTGCGCATTTATCACGGCCAACACTGCTTCGGCCACCAATCGTATGTTCTCAGCCGATAGAGGTGTTGTAAGAGCAACATCTGGTGCACTGCTAGCCTCAGAAACTCGGCGTTCCGACGGCCCAACACCACTTCTGGTCACCTATAGTGGTACAAAACACCGTTAAGCGACCAAATAAAATTGCAAACAGCAATTATAGGAACACGCAGGTTCCTCAAACACGTGTATTTCATTCCTAAGTGGACATTCATGGGTTCTTGAAAGTCCACCTAGTGTCAACAAAGTTCACCTATGGGGGGGGGGGGGAATAGGTGACGGACAACGCTTTTGCGGAATTTACGAATGTACCTGCACAATAAAAATAAAAAGCACAGCACACAGAATACACAGGCAATTTATAGTGGTTCCCCGACTTGGGTACATCCACTTTCCCCCTTCGACCTATCTCCCAACAAGGGACGACTCGGTCTCTTCTCCAACAGGATTGAAATCCAATCCCTGCACTATCGGAAGGAACCCTTCCACACGTAGGAGTCAACACTCCCACAAACCAGGTTGCACCCAACCCTTACAATACGGAACAATCGTTCCTTTACAACAAAAGTAAAATAGAATGTACACGAGATACAAACTTCGTTTGGAGACTACGGTGTTCCTCTTCGTTCGACGACGTGTTCGTGAAGTCAACGAAGAGTCTACAACCTTGGTCTCTCTTGGAGAGGATCTCCCCGGAACCGGCGACGGCAAGATGAGCGGCGGCTTGCTTCGGGATCGGCGGTTATGATGATGAGCGGCTGTTGAACTTAGAGATCCAATCTTCGTAGCGAAACTAGCTTGGTCTTCCAACGGTCACACGAGGATCGGTCGTCTCGATCGATTCGGACGGGGAAGTTTTTCCCAATCAACAAATCGAGAGACAAGAGATCTCTGGATAGACACGTGAGACTCAAAGCTTTGCTAAGCTACTATCGCCGGAGATCGAGAAGAAACGCGATCAACAGCGGCGTCCAAATAGCGCGAGCGGCGACGGCGGCGGCGAAGCGATTTCGCGATTTTAGGGTTTTCTCTTGCTCGGCTTCTTTCTGTGTAAGTATTCCGTTCAAAATACCCAAATATATATACTGTAGACAACTTGAATAAGACCGTTGTGGGACCCACAAGAAGAATCCCAAAATCCCGGTCCAGAACACTGACAGCGGCAGAATCCGGTTCAGGAAGTTTCAGAAAAACGCCCAAGTCAAAATCGGTGAGAATCGAAAGTGATTCTCGCCGAGTCGTCGAGAATCAAAGGTGATTCTCGATGATTCGACGAGAATTAAAGATGATTCTCGTCGAATTTGCCTTGGTTGCACGCACTGCTTTAGGCCAGGTCGAGACGGCGAGAATCAACTAGTGATTCTCGACGATTCGACGAGAATCACTAGTGATTCTCGCCGAATCGGCGAGAATCACTTGGTGATTCTCGTCGATTCTTACTTAGAAGCAGAGGTGCTCGCTTAGAAGTGGCTGGAACGAGTTCGGCGAGAAGCAACCACTGATTCTCGACGAGTCGGCGAGAATCACTAGTGATTCTCGCCGAATCGGCGAGAATCACTTGGTGATTCTCGTCGATTTACACTTAGACAAATTTTCGTCTTTCCACCCATGAGGTGCTCCTTGACCCATCCTTGCTCCTTGTCTGCTCCTGCATAGTTATAGCCCTGTGCTTGAAAGTAAGTGCACTCCAATAGAGAGAGTACATGTAAGCCAACACACTGATCTGCTCAACGAGGGATTACGTCGTGCAGACCCGTGTATATTGACCTACTGCACCCTGACATTGGTGTGCACTTAGCGTGGAAAAACTGCAAGCACAACTTGAAAGATTTTATCAAAAACATTGTCTATTGACCGTAGCTTGTCCAGGGGCTTCTTCAAATCAGGTACATTGTGGATAAAATACCCAACAATCTCCCCCTATTTGAAGAAGCCTAAACCCTACAGGCTAAGGTGAATAGAGCATATGAGAATGAAAACCATAAACGTAAAATTGAGTTGAGTGAGTGATCCATTACCAATACCAATTTCTTGGGAGCAAGCTTGGAGCCACCTTAGCCTTAGCCAAGAGGGTAATCTCCCCCTTTTCGGCTTCTACAAATCGGGGTCGGTAGCATTTGACCCCTTGCTCCCCCTCAGTTCTTGCGTCTGTGCTCACACTTGAGTTCCTTGCTCCCCCTCAGATCGTGCACGTGCCTGGAGCTTCTGTAGTCTTCATTCCGCATAATTGAGCATCCCCAATTCAGTCTTGAAAAGATTGAACTTGGCCTCGTCTAAGGGCTTTGTGAATATATCAGCAATCTGCTTGTCCGTGGGGACATAACAGAGAGAGATGTCCTTGTTTTCCACGTGCTCCCGAATGAAGTGGTAGCGTACTTCAATATGCTTCGTTCTGCTGTGCGAGACCGAGTTGTTGGCAATGGCAATTGCACTGGAGGAGTCGCAGTACATTGGTATGTCTTTGAACTGAAGGTCGTAGTCGGCTAACTGGTTTCTGATCCATAGGAGTTGTGCGCAACAGCTGCCTGCCGAGATGTACTCAAACTCTGCTGTGGAGGTTGCAACACAATTCTGTTTCTTGCTGTTCCAAGAGATAAGCCTCCTGCCGAGGAATTGACACGTCCCGGAGGTGCTTTTCCTGTCATCCCCACTTCCTGCAAAATCAACATCTGAAAAGCCTATTAGCTCGACATCATTGTTTCTCGGGTACCACAAGCCAAGATTAGGAGTACCTTTAAGGTATCTTAGAATTCGCTTCGCAGCAACATAGTGAGATTCCTTAGTGTTCACCTGATATCGGGCACAGACACATGTGGAGAACATAATATCCGATCTACTGGCAGTAAGGTAGAGCAGGGATCCAATGATGCTTCTGTATTTGGTTTCATCGAAAGGTTTACCTTTCTCATCCTTATCCAGAGACATAGTGGATCCCATTGGAGTCCTCATAGAGGTTGCACTCTCCATACCGAATTTCTTAAGGAGTTCATTTGTGAACTTCGTCTGAGAGATGAAGATTCCATCCTCAGGCTGTTTCACTTGAAGTCCCAAGAAATACTTGAGCTCTCCCATACTGCTCATTTCAAACTTTCCTTGCATAAGTTTAGAAAACTTTTTGCAAAGATTGTTGTCCGTTGAGCCGAAGATTATGTCATCGACATAGATTTGCACCAGCAAAATCTTGCCTTTGACTTCCCTGAGAAACAATGTTTTATCTATTTTACCTCTAGAGAACTTGTTCTCAAGAAGAAAACTAGATAAAGTCTCATACCAAGCTCGTGGAGCTTGTTTTAACCCATATAAAGCTTTATTAAGAAAATAAACATGATTGGGATAAGTAGGATCGACAAAACCTGGGGGTTGAGCGACGTATACTTCCTCTTTCAGGTCTCCGTTCAGAAATGCTGATTTCACATCCATTTGATAGACTGTGAATCCTTTGTGTGAAGCATACGCCAGGAACAATCTGATTGCCTCGAGCCTTGCTACTGGTGTGAAGGTCTGGTAGAAGTAAATCCCCTCCCCCTGTCTGTAACCTTGAGCCACCAGCCTTGCCTTGTTCTTTATGATAACACCATGTTCATCCAGCTTGTTTCTGAAGATCCACTTGGTGCCAATCACATTCTGCTTGTATGCTCTAGGAACTAGCGTCCAAACGTTGCAGCATTCGAATTGATGTAGTTCATCTTGCATGGCCAGAATCCATGCTGCATCCTTGTTCGCCTCGTCGAACTTCTTTGGCTCAACCTGTGACAGGAAGCTAAGATGCAAAACTTCGTTAATGGTACCTCTTCGAGTTCTGACACCGACACGAGGATCTCCGATGATCTGATCTCTAGGATGATCCCTCACGTGCCGGAGCTCTAGAAGTCTGGCGTCTGGAGCTTCAACTACTTCTTGGGCTTCTCTTTCTTCCAAGAGATTTGTTCCATTTTGATCTTCAACATTTTCAGATGACGTGGAGGTGGAAACTTTGACGTACTTAGGAGTGTCATCTTTATCGGTCTCATCCAGACTCAGCTGTTCAAGTCGTGCACCTGCATCTTCAAGAATACCACTGGAAGAATTGCAGTTAAGCAAACTTCCTTCATCAAATACAACATTTATTGATTCTTCTACCACTAGGGTTTTCTTATTGAAGACCCTATATGCCCGACTGTGGGAACTATAGCCCATGAATATGCCTTTGAAGCATTTTTCACCAAATTTAGTACGCAGGTACTTCCCATTATTCAGTACATAGCATCTGCAACCAAAAATCCTCAAGTTGGACATGGTTGGTTTCCTGCCTTTCAGTAGCTCGTAAGGCATCTTACGATGATGCTTGTTGATCAATGCTCGGTTTTGTACATGACAAGCTGTATTGACAGCCTCTGCCCAGAAGTATTCCGGGAGAGAAGCGTCTTTCAACATTGTCGTGCAGGCTTCAATGAGAGTTCTATTTCTCCTCTCCGCAACTCCATTTTGCTGAGGAGTGCGCGGGGAGGAAAACTCATGAAAGATACCTTGTTCTTCACAAAACTCTGTCATAGCACCAGATTCGAATTCTGTTCCATGGTCACTTCTGATTTTGACCACAGAGTAGTTAAATTCGTTCTGAACCTGCTTGACAAAACTAGTGAAGATGTCAAACGTATCTGACTTTCGTTTCAAAAAGAACACCCATGTAAACCGAGAATGATCATCAACTATCACTAGCGTATAGGACTTGCCTCCCAAGCTATGAACTTGCATTGGACCAAACAAGTCCATATGTAAAAGGTAAAGACACCGGGAAGAGTCTTTGTCTGCAATGCTCTTAAAGGTAGCCCGAGTCTGTTTGCCCATCTGGCATGCAGGACAGGGGCTATCTTTGATGCACTTGATACTGGGAGCATCCCTTACTAAGTTCTTAGAAAACAACATACTAATTGTCTTGAAATTAATATGTGCCAATCTCTTGTGCCATTGTTCACAAAGAGATGCACTGCCTGTTGCCACAAGGCATACGGGGGTAGATGAATCTAAACTGAGAAAATCTAAGCAGAAGATATTTCTGCTCCTAATGCCTGATAATACCGTCTCAGAAGAGGTACATGAAATTATCAGACATTTATCCTTGCAGAACTTAACGTCATAACCTTTGTCACATAACTGACTTACACTGATCAGGTTATGGTTTAACCCTTCAACATAAGCCACGTCGGTAATAGAGATTATACCGTTGGAAATCATACCGTAACCTCTGGTGACTCCTCGATCTGACCCTCCAAAGATGACTTTGGGTCCATGCTCGACTGGAGTGTAATCACGCAGCAGGCTTCTTGTCCCAGTCATATGCCGGGAGCATCCACTGTCCAAATACCAGATCGGCGTTTTGGTGGCCTTTGGACATTCCTGCAAAACAAAATTAATTTGCCTTAGGAACCCAATCGAACTTGGGTCCTAGATTCCTGGTTAGCACACTCTCCCTCGGTTGGTTAACCCTACGAGTGGTCGGCCTCGCATTGCTAACATGAGGAGTCTCGTAATACCTTGGATTAAACCAACAATCCACGGCAAAGTGACCAACTTTGCCACAACACCAACAGTCGAATCTGTTGTACCTCTTCCTAGGCTCCTGCCTTACCTTGGGAACGGTGGGTACAGCTGGGGCCTTGGATCTGGAGGTGGAGGCCTCATGGTGACAGCAGTCACATGACTTCGTCACCTTCTGTATAACAGGCTTGGCTTTTGGTGCCTGCTTTCCATTATGGCCGCTAGAGAACGGACCATAATTTCCCATGTGGATTTCCTCATAAGGTGCCTTGAAGGCACTCTCACCGAAGTTCCGCGGAAAGGTCCAACTGTCATATCGGCTCTTTGGCTTTGCAACCGAGGGCCGGAAATGATGGCCAAATGTTGACTCAAAGTCATGTTGGTTGTAAGGAAAGCCAGGCTTTCTGAACGCAACAGGACTAAGCGGGGCCTTTCCCTTTTCATCAGTAGAGGCCTTCTTGGCGGCCTTATTCTTCCTCTGGTTCCTGTTTCTCCTGGAGGAGGAACCAGATACCCCTACATGCCCCAAGCCAGCTCCTTTGGCCTGAGCAGAGAAGGTATCAACAACTGGAAGAACTGTTTTTGGCATGGAGAAGCTCTTGACGATCTTCCTTTCTGCCGCAAGTTGTTCTTCCAGCTTGTCGACTTCCCCCTGCTTAAGATCAAGGAGCTTCAGAGACTCTGAATGCTTTGAGGTCAGGTCAAGGTGCTCCTGTCGGAGAGAGATCAAACTGGTGACCTCTTCCCTTAGGGAAACACACTCACCCTTAAGGAATTTTACTTCCTTTTTCTCAGCCTTCAATCTCTTTCGGCACTCCTCGAAAGTGTTGAGCAGAAGCTCATACTTCTCGAGGAGCTCAGCTTCACGGGCCGAAAGGCTATCCTCAGGTTCATCATCCTGAGACTCAGGATCAGAGTCGGAGTCGGAGAGAGGGGTGTGAGCTTTTACCTTCCCAGTAAACGGGGGGCATTCTCCTTCTGAGTCGGAGCGACCCACCAGCCCGAAGTAGGCTTCCTCATCATCACTGGAGTCTGAGGAATCAGACTCACTCAGTATCTTTGGCCTTTTGGCGATGTAGCTCCGCTCCTTCTTCTTATCTCTAGAGGATTTGTGCTCCTCTTCTTTCCCTTTTTCTCTCTTGCCTTGATAGCAGTCGGCCACGACGTGTCCTGGCTTATTGCATCCAAAGCAAATAATGTCAGAGGAGCGATGTTTGTTCGGTCTAGATGCATACCTGTCAGAAGATTAATTTTTCTTCTGATGCCTGGAGGAGGAGCCATCTCTCTTCCTTTGATTCCTCATCTTGAGGAACTTCTTGAACTCTCGAGTGATGAGGGAGAAATCCTCCTCCGACAGCTCTGAGCTGGAGGAGCAAGGCTCGGAGTCCTCCTCCTCATCCTTTTTCCTGGCACGGTATGAAACTGCACCCTTGCCTTTTCTGGAGTGACTGGCTTTTAGAGCCACAGTCTTTTCTTTGGCTGCCGCCTTCTCTGCTTCTTCTTCAGCTTTTCTGGTGTTCAGCTGAAGCTCATAGGACATCAGCTTCCCAAACAGAATTTGTGGATCAGTTTCTGCTAGTCTGCCAAATTCTCTGATGGCGCAGATCTTTGTGTCCCATTCCTTAGTAAGGGACCTAAGGAATTTGTCATTGAGTTCACCATTAGTGAACACTCTTCCGTAGCCCTTGAGGGCGTTGACAATCTTTAGGAAGTTCTCGTAGGTGACTCCGATCTCTTCCTTAGGCCCTTGTCTGAAGGCTTCATATTTCTGGTTCAGGAGGGATCTCCGATCATCCCTCACTTCATCCGTACCCTCCATTAGGATGATCAGGCACTGCCAGATCTCCTGTGCTGTCCTGCAGTTGCTGAAGTTTTGCATCATAGAGTCATCAACTGCGCTGACCAGAATGTTTCGTGCCTTCTTGCCAAGTCCCACTAGCACCATCTCATCCTTGTCCATTTCAGAAAATGTCTTCGGCACCTTTTTGGTGGGATCAATGGTGGAGGCCTTAGTGGGGACATAAGGTCCCTCCTCCACGATCATGAAGAGTCGAGGATCAACTGCTTCCATGTAGAACCTGATCCTTTCCTTCCAGATAGGAAAGTTGAGCCTGGTGCACACTGGGATCTTGCCGGAGAACTTGAGCCCGTCCATGGTAGATGTTCGTCTTCTTCTTGACACTAAGGGCAGGATTCAACTCAAGGTGTTAACCTTTTTGATGAGTAACCTGGCTTTGATACCACTTGAAAGTCCACCTAGTGTCAACAAAGTTCACCTATGGGGGGGGGGGGGAATAGGTGACGTGCAACGCTTTTGCGGAATTTACGAATGTACCTGCACAATAAAAATAAAAAGCACAGCACACAGAATACACAGGCAATTTATAGTGGTTCCCTGACTTGGGTACATCCACTTTCCCCCTTCGACCTATCTCCCAACAAGGGATGACTCGGTCTCTTCTCCAACAGGATTGAAATCCAATCCCTGCACTATCAGAAGGAACCCTTCCACACGTAGGAGTCAACACTCCCACAAACCGGGTTGCACCCAACCCTTACAATACGGAACAATCGTTCCTTTACAACAAAAGTAAAATAGAATGTACACGAGATACAAACTTCGTTTGGAGACTACGGTGTTCCTCTTCGTTCGACGACGTGTTCGTGAAGTCAACGAAGAGTCTACAACCTTGGTCTCTCTTGGAGAGGATCTCCCCGGAACCGGCGACGGCAAGATGAGCGGCGGCTTGCTTCGGGATCAGCGGCTATGATGATGAGCGGCTGCTGAACTTAGAGATCCAATCTTCGTAGCGAAACTAGCTTGGTCTTCCAACGGTCACACGAGGATCGGTCGTCTCGATCGATTCGGACGGGGAAGTTTTTACCAATCAACAAATCGAGAGACAAGAGATCTCTGGATAGACACGTGAGACTCAAAGCTTTGCTAAGCTACTGTCGCCGGAGATCGAGAAGAAACACGATCAACAGCGGCGTCCAAATAGCGCGAGCGGCGACGGCGGCGGCGAAGCGATTTCGCGATTTTAGGGTTTTCTCTTGCTCGGCTTCTTTCTGTGTAAGTATTCCGTTCAAAATACCCGAATATATATACTGTAGACAACTTGAATAAGACCGTTGTGGGACCCACAAGAAGAATCCCAAAATCCCGGTCCAGAACACTGACAGCGGCAGAATCCGGTTCAGGAAGTTTCAGAAAAACGCCCAAGTCAAAATCGGTGAGAATCGAAAGTGATTCTCGCCGAGTCGTCGAGAATCAAAGGTGATTCTCGACGATTCGGCGAGAATCAAAGATGATTCTCGTCGAATTTGCCTTGGTTGCACGCACTGCTTTAGGCCAGGTCGAGACGGCGAGAATCAACTAGTGATTCTCGACGATTCGACGAGAATCACTAGTTATTCTCGCCGAATCGGCGAGAATCACTTGGTGATTCTCGTCGATTCTTACTTAGAAGCAGAGGTGCTCGCTTAGAAGTGGCTGGAACGAGTTCGGCGAGAAGCAACCACTGATTCTCGACGAGTCGGCGAGAATCACTAGTGATTCTCGCCGAATCGGCGAGAATCACTTGGTGATTCTCGTCGATTTACACTTAGACGAATTTTCGTCTTTCCACCCATGAGGTGCTCCTTGACCCATCCTTGCTCCTTGTCTGCTCCTGCATAGTTATAGCCCTGTGCTTGAAAGTAAGTGCACTCCAATAGAGAGAGTACACGTAGGCCAACACACTGATCTGCTCAACGAGGGATTACGTCGTGCAGACCCGTGTATATTGACCTACTGCACCCTGACATTGGTGTGCACTTAGCGTGTTGAAACCGGAACCCGGCTTCCTGTGGAGCTCGCCCTTGGGGAAAGGGGTGGTCTCGCGCCTACTTCGCTCCTGCAAGAAAAAACAACAAGACAAGGAGAAAACAGACCCAAGGGCTCGGCGGGGAGGTCCCACCACAAACCCGGAAGATCTCAGAGCGCTTCCCCTCCTTAGCCTGAAGCCGAGCTAAGGTACCCTCAGAAAGCACTTAGAGAATTTGGGGAGAGGAGCTCAGGGAAAAACTTGCCTTCTGGGGTACCCCTTGGGTCCTATTTATAGTTTTTGAAACCCGGACTGCCCATAACCAAGATAGCTGACCTGAAATTACCGGGGAACCCTTGGCTGGGCCTGCCAACAGCCAAACTCCGCTGTTTCGAAGGGCTATGGGCAGGCCAGCAGGGATAGAACAGTAAAAAATACCTCTGATCCCCAGGCGAGCTGGGACTCCTGGCCACTTCGGCGTGCTTTGCTCGCCAGCTGCTGCCGAGCTCCACTGCGGGGCCGCGAGTTGCAGCTCGCTCGGCGAATGCCGAGCTCTGGGTCGTCGATCGTCGATCTCTGGTCGACGGATGCCGAGCTCTGGCCCGCTCCTGCTGCTGCCGAGCTCGCCTGCTGCTGCCGAGCTCGCTGAGCTCGCCTGTGTGGCCCTTGTTGAACTTGCTCGCCGGACACGGGGTTGTACACAATCCCCGCTCTTTTCGAGCCTGTCAAAAAGCTCGGAAAGAAACATCCAACCCGAAGTGTGCGGCGAGCTCTGGCTGGCGAGTTGAAGGGAATCTTATGGTGGGGGCCACCTGCGGCTATATATATGCACCTGCTCTGCTGCCTGGCTCTTGCCATTCCCCCTGCTGCCTTGCCAAGATGCTCCTTCCCAAGGAGATTCAAGAGCGCATAGATCGAGCCCGCCAGGCTTCCGAGGCTCGCATTGCCGCGCTGACGGCGGTCCCCGCAAAGGTCCCTCAAATTGACCCTGCCGAGCCGAGCTCCAAGAGGTCAAGGCCATTTCCCGAGGCGGCCGAGCCCATCTTCCACGACCTGAGGGCCACTTTGGCTCGCGAGACCGGCTCTTCTACTCAAACTATTCTGGAGAACGATAGGGAGGTCGTTGTTGTTGGTGACGATCAGGGCGGCCTTCCAGATGACGAGGGCACCGTGCCGCGGGTTCCTACGCCGCAAGGCGAGGTTATGCCCGCCACTTCGCGACTCTCACCCCCGAACAACCATCCACGGGATCCGCCGCTCCTCTTCGGGATCCTGCCTGTGAGCTCGCAGAGGCCAGCTTCACCACCTGACTCCCCTCGGCAAATTGACGCGGTCGCCGGGGGGGGGGGGGCCTGGGGTCCATTCCTGTCCCGGGCTTCGAGCCCATCTCGCCGGGGGCTCGCGGCCCAGGTCGCGGGAAGGACCTGAGGTTCATCCCTCCTCGCATCTCCTTTGAGCCGCCGAGCTCTTCAGGTCCGCCTCGCTCAACTCTGTGCTTCACAAGCTTTTGCTCTTGCTGACGTCTGCCTTTTCAGCCCTTCCCAGTCGGTCGGCTGCCGAGGAGTCCTCGCGGGCAGCCCACCATTCTCCCCTGCCGTCTCCGAGCTCGCTGGACTCTTATCTGGGTCCGGAGGTGGATCAGGGCGAGCTGTCGAGGAGGGAGGTCAAGCTCCTCAAGAAGCTGGTGGGTGGTCTGCGCGAGGTGCAAGGAGTCAACGAGACGTTGCAGCGCGACTATGCGCGCCTTGCTGAGGAGGTGCGCCTCGGCCGGCCTGGCGAGTTGATGTCTCCTTCCCGACTCTTGGATGAGATAGATGACGGTCTCTTGGTCGCGCAAAGGAACTCTGGAAGGATCCGCGAGCTTCTCCGCGCGCGGCAGCTTGGGGGGCGGGGATCGCGAGGCCGGGGTAGGTAAATTTACGGGCTCCCCTGCCGAGCCGACCGGCGCTCGTGTCCTGGTGCCCTCCCTGCTTGCGCGCCTTGTTTTCTGTTTCGAACTTTCCCCTGCTGGGATGAATAATTTTTAGAACATTTTCATTTGTTATTTAAATAAAAAGCCGTAATGTTTTGACTTAGCCTCAGTGAGGACGCGCCGGAAGTCGGCGAGCTGGGGTGGTGAGCTGGGGTGGCGAGCTGGGGTGGCGAGATGCGCCGATGTGACAGCCTGCCTCAGGTTCTTTTTCCTATAAATAGCCCCCCTTTTCACCTACCCCCGTACTATCTTTATTGCTCTGCTTCCCCTCCTGCTTTTTCCTTCTTCTGCTCGCGCTGTGCTTTGCTTCTTTCCTGCGACCATGGGCAAGACTAATCCGGACGCTGATGGCCGCTCCAAGTGCGCGCAGCACTTCGCGGATTATTGCTTTTTTGACGGCCACACCAGCGAGGAGGAGCTCGCCGAATTCAAGGCCCTGTATGTGCCGCCGGGCTTTGAGGCACGCAGGCCGGGGCCGGGCGAGGCAATCAACACGTTCTATGAGAACGAACTCGCATTCCCCATCTCGCACTTCGAGGTGGGGCTGCGACTTCCCTTGTGGCCGGAGATCCGGCAGATCCTGAAATACTACGGGGCCGTCCCCGCGCAACTGAACTCGAACGCCATCGCCATGATGGTGGCGTTCGCGAGCTATCTCCGGCGGGAGAGGATCGAGTTTAACCTGACGGTGTTCAGGAAACTCTTCTCCTATAAGGCGACGACGGACGGGGTCGCCTACTTCGGCGGCTCCTTGATCAAAGTTCGCGAGATCGCGAACAAGCACCACACCTGGATGACCAAGATCGCCTTCATCAAGGGCGATCTCGGCAACATCCCCTACTCGCCGCAACAGAAAGGCGAGGAGGTGTACCGTCCGCCGGCCGTGTCCGACAACGACGCCGAGCTCCACAAATTCTTCCTCCACAAAGATTTCGAGGTCGCCTTCCTGCGGAGGGGCCTCGACGCGCTCCCCCCGGTTCTGCCCGGCGAAGGTATGCTTCCTTCCTTTTGCTGAGCTCGCCTACTCGCGGACTCGACACATTATCATCCCTGAGTTTTCTAACCTTCCCAAGTATTTTCCTGCAGGGGAGCGAATAATCCCCGCGAACCCGCCTTTTGCGCACCCGGGGCTTGATACTGACCCTCTTGCTCGCGAGAGGGCGGCGGCAGCGGCCTGCCGAGATGAGACGGTCTCCTCGCAGCCCTCTTCCAGCAAGAGGCGACCTGAGGACGCGGGGTCGAACCCGCCATCTGGCCCCCGTCAGGTCAAGAAGATGCGGAGAGCCCTGCTGGCTCCGCGGGGGCAACAACAACAACAACATCAGTCCAGCCCCAAGTACATCAGCTCGTCGGAGACTCCTCCCGACGTTTCCCCGGGGAGCCCGCTGAAGGAGACTACCAGCAAGGGCAGAAAGGGTGGCAAGGCCCCCTCTTCCTCGGCTGCGATCTCCCCTCCTCCCTCGGCGAAGAGGGCTGCCCGCGAGCGCGCGCCGCCGAAGCAGCACCCCCTCTTCAACTTCGGCGCGCGCTGGAAGGATTCCGCGGGCGAGCCCATGTTGCAGTGGGACGAGCTCGCTCATCGAGTCTCTGTTTCCACCCTGCACCCGTCCTGGCACGACCGCGAGCCCGCCACCGGTCATGCCTACGCCCTCGGCTTCGGCCTTTATGGCCAGGAGGATGCCGAGGCCTACAAGAGGTCGACCCTCCGGCAGCTCGGCCATGAGGGGCTGCAGTCCCATCTGCGGACCCTGGAGCTGCACCATATGCTGGCGCGCCGCAGCTTCGCCATCAGCCACCAGCTCGAAAAGGCCGAGCAGGCTCGCGACCTCGCCAAGGAGCAGGTTGCCGATCAGGCGAGGCGGCTCGGCATCGCGGATAGTCTTCTCGCCAAGACTGCTGGCGGGCTGGTAAGTGTCACGCACCACTCTCTTTTACTTGGAAAGCTTTGTGCTGCTGCTAAGTGAGCTTTTTTCCAGGATGCCAAAGCGGCGGGCGAGCTCCAGGCTCGCAACACTGAGCTAGAGGAGGAGAACGGCCGCCTGCGCGCGCAGCTGGCCGTAGATGCCGACGCTGCTGGGGAGCTCCAGGCTCGCGACGTCGAGCGAGGGGAGGAGATCGTCCAACTGCGCGCACGCCTTGGCGAGTTGGAGAGCGCGAACGTGAAGCTGAAGGGGGAGAACCAGCACCTTCTCGGCGAAGTGCGTCGCCAGGCGGAGATCTTCTTCCCGGGGCACGACATCGATCCCACACTCCCCTACAAGAGCCCGCGCATCTTCAGCGAGGCGGACCTCGTCGAGAGACTGCGGATCAACTCCATCCAGACCGCCGAGTGCACCCTCGCGATGATGAAGGACTCAGGGGTGCTGGTGGAAGGATGCGGGGAGATCTCCGCTCGGGACCTGATGCCGAGTCTGTTTCCGGCGACGCCGCCCAGCGAGAAGGAGGATAGCCTGGACGCGATGTTCGGGAAGAGCTTCCAGGACCACTCGGGCGACGGCGAGGACCAGTCCGGCGGAGGGGGCGAGGCCAGCTGACGGCCCTGTATTTTTGTTCTCTCTTTTTTTTTCTTTTTTGACTACTCGCAGAGGCGAGCTCCCTGTACGCTTGTAAATAATAAATGAAAGTGTTTTGATCATACCGGTGTCCTTTTTTACTATGCTCATTGTGTCATGAATGTATGTGAGTATTTTCTCCCGCGACCTCGCCGAGACAGGTTCTGCGAGTAGAGTGATCATGAGAGTGCGCACGCGAGCGAAGTGTGTTTGGAGTGTTCGCCGAGTCCTAAATGATTTCTCGGCGAGTTACTCTCCGCCCTTATTACGCCATTACTACTCGCGCGCGGCCTTCTGCCTTCTATCTGCCTACCTCTACTCGCACGCGAGCCACCCAGGTTGTGCCCATCGAAGAGGAAATTTTTCGAAGTATGATGGGCCTGGGGTGCGAGGTCCCCTGGTCTGACTTGTCTTTGGCGAGGCCCGGGCTCGCGGCCTACTTTCCAATGCCGAGCCGGAAATGACGAGCCCGAACTCGTCCATGCAGAGCCCTCTAGTCCGGCTTGCCTCCTCGGCTATGCCGAGCTGAGTTCGCCGAGCCCAGGCTCGCCCTGCCAGAACCCTTCCCCTTCGTTTCCTGCCATAGACTTTGACCTGCACCTGACGACTTCAAGGCCGGCACCATCGAGTAACCTCCAGCCCTGTCAACCAGGTGAGTGCCTGACAGCGGGATCTGTTCGAGGCCAGGGATGACACCGAGTGACTTCCAGCCCTGTCAGCTAGGTGAGAGCCTGACAGCGGGATCTGCTCGGGGTCCGTTACCACCACCATCGAGTGACTTCCAGCCCTGTCAGCTAGGTGAGAGCCTGACAGCGGGATCTGCTCGAGGCCAAGGATGACACCGAGTGACTTCCAGCCCTGTCAGCTAGGTGAGAGCCTGACAGCGGGATCTGCTCGGGGTCCGTTACCACCACCATCGAGTGACTTCCAGCCCTGTCAGCTAGGTGAGAGCCTGACAGCGGGATCTGCTCGAGGCCAAGGATGACACCGAGTGACTTCCAGCCCTGTCAGCTAGGTGAGAGCCTGACAGCGGGATCTGCTCGGGGTCCGTTACCACCACCATCGAGTGACTTCCAGCCCTGTCAGCTAGGTGAGAGCCTGACAGTGGGATCTGCTCGAGGCCAAGGATGACACCGAGTGACTTCCAGCCCTGTCAGCTAGGTGAGAGCCTGACAGCGGGATCTGCTCGGGGTCCGTTACCACCACCATCGAGTGACTTCCAGCCCTGTCAGCTAGGTGAGAGCCTGACAGCGGGATCTGCTCGAGGCCAAGGATGACACCGAGTGACTTCCAGCCCTGTCAGCTAGGTGAGAGCCTGACAGCGGGATCTGCTCGGGGTCCGTTACCACCACCATCGAGTGACTTCCAGCCCTGTCAGCTAGGTGAGAGCCTGACAGCGGGATCTGCTCGAGGCCAAGGATGACACCGAGTGACTTCCAGCCCTGTCAGCTAGGTGAGAGCCTGACAGCGGGATCTGCTCGGGGTCCGTTACCACCACATTCCACCATGCAGGCCAATTACAAGGATATCAGAGAGCTTGAAGGAATTTATTATAATCAAGGTGTCGCTTACATGTTTCAGGGAAAAAAGCGTTTGAGGTCGTCACCACTCCAGGTGAGACTCAAGGTCTCGCCTTCTACATTTTGGAGTCGATAGCCCCCCGACCCCAAGGCCACCTTTACAATGAACGGTCCCTCCCAGCTGGGATTGAGTTTTCCCACGGGTGCTGACCTCCCTGCTGCATCTACTTTCTTCAACACCAAGTCCCCCTCCACGAACTGCTTGATCCTGACATGCTTGTCAAAGTACTTGGCCATTCTTCTTTTTACCTCCTCCTGTCGGATGGCCGAAAGGTCCCTTACTTCTTCTACCATGTCGAGGGAGAGCCTCAGTTCCTCCTCATTCTCTGCCTGCCATTCCTCGCGATCTTCCTTTGCCGCCACGACTCGCGGCGTTTGGACTTCGAATTCAATGGGGAGCACTGCCTCACCCCCGTGGGAGAGTTTGAAGGGGGTCTCTCCCGTAGCTGTGTTGGGAGTAGTCCTCAGGGCCCAAAGGACAGCGGGAAGCTGCTCCACCCAACTCCCTCTCAGGTTCTCCACCTTTTTCTTGAGAAGGTTGACGATGATCTTGTTTGCAGCCTCCACTTGCCCGTTACTCCTGGGGTGATGGACCGAGGCGAACCTGAGATCGATCCCAAGTTGTTCGCAAAAGCTGGTGAACTCGGCACTGGCGAACTGGGGCCCATTGTCTGTGACGATGGCCTGGGGCAGCCCATGGCGACAGATGATCTCCACGCTCACCGCACCAAAATGTTGAAACCGGAACCCGGCTTCCTGTGGAGCTCGCCCTTGGGGAAAGGGGTGGTCTCGCGCCTACTTCGCTCCTGCAAGAAAAAACAACAAGACAAGGAGAAAACAGACCCAAGGGCTCGGCGGGGAGGTCCCACCACAAACCCGGAAGATCTCAGAGCGCTTCCCCTCCTTAGCCTGAAGCCGAGCTAAGGTACCCTCAGAAAGCACTTAGAGAATTTGGGGAGAGGAGCTCAGGGAAAAACTTGCCTTCTGGGGTACCCCTTGGGTCCTATTTATAGTTTTTGAAACCCGGACTGCCCATAACCAAGATAGCTGACCTGAAATTACCGGGGAACCCTTGGCTGGGCCTGCCAACAGCCAAACTCCGCTGTTTCGAAGGGCTATGGGCAGGCCAGCAGGGATAGAACAGTAAAAAATACCTCTGATCCCCAGGCGAGCTGGGACTCCTGGCCACTTCGGCGTGCTTTGCTCGCCAGCTGCTGCCGAGCTCCACTGCGGGGACGCGAGTTGCAGCTCGCTCGGCGAATGCCGAGCTCTGGGTCGTCGATCGTCGATCTCTGGTCGACGGATGCCGAGCTCTGGCCCGCTCCTGCTGCTGCCGAGCTCGCCTGCTGCTTCCGAGCTCGCTGAGCTCGCCTGTGTGGCCCTTGTTGAACTTGCTCGCCGGACACGGGGTTGTACATAGCGTGGAAAAACTGCAAGCACAACTTGAAAGATTTTATCAAAAACATTGTCTATTGACCTTAGCTTGTCCAGGGGCTTCTTCAAATCAGGTACATTGTGGATACAATACCCAACAGTTCTTTTACTGTTATAACGATGACGCACACAATGTGCTCACCACCCCTTAAAAAGAATTCGCCCACGAATTCATTTTAAGCCCGACCAAAACCAGTAGTCTGATACCAAATTATAATACCCCGTATCCGTCACATAGCATATAGCAGTAGGTCCGGCCGGGGCCCGACGCCGTATGCCACAGACAGACCGGGTGGTTACTCATGGAAACCATCCAACCAATCATAACGTCCTACACAGAGCATTCTAGCGGTAGCAGTTTAAGAAGTTGCAATAAAGAACCCAGCACTAAAGCATGAATGTCCACTAATACCAAATAGGAATGTTACAAATACACCAGTACAAGCCTTAAGGCCTTACAAAAATTGTTCACTTCATATTACATGTTTTACAAACCACGGCACGTAGGCCGGTCATACATGAAATAAAATAGTAAACACTCCAATTAGGCCTTCGAGAGCCGGCTTCGCAAAATGGGCTTTAGCCCGCTATTGACCGCATGGTCCAGCAGCACCTGCAAGCAACAAACCACCGCACCGTGGCAAAACAAGGCAACGGTCAGCAATGCTGACCAAATTATAACGATCCCGCCCCCAGCTCGTGGCGGCGATGCTCCTTCCCTGCATTTCATTAGCATAAGCGAGCAATATATCAATATTCATTACATCATAGGCGTAGGCTCGTACGACCACACACCCCGTGCACTCAGGGCACATTCTCGGTGAACACAGTCTAAGTCTGCCGACTCACCACCATCCCTTTGGACGGCCAATTAATGAGCAGTTTGTCTTCCCGGCATGGGTCACGATAATTAAAACCATAGACCGCCAAAGACTCTCATCTATGCCAACGGCTCTAATCCGAACGACATAGAACTGGTACGGTTCCATCTAACCCGTGCTCACAACGCAACGGTAATTTAAACCATATGCGCCCACAACGGTAATTTAAACCATATGCACAGGTCAAACTTCTCCCGAGTCCCGTTTTCATCACATTTCACATAACCCGGTTATGTTCAAGTTGGCTCTCAGGCCACCAAGTTGGCAAGATCACGCATCCGCCCAGTTTTTTAGGTGCACCTTTGGGTTAATCCCCAAGGCTCCCTGTTGCAATCTACCGTGTAGAAAACCCGAAAAACAACCAATAGCACAGAGTCTTCTCCGGCATTATACAATGCAACATCACTGATCCAGACTAACATGTCCGGATAGGCTTCACACATCATGCCTATGTCCGTTCTCACTTACGGACTCTAAACAACGGGGACTTCACATATCTACCCGAAGGAATGCCTCCAACTCACCGCAAACTCGCGAGAGCGGGTTTCCTTTGCAAAGAAGGAGAGCTACTCATGCTCAAGAAGAGAATCATTACCCTTGCGTTCTTCTTTGGCGCCATGGAAACGTAAGCGGATGAAAAGCACCGCACTAGCTTTGCCTCCGTGGATCCAGAGTCGGCTCGCGATTTGGAGCTTCGAAGCTCCTCCAATTGCCGGATCTAGCTTCTTATTCCTTCCTTGGCTCTCCTCTCTCTCTAAGATTTAGAAAGAAAACCACTCATGAAAAGTGAGGGTTTCTAAGGCCCAATCCTGGGTATATCCCTTCAGGAACAACCCCTAGCCGTTGTATCATCAATTAAAGAAATGAACGGCTTTGATTCGGGACTGAAATGCCCAATCTGGACCGCACACGGCCTGGCACACGCCCGTGTCCAGGGCCGTGTGCCTCATCCGCCGTCAAAATTGACCTGCCTAGAACAACACACAGGCATCGAACACGCCCGCGTTCGACCTGACACGCCCGTGTTCCACCTGACACGGCCGTGTGGCCGGCCGTGTACCCCCATCGATTTCTCCCGAAAACAACTCGAGCACTGTACGGGTTCTAGGACACGCCCGTGTCCTTGCCCGTGTCTACCTCAACACGCCTGGGCTCCAGGCCGTGTACACGGTCTCGACACTCGACACTTCGTCGAGCGAAGATCGTCGACCTCACAACACGGCCTTGGACACGCCTGTGTCGTAGGCCGTGTGCCTTGTCTCGACACATCGTCGAGCACAATTCGTCGACTCCCCGGGACGAGTGTCGACACGGGTCGACACGCCCTGCGACACGCCCGTGTCGCAGGCCGTGTACCAAGTCTCGACACTTCGTCGAGCGTAGTGTCGACTTCATGGGCTTAGTGTTGACACAGGTCGACACGCCCTGCGACACGCCCGTGTCGTAGGCCGTGTGCCCTGTCTCGACACAACATCGAGCGAAATTCGTCGACACCCTGGGCCGATCGTCGACATGGCCTTGACACGCCCTGGGACACGCCCGTGTCCCAGGCCGTGTGCCTCCTGCCAGAACCCAAAACTGGCTCAAAACGTCCCTCGTCGTTCCTTTGAGTTTCGGGGCATTACACGGCTTCTCTTTGCCGAGCTCGCCCACGATCTTCAGAGTCCTTTGTTGGGCTTATCTGTTGCTTGGACGATCTGAACCACCCAGTATGGTTCCTAGCGGCCTCACTCACCAGACATGGGGTTGTACATAATCCCCGCTCGTTTTGAGCTTGACAAAGCTCGGAAAGAAACATCCAACCCCAAGTGTTTGGCGAGTGCGCGGTGGGCTGGAGGGACTCTTTGGGTGGGGTCCACCTATGGCTATATATATGAACCTGCATACCTGTCTGACTCTTGTCATTCCCTTTGCTCTAATCCTGCCAAGATGCTGATCTCCAAGGAGATTCAAGAGCGACTTATGCGCACCCGCCAGGCCTCAGCTGCTTGCGTAGCCGCCCTGACAGCGGTCTCAGCCGCTGTACCGCAGTTAGGCTTTGCCGAGCCTAACTCCAAAAAGATGAAAACATTCCCTCAGGTGGCCGAGCCCATTTAATACGACCTGAGGACCACCTTGGAGCACGGGACCGGCTCCTCCACTCTGCCTGCCCCTGAAAAGGGGAGGAATGTTGTCGAGGTCTGTGATGGCCCAGACAGCCACCCTGATGGTGCAGAGGACGTCGCGCCGCGAGATACCACCCCGCAAGCCAAGACCACTCTTGGGGACTCGCGGTTCATGACTCCGGAGAACCGTCCCCGGGACCCGTACCCTCCTTTTGGGACCTTGGGTGTGAGCTCGCAGAGGCCGAGCTCGCATGTGCGCGCCCGCTCTCCTCAGCAAGTTGTCGTGACCATAGGGGTGGGTCTGGAAACCATCCCCATCCCAGGATTCGAGCTCCTCTCACCGGGAACGGGCGGCCCAGGTCGCTGGAAGGATCTGAGGTTTATCCCCCCCGCATCTCCTTTGAGTTGCCGAGCTCGTCATGTAAACATTCCCTGGATTCCTACCTCATGTGACATTCCTGCATACCTCCTTTTGCTGATGTTTGCCTCCACAGTTCCCCCCAGCCAATCTGCTGCCATGGAATCTTCGCGGGCAGCCCATTACTCTCCCCTCCCCTCCCCCAGCTCGCTGGACTCTTACCTGGGCTCCGAAGTGGATCAAGGCGAGCTAGCGAGGAGGGAGGTTAAGCTTTTAAAGAAACTGGTGTGCGGGGTCCGCGAGGTGCAGGAGGTCAACGAGGCGCTGCAGCGCGACTACGCGCGTCTCGCTGACGAGGTGCGGAGCGGCCAGGCTGGCGAGTTGACGTCCCCTTCCCGGCTTCTGGATGAGATAGACGACGGCCTCTCAGTGGCGTAGAGGAATTCGGGGAGGATCCGCGAGATGCTCCGCGCGCGGCAGTCTGGGGGACGGGAGATGCGAGGCCGGGGTAGATAAAGGGCGGCTCGTTTGCCGAGCCGACTGGTACTCGCCTCCTGGTTTTCCCCCCTACCTACGTGCCCCGCTTTTTTATTCCTGCACTTGGTCTTTCTAATAAACAACTTTAAACATTCTTAGACATGCAGTATTAAAATAATGTATTGCTTTTATTTGACTTAGCCTTTGTTGGAACGCGCCGGAAGTCGACGAGCTGAGGGTTGGCGAGCTGGGCCGATTGGACAGTTTTGAAGATCGGAATGCGCCAGAAGCCGGCGAGCTGGGGGTTAGCGAGCTGGGATGGCGAGCTGGGCCGATTGGACAGCTTGGCAACCTGATTACGTTTTCTATAAATAGCCCCCTCCCCCACCAACCCCCGTACTACCGCCTTAACTGCTTGCTTCTCTCTCTCTTCCTGTGCTTTCTCCCTTTTCGGTTCGCGCTCCATCCCTTCTTCTGCGAGTATGGGCAAGGTCAACCCTGACGCCGACGGCCGCACAAAGTGAGCCCTGCACTTCACCGATTACTGCTTTTTCGAGGGGAATACCACCGAGGAGGAGCTCGCACAATTTTTTGGCGATCACATTCCGCCGGGCTTCGAGGCGCGCCAGCCGAGGGAGGGGGAGGCCATGTAATGACCTAGGGAGGACCCCTAGCGCCGCCCGGCCCACTAGCAGCCCAGGGAGGACCCATGGCACCACGGTGGTACAGCCTAAATCTACAAGGCCTGCAGGCCGTACACCCCAAAGCATCTCCGACCTATTTATCAGCACGGTGCATTGTTGTCACGGGGTCTCGAACCCGCAACCTTGATAAGAAGCCTTTAATACCACTCCTCATCACCAACTGAGCTGCAGCTCAGTTGGTGATGAGGAGTGGTATTAAAGGCTTCTTATCAAGGTTGCGGGTTCGAGACCCCGTGACAACAATGCACCGTGCTGATAAATAGGTCGGAGATGCTTTGGGGTGTACGACCTGCAGGCCTTGTAGATTCAGGCTGTACCACCGTGGTGCCATGAGTCCTCCATGGGCTGCTAGTGGGCCGGGCGGCGCTAGGTGAAAGAAAACGGTTGTCAACCTAAATCATCTAGAGGGGGGGGGGGGTGAATAGTTGAGTTGTGCGTCTTTTGCGGAATAAAAAAAATTAGAGAACAACACAGAACTAACTACCAATATCACAGACGACACAAGATTTATAGTGGTTCCCCAACCTTGGGTACATCCACTTTCCCTCATCGATCTAGCAATCAACTAGACTCGGCTACTCCACTATCTCGGATCAAAAATCGATCCTACCCTCGGAACAAAGTTCCTACAAACTCGATCCAAACAAAAAAGGATCTACACCTCAGAAGATAACACTTCCTACAAACTCGGAGTGAAAAACTCTTACACACGGAGAAGATTTCTCCTACAAGAATAAAATGAGGTTTACAAGAATACAAACAGTAAATCACTCAGATCTAAATGAAACGACCAGGATCTTCTTCTTTTCAACTTTGTAGCACTTTCAGAAATCGGTGAAGAAGTTCTCGGCTTCGATCTGGATTTACTCGCTTTTACAGAAATCGAGAGAGAATATGATCAGCGAAGTCTATCTCGATCTGTAACTTTCTTCAAAATAGTCCTCTGAAATTAGAAGCTTTGGCCGGAGAAGAAGGCGGCGGCGGCGGCTTCCGTTTTGCGAAAATCAGAGAGGAGTCGGCTAAAGAACGTTCTTAAAATGAATTGACAATGAAAGCTTAGAGAATACTAGGGTTTGTCATTTTCTAATAAGACTTTATATAGAAGAGACTAACGGTCATAATCGGTCATAATGATGTACACGTGGACCAATCATGTCGCGTGATTTCAAAATCCCGTCAGAAATGGACTTAGCAAAATTTCAGAAAAGTTCAGCCATATACTCGAGTAGGTGAATAGCTACTCGAGTAGTTGAATAACTACTCGAGTACATGAAGGAGAACATACTCGGGTATATAAATATGGGCTACTCGAGTAGGTAGAGATCAACTACTCGAGTATGCAGACAGAACTACTCGAGTATGTAGAGAGACTTACTCAAGTACATAAAGGATCTACTCGAGTACTGGAAAAACTACTCAAGTATATTTCATAAACTACTCGAGTACATGAAGTACTACTCGAGTGAGATACTTCGAATAAATTCTGAAGATGTCAGCAAGCAGCTACTCGAGTAGTTGAACTAAACTACTCGAGAGGAAGTAATCTACTCGAGTAGGTGAAAGATCTACTCGAGTAAAAGACTTAGAAAATTTTGGAGTTGGAAAAATTCAAGATACACGAGTGAAACATGATCTACTCGAGTAGGTATAATGAACTACTCGAGTATGATTCTATCTACTCGAGTAAGTGAGTATACTTACTCGAGTCCATGACTTAGAAAATTTTTGATAAGTGAACTCTTTAGTACTCGGGTATAAAGAGTAATCTACTCGAGTATATGACTATGTCTACTCGAGTAGGTGACTTAGCTACACGAGAGATACACTTAAGAACTCGAGTACAAGGTTCCTTTACTCGAGTAAATTATACCCAAACTACTCGAGTAGTTATAGACCTACTCGAGTAAAAGACTTAGAAAATTTTGTTGCTGGAAAACTTTTTCTTCTAATGTAGTCAACTTCCAATTCCTTTCCCATAGTCCAATAGCTTGAATATGAAGTGTATCCCAATAGAGAGACCACACATGAGTCAACACCTTGGAATATACAATGAGGGATTACATTGCACAGTTCCTGTGTTTGGTGACCCACTGTGGACTGACATTGGTCTACACTTCCCAGTGAAGTTCCTGCAAACATATAACTCAAACCAAGCATCAAATACAACTTAATTCATCTTAGTTCCAGGGTGACTTCATCAAATCTGGGTTAGTGTGGATGTAATACCCAACAATCTCCCCCTATTTGTTGAAGTCAGAAACCTTTACACTAAGGTGAATTATGGACATAAAAGAAACTAAGTAGAAAAACATGAGCATGTAAGCAATAAACAATGAAAAGGATAATTAGACAGGAAAGAAGAATTGTATATATGTAAGTTTTCAAAAACATCAAGTCTACAACTTGTCATTTCAATCTCTCATCATCTTTTAGGTTTAGGCTTGGGATTGCTGCTTATCCATCTTTTCTTGCTGTCTTCTTAGATAACTGAAGGGCTTAGGGAAATATTTAGGAGGCCTTGGAGGAGCAGCAGGGTTATTTCTCCCAAACTCTCTGTCATGGATCCTCCTTTTTAGCATAGATTTTTCATATAACTCCCATTCATGGGAACTGTAATGAATGTTCCTGTTCTCATTTAGATCCAAAACTAGCCTGAGTGTGTCCAAAATTAGATACTTGGAGGTTGGAGAACAGGCTTCAGCATGTTCAGGGGCTTTGGAAGGAGCAGTCCTGCCAGCAGAGGGGCCTTCACCATAGTTCCTTTTCTTCTTGGAGGTTCTGATCTCTGGAGGAGCTTGAAGGAATATATCAGCAGGATCTTCTTCCCAGCCTGGAACATAAGTATCTGGAGGGGCAACTGAGTCTCCAGGCTTGGGAGAGAAGGTAGGTTGCAGAGAAACAGCTGGGGCAGTGACATCTGTAGCTAGAGGGTTGAGATGATGGGGAATGATGTTTGGGTCAACTACAAGATCTGGCAGGATCTGATTGTGCATCCAGACAACAGTGTCATATGTGTGAAATTTGACACTCTGTATTTGGGATAGCACATCAGCATGAATGGTCTTCACATGAGCTTGCCATTCATCTGTCTTCTGAGCAGTAGATTTTTCTACCTGTTCTTTGAGTTCTTTTAACAAACCCTCCCCCTTTCTGATTTCAACAGATAGCTGGGATATGTCATCATCTTTGAAAAGGCCTACTTCTTCACAGATCTTCACCTTGTTGGCTTCATTCCTCTTGTCTAGTTCCATCTGATTGTTGGCCAGGGTGACACCTTGTTCCATAACATTGCCCACACTAGTGATAGTATGGTCAAGGGCTTTGCCACCAAGTTGGAATAGGTACTTGAGCTTGTCAGTGTTATGCTGAATTTCAGTAAAGCCTCTGCTCATCTCAGACTCAAGAGCAGTTACCTTGTCAGTGACCACCTTTAGAGAGGTGTCAAAATGATGTCTTTGTTCTTGAAGAAGAATTGTGATGTGTTGCAGCAAATCTGAGGAGGAGGAGACTGTAACAACAGCTGTAGAGGGGGCAGCAGTAGGGAGAGAGGGAGGTACCAAAGGAGCTAGTTCTTCAATTATCACAGAGGTGTGAGCTCTGATGGTGGGAGAGAGATCAACCCCTTCTTTTGTATCCTGAGGGAGAGAGAAGTCTAGATTTCTGAGAGGGGCCTCAGCTGGCTCAGGAGAAGGCTCATCAGAAATAAGAATGGTGTCTGGCTTGTCTGCTGGAGGATTTGGAGAAGGTGTTGGAGTCCTGGCTGGAGAATGGGCAGGAGACTGTACTGGAGAGAAGTCCTTGTGATGTTCAGTGGTTGGAGCTGGAGGAGATAGAGGAGGAGGAGGGAGCACTTCTTCAGAGAGCTCTGCAATCATAGCATCTATGATAGCAGCTGTGGACAGAAGAGTGTCTTGAGGTACTTGATCTGAAGGAGTAGCTGGACTCTGTAGAGTATGAGGTAGGGTTGGAATTTCTGGCTGAGGAGAGGGCTGCCTGACTGGGCTAGAAGGAGCAGGCTCCCCCTCACTTGGTGCACCAGAGGAGCTGGCCACATGATGAGGAGAGGGAGATGGAGTCATGTCCTCTACAGCTGGAACTTCTGAAAGCTTGACAGCTTGGGCAGAATTCTTGAGCTTGAGATCCCATCTCTGAATTGAAGAGATGGAGACCTTCTTCATGTGGTGAAGTGGAGTCCCTTTGGAGAAGTTGAATACTTCAGGATTTGTTTCATGGAGGAGCAGAGAGATAATTCTTGCGTAGTTGGGGGATTTCATGCTGTCCTTGATTTTTTCCAAAATCAGCATACCAAATTGGTATTTCTTGCGGCATACAATGGCTTGCATTATATCGAAGAAATATGAGGGAATGTATCAGATGGAGTGGGTTTTGCACAGTAAAATTTTTCCAATAACATCAACCAAGAATTTGCCTTCTGCATTCATATCTGACCTTTTGAAGTATTGAGCATCAGTGGAGAAGCCACAGAAAAGGGATGTTCTCTCGGAATCTTCTACAACTAGGTGGTCTTCTTCATCGACAAGCGGCAAACGGAGAAGCTGAGAGACAGAGGTCTTGGTGAACTTGAGTTTCAAACCCTTCACTTTGGTTTTTAGGACTTTCCCATTCCTTCTGACTTTGAGATTGGAGAAGAATTCAGGAACTTCGGGGAATAGAACGCGACAGGGTTCCTGGAGAATGAAGGAGAGGCCAACAGTGTCGAGGAGGATGAGGAGGTTGTGGAAATCATTAGAGAGCTCTGCAATACCTTCGGTGACTAGTTCGGAGCCGACGCCGATCTTGCGAGAAGTCGCCATGGATGCGAATGACTGGAGGAATTGAGAGAGGCATCTCTGCAACAGCGGCGGAGGAGAGTAGGCGAGTCGGCAGGGTAGGCGAAGGGGCAGAGGGTATTCAAGAGAAAGAAATGATGTCGTGTAGGTTTGAGTTTTCGGAATTTCATATATATACAACTCTTAATTTACCGCTAATTAATTTAAAGAAAGAGGCGACATATAGCCTTGGGTGGCGAATAGAACAATTTTCAAAATCCGGGAAATAGGACACGAGAAAGAGATAGAATACTCGAGTAGGTAAATGAGTTACTCGAGTAGGTCGACATGAGTTACTCGAGTAGGTCTGCAGAGAGTATTCGAGTAGGTGGAGAAAAGGTACTCGGGTAGATAGATGACTTACTCGAGTAGGTGAATGACTTACTCGAGTAGGTCAGTAGATACTCGAGTAGGCACATTCTTATACTCGAGTAAGTAGAGAAGTGTACTCGAGTAGGTCTGTTGCTACTCGAGTAGGGAAGTCACATACTCGAGTATGTATCATGCTTCTCGAGTTGAATTTTGAAAAAGTTGAGAAAAAGTAGATTTTGACTAACCCTTTGCAATTACTTGCTTCTTAGTCATCCAGCCTTTTTTAGTCCTCTTTGTTGAGCATCCCAAGCTCTGTCTTGAAGAACGAGAACTTGGTCTCGTCCAGCGGCTTTGTGAAGATATCTGCAACTTGCCTATCTGTAGGCACATATTGGAGATCTATGTCTCCATGCTCCACATGTTCCCGGATGAAGTGATACCTCAGCTCGATATGCTTTGTCCGGCTGTGGGAGACTGGATTGTTGGCTATTGCAATTGCGCTGGAGGAGTCACAGTACAAGGGAATATCCTTGAACTGCAGGTTGTAGTCCTCGAACTGATTCTTTATCCATAGCAACTGTGCGCAACAGCTGCCTGCAGAGATATACTCTGACTCGGCCGTTGAGATTGCGACACAGTTCTGCTTCTTGCTACTCCATGAGATTAGCCTTCTTCCGAAGAATTGACAAGTCCCTGAGGTGCTTTTCCGGTCGTCTTTGCTACCTGCAAAATCTGCATCTGAAAATCCAAATAGTTCGCTATCATTACTTCTTGTGTACCATAAGCCAAGATTTGTTGTGCCTTTAAGGTATCTCAGGATCCGCTTTGCAGCAGCGTAATGAGATTCCTTAGAGTTCACCTGAAATCTAGCAGAGACACATGTTGAGAACATTATGTCAGGCCTACTAGTAGTAAGGTAGAGCAAGGATCCAATTATGCTTCTGTACTTGATTTCATCAAAAGGTTTCCCTTTTTCATCCTTGTCTAGAGACATAGTTGAGCCCATTGGAGTCCTCATAGAGGTTGCGTTCTCCATTCCGAATTTCTTAATTATCTCTTTGGTGAATTTGGTCTGTGAGATGAAAATTCCATCTTCAGATTGTTTCACCTGAAGCCCTAAGAAATACTTCAGCTTGCCCATACTGCTCATTTCAAACTTCCCTTGCATAAGTTTTGAGAACTTTTTGCAGAAGTTGTTATCTGTAGAGCCAAAAATAATGTCGTCGACATAGATTTGCACTAGCAAAATCTTGCCTTTTATTTCCCTAAGAAATAATGTCTTGTCTATCTTTTCCCTTGTGAACTTGTTCTCAAGTAGAAAGGTAGACAACGTTTCATACCAAGCTCTAGGAGCTTGTTTCAGACCATATAGGGCCTTGTGTAAAAAATAGACATGATCAGGAAAGTTAGGATCAACGAAACCTAGAGGTTGTTCCACATACACTTCCTCCTTTATGTTACCATTCAGGAAGGCCGACTTCACGTCCATCTGATAGACGGTGAAGCCTTTGAAAGCAACATATGCTAGGAACAACCTTATTGCCTCCCGCCTTGCCACTGGAGCATATGCCTGGTCGAAGTCGATTCCTTCTTCTTGACGATAGCCTTTAGCGACGAGTCTGGCCTTATTCTTTATGATAGTTCCATCTTCATCCATCTTGTTCCTGTAGACCCATTTTGTTCCAATGATGTTCTTTCCTTTGGGTCTTGGAACCAGCATCCACACATTGCAGCGCTTGAACTGATTTAGCTCTTCTTCCATTGCCATTATCCATGATGCGTCTGAGTTTGCTTCCTCAAATTTCTTTGGTTCAACCTGTGAGAGAAAACTCAAATGAAGATTCTCATTAGTTGTACCTCTCTGAGTTCTGACACCATCCCGGGGATCTCCTATGATCTGGTCCATGGGGTGATCCTTCAGATGTCTGAGCTCTAGAGTTCTTGCATCTGGATTATCTTCAAGCACCAGTGTGATTTCTTCATCCTGGATGACTTCTTCATTTTGATCATCAGCCTCTCCAATGGGAGTTGGAGTGGTGATCTTAATGAACTTCTCGCCTTTGTCTTCGAACGGATCATCCAAGCTAGTTTCTTTCAGCTTTTCACCTACATCTTCAATGAGCACACTAGACGGATTGCTTTGCAGCAAGCTCGTCTCATCAAATATAATATGTATCGATTCTTCCACCACCAGAGTTTTTCTATTAAATATCCTATATGCCTTACTATGGCTACTATATCCTACAAAAATACCTTCAAAGCTCTTTTCGCTGAACTTGGTGGTATGATACTTACCATTGTTAAGTACGAAGCATTTATAGCCAAAGATTCTAAAGTAAGAGACTGTTGGTTTCCTGCCTTTCAGAAGTTTGTAAGGTGTCTTATTGTGGTCTTTGTTTATGAGTGCTCGATTTTGCACGTGGCATGCAGTGTTGACGGCCTCAGCCCAGAAGTACTTTGGTAGTGAAGCATCACTCAACATGGTCCTGCAGGCCTCTATGAGTGTTCTGTTCCTTCTCTCAGCCACTCCAATTTGCTGTGGAGTACGAGGAGAGGAAAACTCATGAAAGATACCTATGCTTTCACAAAATTCTATCATGGCCCCAGATTTGAACTCTGTTCCGTTGTCATTTCTGATTTTGACTATGGAGCAGTTGTATTCATTCTGGACTTGCCTGACAAAATTAGTAAAAATGTCGAAGGTATCTGACTTGTGTTTCAGAAAGAACACCCACGCAAAGCGCGAGTAGTCATCAATAATTACCAATGTATAGTCCTTACCTCCCAAACTTCTAATCTGCAGTGGACCAAACAAGTCCATGTGCAATAGATGGAGACATCTGTTAGAGTCTTTGCCAATAATGCTTTTAAAGGTAGTCCTTGTTTGCTTGCCTTTTAGGCATGCATGACAAGGTCTGTCTTTGACGCATTTGACATTTGGGGCATCACGTACTAAGTTCATTGAAAATAGTTTATTAATTGTTTTGAAATTAATATGTGCTAGTCTCTTGTGCCATTGGTCACCAAGAGATGCACTATCTTTTGCTAAAAGACACACTGGTGTAGAGGAATCTATACAAATGAAATTTAAACAGAAAATATTCCTACTTCGAGTGCCTGATAGAATCATTTCCATATTGTCAACGGATTTTATCAAACACTTATCAGCATAGAACTCAACTATGTATCCTTTATCGCAGAGTTGGCTTATGCTAATGAGATTGTGTTTCAATCCTTCGATATCGGCCACATCCGAGAAGGATACATTGCCGTTAGTAATCATACCATAGCCTCTAGTAATTCCACGGTCTGAACCTCCAAAGATGACCTTTGGTCCGTTCACGACTGGAGTAAAGTTCTGAATGAGGCTTCGCGTCCCGGTCATATGTCGAGAGCATCCGCTGTCCAAGTACCAGATAGGCGTTTTGTTGGCCTTTGGACATCCCTGCAATTACAATCAGTTTGCCTTAGGAACCCAAACATGTTTGGGTCCTTGGTCTCGAGTTAGTGTGCTCCTCCTACGAGTGTTAGAATTATGAGCGGTCTTTCTCATATTGCTGACACGAGGGGTAACAACATTCTGGAATTGAACTAGCAATCTATGGCGAAGTGACCAACCTTGCCACAACACCAATAGTCAAACCTGTTGTACCTTTGCCTCAAGATCTCCTACTTGACCTTTTGGAACTTTGGTCTAGCAGTGGTAGCATTCTTGGAGGAAGATGCCTCATGATGATGGCAATCACATGGCTTCTTCTCCTTTATGGGCTTCTCTACAACAGGCTTTGTCTTTGGTGCTTTCTTGAAGTTATGCCCATGATTGAAAGGGCCATAGCTCTGAAGAACAACTTCTTCATAAGGTGCCTTAAAGACACTTTCGCCAATGTTTCGGGGTCGAGCGCATCCTTGATAGCGGGACTTTGGCTCTACATGAGTAGGCCTAGCAAAGTGCCCGTATGATGAGTCAAAACCAAACTCATTTGATGGAAAGATGACCTTTTTGAATGTGGTTTGATTTTGAGGGGCTTTTCCCTTTTCTTCGGCTGAGGCCTTTTTGGCGGCCTTATTTTTCCGTTGATTCTTGTTTCTCCTAGAGGATTTACTAGGAGCTTCTTCATGGCCTAGTCCAGCTCCCTTGGACTTTGCTGAGAATTCAGCAACGAATGGAAGAACTGTTTTGGGCTTCGAGAAACTCTCAACAAGTTTCCTCTCAGCCGCAAGTTCGGCTTCCAATCCTTTGATGATCTTCTCCTTCAGGTCAAGGTGCTCAAGAGCATTGTTATATTCTTCAATAGTATTATTGAAGTTTTCCTCGAGGGAGTCAGTCTTTGCGACTTTCTCTCTCAAGTTGCTCTCTTCGGCTTTTAGAGATTTGATCTCTTTATCCTGAGTCTTCACGACTCGACGACATTTGTCGTAAGCCATGATTAACTCCTTGTACTGGGCCATCAATTCTGACTCATCGTTAGAGGAGCTGCCCTCGCAATCATGTTCAGAGACTTCAGACTCTGAGAGAGGGGTATGAGAGTTTACCTTCCCAGTGAACTGGGGCTCTTGTTCATCATCTGTTTGAGCCATTAGCCCAAAGTAAGCTTCTTCTTCTTCGCTTGACTCAGATGAGTCGGAGTCGCTAAGAGTCTTGCTCCTTTTGGCTATGAGGCTCTTCTCTTTCCTTTTCTTGTTGTGTGAGGATTTCTTGTCTTCTCTTCTGCCACCCTCCTTCTTCTTATGAGGGCAGTCAGCAATGACGTGACCTGGCTTATTACAGCAGTAGCAAATGATGTCAGTTGAAACGTATTTGTTCTGTTTAGTGTTATACCTTTCGTGGCTGCTTGAGCCTTTTCTTTGTCGATCGTCATCGCACCGCGATCTTCTGTATGAGGCGTCCTTGCCTTTCCATTGTTTCTTTTTATTAAGAAAATTCTTGAATTGCCTTGAGAGTAAGGAGAACTCTTCTTCAGATAGTTCAGACCCTGAGGTGCTAGGTTCTGATGTTTCTTCTTCTTCATCAACTTCTGGAGCTGGAGCGGGGGATGCAGCCTTGGTCTTTCTAGAGGTGTCTGCCTTCAGAGCGACAGATTTCTCCTTTAGTGCAGACCTGCCCTTCTCTTCTTCAGCTTTTCTTGTATTGATTTGGAGTTCATAGGACATAAGCTTTACAAAGAGATTTTGCGGGTCCGTTTCAGCTAACTTCCCGAACTCCCTGATGGCGCACACCTTGTTATCCAATTCCTTGGTTAGGGATCTCAAGAATTTGTCGTTCAGTTCTCCATTGGTGAAGACACGGCCATACACCCTTAGGCCATTCACAATTTTGAAGAAGTTCTCAAAGGTGTCGGCAATTGGTTCCTTGTTCCCTTGTCAGAACGCTTCATATTTTTGATTGAGAAGGGATCTCCGATCATCCCTTACTTCTTCAGTTCCTTCCATCAAAGTGACTAAGGAATGCCACATCTCCTTAGCTGATTGACAGTGAATCAAATTCTACAGCATGGAGTCATCGACTGCACTTGCTATAATGTTCTTCGCTTTCTTGTCGAGAGAGACAAGTGCAATCTCGTCTTTGTCGAGATCCATTAGCTTTTGGGGAACTTTCTTGGTAGGGTCGATAGTGGACACAGTCATGGGAACGTAAGAAACTTCTTCAACGATCATGAAGATCCTTGGATCCACAGCTTCCATGAAAAATTTTATCCTTTCTTTCCACATGGGAAAGTTATTTTTGTTGCACAGTGGAAGCTTGGCGAAATCTTTGCCCTTCTCCATTTTATGGTAGAATCTTTCAGACAACAGAGTTGGATCTGATCAAGGTGTTAACCTTTTGGCGATGAACCTGACTCTGATACCAATTGAAAGAAAATGGTTGTCAACCTAAATCACCTAGAGGAGGGTGAATAGGTGAGTTGTGCGTCTTTTGCGGAATAAAAAAAATTAGAGCACAACACAGAACTAACTACCAATATTACAGACGACACAAGATTTATAGTGGTTCCCCAACCTTGGGTACATCCACTTTCCCTCACCGATCTAGAAATCAACTAGACTCGGCTACTCCACTATCTCGGATCAAAAATCGATCCTACCCTCGGAACAAAGTTCCAACTAACTCGATCCAAACAAAAAAGGATCTACACCTCAGAAGATAACACTTCCTACAAACTCGGAGTGAAAAACTCCTACACTCTGAGAAGATTTCTCCTACAAGAATAAAATGAGGTTTACAAGAATACAAACAGTAAATCACTCAGATCTGAATGAAACGGCCAGGATCTTCTTCTTTTCAACTTTGTAGCACTTTCAGAAATCGGTGAAGAAGTTCTCGGCTTCGATCTGGATTTACTCGCTTTTACAAAAATCGAGAGAGAATATGATCAGCGAAGTCGATCTCGATCTATAACTTTCTTCAGAATAGTCCTCTGAAAGTAGAAGCTTTGGCCGGAGAAGAAGGCGGTGGCGGTGGCTTCCGTTTTGCGAAAATCAGAGAGGAGTCGGCTGAAGAACTTTCTTAAAATGAATTGACAATGAAAGCTTAGAGAATACTAGGGTTTGTCATTTTCTGATAAGACTTTATATAGAAGAGACTAACGATCATAATCGGTCATAATGATGTACACGTGGACCAATCATGTCACGTGATTTCAAAATCCCGTCAGAAAAGGACTTAGCAAAATTTCAGAAAAGTTCAGCCATATACTCGAGTAGGTGAATATCTACTCGAGTAGTTGAATAACTACTCGAGTACATGAAGGAGAACATACTCGGGTATATAAAGATGGGCTACTCGAGTAGGTAGAGATCAACTACTCGAGTATGCAGACAAAACTACTCGAGTATGTAGAGAGACTTACTCGAGCACATAAAGGATCTACTCGAGTACTGGAAAAACTACTCGAGTATATTTCATAAACTACTCGAGTACATGAAGTACTACTCAAGTGGGATACTTAGAATAAATTCTGAAGATGTCAGCAAGCAGCTACTCGAGTAGTTGAACTAAACTACTCGAGAGGAAGTAATCTACTCGAGTAGGTGAAAGATCTACTCGAGTAAAAGACTTAGAAAATTCTGGAGTGGGAAAAATTCAAGATACACGAGTGAAACATGATCTACTCGAGTAGGTATAATGAACTACTCGAGTATGATTCTATCTACTCGAGTAAGTGAGTATACTTACTCGAGTCCATGACTTAGAAAAATTTTGATAAGTGAACTCTTTAGTACTCGGGTATAAAGAGTAATCTACTCGAGTATATAAGTATGCTACTCGAGTATATGACTATGTCTACTCGAGTAGGTGACTTAGCTACACGAGAGATACACTTAAGTACTCGAGTACAAGGTTTCTTTACTCGAGTAAATTATACCCAAACTACTCGAGTAGTTATAGACCTACTCGAGTAAAAGACATAGAAAATTTTGTTGCTGGAAAACTTTTTCTTCTAATGTAGTCAACTTCCAATTCCTTTCCCATAGTCCAATAGCTCAAATATGAAGTGTATCCCAATAGAGAGACCACACATGAGTCAACACCTTGGAATATGCAATGAGGGATTACATTGCACAGTTCCTATGTTTGGTGACCCACTGTGGACTGACATTGGTCTACACTTACCAGTGAAGTTCCTGCAAACATATAACTCAAACCAAGCATCAAATACAACTTAATTCATCTTAGTTCCAGGGTGACTTCATCAAATCTAGGTTAGTGTGGATGTAATACCCAACACTAGGGGTCCTCCCTAGGTCGTTACAAAAAAGTGCACTTTTTATGTAACGGCCCGGCCTAGGGCTCAGAGGCTACCGCACCCCATCATGGGCCGAATAGCTTGGCCCACCAGTAGGCCCGTTAAAGGGCTGCAGCCCAATACACCCCAACGCCTCTCCCGCCTGTTTCTCAGCAAGGCGCGTTTTTGGCGCTAGGAATCGAACCCGCAACCCTTGATAAGCCAACCATCCAATGTCCTCATCACCAACTGAGCTGTCACAACCCGCATTTTCACCGCATAAAAATCTTATCAGAGCAAGGGAAAATGCATGTCATGATGCCACGTCAGCAGGGGATAACTGCGGACGCTCAGGCAAACACCAAACTAATCATGAAGAAAGATTCTTTTTAAGTTATTTTAAGGAAAATCAGTTAAGTGCAGTAGTTAGCCGTATCCCTCGGCTTAGTGGCTCATCTAGTCCACAAATCAAAATATATTATACGCTGCGGAAACATACTTGATTAGATTAACTCAAACATCCTACATGAGTAAAAACGTCCCTAAAGGACAACTCATGCTATGCAAGACTATAAATTTATTATAGTAGGAAAGATAGCTTTTACGGTCGCTAAAAATAACAAGTTAGAGCTTCAAATTATGCAATTCATGAAGTAATAGTAGTAGATTTTATAGTTGAAAATACCTAACATGCATTCCTAACATAAATCCTCTCAGAGAACAAGTAATCCACATCCACATTTAAAGAAATGAGCAGCTAGCAACTATCAAACAACTAACAATTCAGTGGGCGCCAACAAACTGACACGAACCCACGAACAAAAGTATGTCTGAACTAGTAAAACTAAACAACACCAAACTACCTCGCTATGACGAGGCAACAACCACGGCCAACACTGCCGCCCAGAAAAATCCAAAACCAGCACTGCTAACTGCTACAGCTCTGAACCTGAGGCATTCCAAAGACAGAACACCTCAGCAAGAAGGTACAAATAGTGGCAGGAAAAGTATTAAGCCAAAATAAACAAAGGTCAACAGGGGGACCAACCCAAGACCAAAATCACTGAAGTAAAGTACAAAAGAAAACATGGCATCAACAGGAAAAGAACTCCTACGTGACTTATCATGTTCCATGAGGGTACACTAGACGCACAAGGATATAAGGTGACTCCATGAATATTTCACCAGAAAGAAAATACAAAACCTTTATTAGGCACCTGTGGTCGACTCTACCCAAAAACACAGGCAAAGTGGTCACTCTTGGACACACCACCCAAAAACAACATGGGCGAGGTGGTCACTCTTGGACACACCACCCAAAAACAAAGCGGATATATCATCCGTTTAACTGCGAGTGAGTCTCATACTCTACACCATACACCGCAGATATCCAAAAACCAGGTAGACTTCCACAGGGCACTAATGAAGGTAATAAACACTGCGGAGGTGGAATCGTCCACTAACTCCCGCATTCAAGAAACCTAAAGAAACCACAACACAAATATCTCAAGATTTGGCTCGACAGATCTACTTGATATTGCCGAACTCAAGACGTGGTTGATCAACCTCTAGGAGCAATTTACAGTCCTAGATAAATTCTAACGTGCTAAATAACGAAAGCTGAAACATGCATAGCCATCACTAAGACACACCAGGAGCAATTAACCAAAACCATAAAAAATCAGGCTTCCCAAGACAAAATCTTACAACAACAAAGGATCGCTGAAACGATTAATCATAACCATGATTTGGAAGAATAAGCGCAAAAAATTTAAAGAACATGAAAGTATAGTCGTTACCATCAGATCGGACAAAGAGAAACGAGGGGAAAACCACCACTTTCCTTGGTTTTACCGAAAAAGTCCTCTGAATTGCTCCACGTCGTAGATCAGGGCAAAAGACTGCGGGAGGAGTTGAAATCTAGACAAAAAAGGTCGAAAAGGGGATTATGGACGAAAAACCCTAACGAGAGATCTCAAGAAACGGGGAAGAAATTACCACGAGGGCGCAGCTCTCGACGAGAGCTTTCCAGATCTACGATTGGTTTGAAATTCCGAGCACCGGAACACCGTCAACGGCCACCGAAAGGATTAAGGACGGACAACCTCTTTCTCGCTCACGCCGCTCTAGTTCGGGAGGAAAAATGAATCGGAGAAGATGAAGAAGATATTTATACTAAAGGTGATAACAGGAAGAACAAACAAAATAGATTGGTTTCGGCTGAACCAGATTTCCCAAGACGGAAGGATTACTCGAGTACTAAGGGAATTACACGAGTACAACACAAGGGTTACTCGAGTACTAAGGCACATACTCAGGTACAACAAGGGAATTACTCGAGTACAGTTCATGGAATTACTCGAGTACTAAGGACTTACTCGAGTACAAGGGACTTACTCGAGTGCAAGGGACTTACTCGAGTACAAGGGAGGATCCACTCGACAAAATCTGCTCGAAAATTGTCAAACTCAATTTGAAAATCGTCGAACTCAATTCGAAGGGCCAGATCGTCGAACTCAACACGAAGATCCGCTAGACCTACAGCAAGCTCCGCTCGACGATTGTCGTGCTAGCTCGACGATCGTCGACCTCCAGCCAGCGCCCAGAAAATAAGTTACAATCGTCGAGGTACGCTCGACGATCGTAGACCTCAGACAGCGCCCAGAAAAGAAAAACAATCGTCGAGCTCCGCTCGACGATCGTCAACCTCAAACAGCGCCCAAAAAAGAGAAATAATCGTCGAGCTCCGCTCGACGATCGTCGACCTCAGACAACGCCCAGAAAAGAGAACAATCGTCGAGCTCCGCTCGATGATTGTCGAACTCGACACAGCGCCCAGAAAGAAAAATAATCGTCGAGCGCTCCGCTCGACGATCGTCGAACTCGATACAACACCCAAAAAATAAAATTCAAAAAGGTTAGTTCGACGAAATCCCAAACCTTTAGAAGGGCTTCCCGAGAATCAAATCAAGCAGTCAATAATATAGCAATTATCTTGTTCAGGTAGTTGAACAAGGAACTGTGAGATCAAAACAAAGGCTCAAACGCGACGAATTAAACGAAACTCATGCCATAGGCGAAAACTGATGCTACGGACACAACGACGAAGTCAAAACCAAAATCCTACGAGTCATTCTCGAGATATTAACCGCCAAAATATGCGGCGAACAAAAATCAAAACCCAAAACTTCGATCGCGCGCCGAGACTCCAAAAACGCTCGGGTTGCGACGAAACTGGACGAGCACGTACAAAACTATTCAAATCCAACACTCGACGTTAAAAGTAACGCCACGACGTCATAAATCTGACGTTGCCCAAACAAATAAAATCATCAAAAAATCGGGGGCGTTACAGTCACTCCCCCTAAAAAGAAGTTTCGTCCCGAAACTTATCACAACTCCAAAACCAAACCAAAATTGATAAAACCATGTATAACTGAAAACATAGCAACATACCCGAAACTAAGAGAACAGGTGCGGATGAGATTCCCTCATCGTCGATTCCAATTCCCACGTCGTGCTCGCGACGTCTTGATTTCTCCAAAGAATCTTGACCATAGGGATGGTCTTTCTCCGCAACACACGCTGTTGAGAATCCAGGATACGCACAGGTCCTTCCACATATGTAAGGTTGGGCTGAATCTGGGGTATCGAGTCGAGCACTTGACGATCACTACGAACACACTTCCGCAACTGTTTCACATGGAACACATCATGGACACCAGAGAAGGTCGCAGGCAAATCCAGCCTATAAGCTGACACTCCGATGCGCTCAAGAATCTGGAAAGGTCCCACATACTGGGGGTCTAACTTGTGGTTCCTTCCAAACCTTTTAACGCCAAGACATCGGAGAAACTTTCAGAAAAACCAAGTCCCCAACGACAAACTACAGATCGACCCTTCGTAGATTAGCATATTTCTCATAGCGCTCTTGAGCCACACGAAGCTTTTCCCGAATGTGAGTCAGGGCACAATTCATCTCTTCAAGGGCTTCCGGACCTAACAACGGTCTCTCACCAACTTCAACCCAAAATAATGGAGTTCTACAACGCCTCCCATACAAGGCCTCAAACGGATCCATCTGCAGACTCTCTTGATCACTATTATTGTATGCAAACTCCATGAGTCTGAGACGCTCATCCCAAGCACTACCATGATCCAAAATATAACACCTGATCATATCTTCTACGATCCGATTCACCCTTTCCGTCTGACCATTAGTCTGTGGATGATAGGCGGTGGAATACCTTAAGTCAGTACCCAACCCCTCCTGTAAACTCTTCCAAAAGCGAGACTTAAATCTAGAGTCTCGATCTGATACGATACTAACAGGCACACCATGTAACCTGATGACCTCTTCAAGATATAACTCAGCTATCTTCTTCATCGAGTACCCAATCTTAAATGGAACAAAGTGAGCACACTTTGTCAATCTGTCGACTATCACCCAAACAGAGTCGTGCCCACAGGGAGATTTTGGCAGACCGGTGATGAAATCCATTGAAATACTCTCCCATTTCCAACTTGGAATATCAAGCGGTGTCAACTTACCACCAGGCCTTCTATGATCAGCCTTAACACGCTGACACGTATAACATTCCGATACAAACTTTGCGATGTCATTCTTCATCCCTAACCACCAAACAATTTGCTTTAGATCTTTATACATCTTAGTGGAACCAGGGTGGTAGGCTACACTAGAACCATGAGATTCAGCACAGATCTTAGCTCGAATGTCGCCAAAGGCGGGGACGCAAAATCTACCCCAATACTTCAGGGTGTCCAACTCGTCCACAGAGAAATCGGGTAGCTCTCCCTTCAAAGTTCTATTCCGGAGGTGCAACAAATCAGGATCATCCTTCTGATGTGCTCGAGTAAGGGAAATCCAAGAGGGTTCTTCTGCTTCTAGACTAGCAGGCACAGTACTACTCCCGACCTCAATATCCATCAACAAAAATTCTTCTATCAAGGACTGCACCGACAAATTAAAAATCTTAGCGGTCTTTCTACTCAAGGCATCAGCTACTACATTAGCCTTTCCTGGATGATAAAAAATTTCCACTTCATAATCCGCCACATATTCTAACCACCGACGCTGGCGCAGATTTAGTTCTTTCTGAGTGAAGACGTACTTCAAACTCTTATGGTCCATATAGATCTTGCACAACACGCCATATATTAAGTGTCTCCAAAGCTTCAGCGCATAAATTACGGCAGAAAACTCCAAATCATGCGTCGGATAGTTTCTCTCGTGGATCTTTAGTTGCCTCGATCCATACGCGATCACCTTACCATCTTGCATTAAAACACAACTAAGTCCGATGTGTGACGCATCAACATACACAACATACTGAACTCCTTCAGTAGGTAAGGTTAAAATCGGAGCAGTACATAATCTCTTCTTCAGCTCTTGGAAAGCCTCTTCACACTTATCACTCCAAATGAAAGTAGTATTCTTCTGAGTAAGTCTAGTTAGAGGAGCAGACAACACCGAAAACCCCTCCACGAATCTTCTATAATAGCCAGCCAGGCCTAATAAACTCCTAATCTCCTTGGGTGTAGAAGGTCTCTCCCATTCCATTATAACAGAAATCTTGGTCGGGTCTACAGAAATACCGTCCTTGCTTACCACATGACCCAGAAAGGACACCTGAGGTAACCAGAACTCACACTTGCTCAACTTTGCATATAACTTATGCTCCCTCAGGGTGGACAAAACCAGACGCAAATGCTGAGTATGCTCCTCAACATTGCGGGAATACACCAAGACATCATCTATGAACACAATAACAAATCGGTCCAAGAAATCTTTAAACACCCGATTCATCAAATCCATGAAAGTAGAGGGTGCATTGGTTAAACCAAAAGACTTCACCAAAAACTCATAATGTCTATGTCGTGAACGGAAAGCGGTTCGAGGAATATCTGTCTCACAAATCCTGAACTGGTGGTAGCCTGAGCGAAGATCGATCTTTGAAAATACCGAGCTACCACGCAATTGGTCGAACAGATCATCAATCCTTGGCAGGGGATATCTATTCTTAATGGTTACCTTGTTCAATTCCCTATAATCGATGCAAAGCCTCATCGATCCATCTTTCTTCTTGACGAACAAAACAGGAGCACCCCATGGAGAAGTACTTGGTCTAATAAAACCATAACTGAGCAACTCATCGAGCTGAGTACGCAACTCGTCCAACTCATGCTGAGCCATATGGTACGGTGCTTTAGCAATAGGACGAGTACCTGGCTCGAGGTCTATCACAAACTCTATCTCCCTTTCCGGAGGAAGTCCTAGAAGACTATCAGGAAAGGCATCTGGAAACTCTAGCACCACCGAGAGATCCTCAAGACGTGGCATAACAAAAGCTGTCTCCAGAGCAGAAATAAAAACCAAAAACGCCTCGCAACCAGACTATATAACACGACAAGCACGTACCACAAAAATGACAGGAGAAACTCTGTCCTGAAATCCATAGACTCTCATAGGTTGTCCGTCATCCATTCTGAAATCCAATAGCTTAGCCTTGCACTGGATGAGCGCATCATACTTGGACAGCCAGTCCATGCCCAGAATCACGTCAAAATCAGACAAATCTAAAATCATCAGATCCACAAAGGCCAGACAATTGCCAAGATAAATAGGGCATCTCAGAACTCCTTGGTTAGATATCACAAAATCACTGGAAGGGAGCCTGACATTGAAGGAGCCTCCCAAGTGGTCCACACTCAGGCGATGTTTATCAACAAATCTCCGGGCCACAAAGGAATGGGTGGCTCCCGAATCGAAAAGAACGCGGGCCCACCTATTCCGCACCTTAAACACCCCTAAAACCGTAACATATATAACTAAACGAACGATAACTAGGGCAACAACGATAATTAACAAGGATAAGTTAAACTGAGTCTAACCTGATATCACTTGGGTAGAGGTTTGGGCTTCCTCGCTGGTCATCACGTTCAGCTTTCCTTTTCCTTTATCTAGGTTTGGTGGCGGTGGCAGAGCTCGAAGTGGGTTAGGCTGCAGCGGGGACTGAGCCTGGTAGCACGAAGACTTCTGGTGTCCCTTCTGCCCACACTAGAAGCAAATCCTTTCTTTCATCCAGCAGCGAGTCACGTCATGACCCTTCCTTGCACAGAACGAGCACACAAGCTCTCCCTTGGGCACACCTTGGATGGTGTGCACCTGCTGCTGCTTCAGGGTGGCAGTCCTCTTGAAGCACCTTTCGTAGGGGTGGCCAGGACGACCACAGAAGCTACACACTTCCTTACTTTTATTCTTCGAAGAAGGGCTAGATGCCCTGGAGCTACCATCCTCAACGCCTTTTCTTTTCTCCTTCCTTGCCGCAGCACCGCGGTTCTTGGCGTTTTCAATCGCCTCCACTTTTAAAGCGGCTTCCACTGCTTCAGCATAACTTTCAGTTTGGTAAGCGCATGCCAACTGCTGGATATCGCTTCTTAATCCTCCCAAGAAATATTTCACTCTACCCTCCTCAGAAGCTACCAAATCAGGAGAAAACCTACTCAGTTTGCTAAACTCAATCTCATACTCGCTCACGGTGAGCTGTCTCTGCTTTAGATGCAGGAAGTTATTCATCAGGCGGTCTTGCTCAACCGAGGGTAGAAATTTCTTCAGCAGCATCTTCTTAAAAGATTCCCAAGTACAGCCTTCCTTTAGGCTCTCTCTTTCCCAAATCCACCAACTCTTTGCCAGACCATTTAACTGATAGGCTGCAATCATCACCTTCTGGGCTTCTAGAATTCCGGAATACGAAAGCATCTACTCGATGGAGATGATCCAGTCATCTATAATCACAAAGTCAGCACTCCCGTCAAAGGTGGGAGGCCCCAACCGCTGGAAGTGCGATATGAAATTCATTTTTGGTGGTATCGCCATCGGGGGCACCAGAGGAGCAGGGGTATCGGGCACGACTTGGCCCGAGGCGGGCTCTTGCTCTGAAGGTTGCTGCGCGGGAGCGGCAGACAACAAAGACTCAATTTGCGATTGCATCGCAACCAATTGTCTCGACAGAGCCTCATTGCTCTGACGCAGACTCTCGATAATCGCGTCACTTTGCGCACCTGATGACTCACCCTCCGACTGGGGAGTCGACCTCGTCTCAGGATGCTTTGGCGGCATTTCTAAAAAGCAAATGAACAACTCATCAAAATCCTAGCTTACAACAAAGCCACACGCCTAGTTAAGACCATACTTAAAAGACACTTGCTTATGCTGCAACTTGCTCTGGGATTTTATAATGATGTTATGTCCTACTTAGGATGATATCCTCTCATCATATTGACTTCTGTGCCTATGACATGAATGCATGTATTCTTTATTCTATTTCTGATTTAAAACCATGTGTGTACATATGTCATCCCACAAATCTTTAGCTTGGCACGTTGTGCTTATGCAATGTTATGTTATGCATGATTGTGCTATTCATTCTAAAAAGGCCCTAATGCATGTTATGAGCGGCGTACGCATGAAAATGTTATGCATCCAATACTACATAACATTCTCATGCAACGAAAAAAGAAACGTGCTAGTCGCATTCATGTGGTGAGGTTATGCATCCCATACTACATAACCCTCACATGTTGCCCCTATGGTGGATCCATATACAGACACATATTATGCATCCCATACTACATAATATGCCCCGTATACTTCATGTTATGATATGAGTGTAGTGTTCGTGCTTCAGCCAAGACGTGCTGATGACATATCGGTGTGTGTATGATATGATGCTAAACACCTAATACCAACAAGGAAAGGTTGCCCGACAAATTGTCAAGCAACCTCCCTCTGATACCAACTGTCACAACCCGCATTTTCACCGCATAAGAAGCTTATCAGAGCAAGGAAAAATGTGTATCATGATGCCACGTCAGTAGGGGGTAACTGCGGACGCTCAGGCAGACACCAAACTAGTCATGAAGAAAGATTCTTTTTAAGTTATTTTAAGGAAAATCAGTTATGTGCAGTATTTAGCCGTATCCCTCGGCTTAGTGGCTCATATAGTCCACGAATCAAAATATATTATACGCTGCGGAAACATACTTGATTAGATTAACTCAAACATCCTACATGAGTAAAAACATCCCTAAAGGACAACTCATGCTATGCAAGACTCTAAATTTATTATAGTAGGAAGATAGCTTTTACGGTAGCTAAAAATAATAAGTTAGAGTTTCAAATTATGCAATGCATGAAGTAATAGTAGTAGATTTTATATTTGAAAATACCTAACATGCATTACTAACATAAATCCTCCCAGAGAACAATTAATCCACATCCACATTTAAAAAAATAAGCAGCTAGCAAGTATCAAACAACTAACAATTCAGTGGGCGCCAACAAACTGACACGAACCCACAAACAAAAGTATGTCTGAACTAGTAAAACTAAACAACACCAAACTACCTCGCTATGACGAGGCAACAACCACGGCCAACACTGCCGCCCAGAAAACTCCAAAACCAGCACTGCTAACTGCTACTGCTCTGAACCTGAGGCATTATAAAGACAGAACACCTCAGTAAGAAGGTACAAATAGTGGCAGGAAAATTAATAAGCCAAAATAAACAAAGGTCAACAGGGGTACCAACCCAAGACCAAAATCACTGAAGTAAAGTACAAAAGAAAACAAGGCATCAACAGGAAAGGAACTCCTACGTGACTTGTCACGTTCCACGAGGGTACACCAGACACACAAGGCTATAAGATGACTACATGAATATTTCACCAGAAAGAAAATACAAAACCTTTATTAGGCACCTGTGGTCGACTCTACCAGAAAACACAAGCGAAGTGGTCACTCTTGGACACACCACCCAAAAACAACACGGGCGAGGTGGTCACTCTTGGACACACCACCCAAAAACAAAACGGATATATCATCCGTCTAACTGCGAGGGAGTCTCATACTCTCCACCATACACCGCAGACATCCAAAAACCAGGTAGACTTCCACAGAGCACTAATGAAGGTAACAAACACTGCGGAGGTGGAATCGTCCACTAACTCCCGCATTCAAGAAACCCAAAGAAACAACAACACAAATATCTCGAGATTTGGCTCGACAGATTCTACTTGACATTACTGAACTCAAGACGCGGTTGATCAACCTCTAGGAGCAATTTACAGCCCTAGATAAATTCTAACGCGCTAAATAACGAAAGTTGAAACATGCATAACATCACTAAGACACACCAGGAACAATTAACCAAAACCAGACAAAATCAGGCTTCCCAAGACAAAACCTTACAACAACAAAGGATCGCTAAAACGATTAATCATTACCATGATTTGGAAGAATAAGCGCAGAAAATTTAAAGAACTTGAAAGTATAGTCGTTACCATCAGATCAGACAAAGGGAAATGAGGGGAAAACCACCACTTGCCTTGGTTTTACCGGAAAAGTCCTCTGAATTGCTCCACATCGTAGATCGGGGCAAAAGACTGCGGGAGGAGTTGAAATCTAGAAAAAAAGGTCGAAAAGGGGATTAGGGCCGAAAAACCCTAACGAGAGATCTCAAGAAACGGGGAAGAAATTACCACGAGGGCGCAGCTCTCGACGACAGCTTTCCAGATCTACGATTGGTTTGAAATTCCGAGCACCGGAGCACCGTCAACGGCCACCAGAAGGATTAAGGACAGACAACCTCTTTCTCTCTCACGCTGCTCTGGTTCGGGAGGAAAAAGGAATCAGAGAAGATGAAGAAGATATTTATACTAAAGGTGATAACAGGAATAACAAACAAAATAGACCGGGTTCGACTGAACCAAATTTCCCAAGACAGAAGGATTACTCGAGTACTAAGGGAATTACACGAGTACAGCACAAGGGTTACTCGAGTACTAAGGCACATACTCGGGTACAGCAAGGGAATTACTCGAGTACATCATAGGGAATTACTCGAGTACTCAGGACTTACTTGAGTACAAGGGACTTACTCGAGTACAAGGGACTTACTCGAGTACAAGGGACTTACTCGAGTACAAGGGAGGATCCACTCGACGAAATCTGCTCGAAAATCGTTGAACTCAATTTGAAAATCGTCGAACTCAATTCGAAGGGCCAGATCGTCGAACTCAACACGAAGATCCGCTAGACCTACAGCAAGCTCCGCTCGACGATTCGTCGAGCTCAGCACGACAATCGTCGAGCTCCGCTCGATGATCGTCGACCTCCAGCCAGCGCCCAGAAAAGAAGTTACAATCGTCGAGCTCCGCTCGACGATCATCGGCCTCAGACAGCGTCCAGAAAAGAAAAATAATCGTCGAGCTCCGCTCGACGATTGTCGACCTCAGACAGCGCCCAAGAAAGAGAAACAATCGTCAAGCTCCGCTCGATGATCGTCGACCTCAGACAGCGCCCAGAAAAGAGAACAATCGTTGAGCTCCGCTCGACGATCGTCGAACTCGACACAGCGCCTAGAAAGAAAAACAATCGTCGAGCTCCGCTCGACGATCGTCGAACTCGATACAGCGCCCAGAAAATAAAATTCAAAAAGGCTGGTTCGACGAAATCCCAAACCTTTAGAAGGTCTTCCCGAGAAATAAATCAAGCAGTCAATAATATAGCAATTATCATGTTCAGATAGTTGAACAAGGAACTATGAGATCAAAACAAAGGCTCAAATGCGCCGAATTAAACGAAACTCACGCCGTAGGCGAAAACTGATGCTACGGACACAACGACGAAGTCAAAAGCAAAATCCTACGAGCCATTCCCGAGATATTAACCGCCAAAATATGCAGCGAACAAAAATTAAAACCCAAAACTTCGATCGCGCGCCGAGACTCCAAAAACGCTCGGGTTGCGACGAAACTGTACGAGCACGTCCAAAACTACTCAAATCCAACACTCGACGTTAAAAGTAACGCCGCGATGTCATAAATCTGACGTTGCCCAAACAAATAAAATCATCGAAAAATCGGGGGCGTTACAGGCCATCAATACCTTCTATGACGACGAGCTCGCCTTCCCCATCTCTCACTTTGAGGCGGGGTTGCGCCTCCCCCTCTGGCCGGAGATCCAGCAGATTCTAAAGTACTATGGCGTGGTGCCCGCGTAGCTGAACTCCAATGCCATCTCCATGATGGTGGCGTTCACGAGCTATCTCCGGTGAGAGAGGATTGAGTTCAACCTGAAAGTATTAAGGAAACTCTTCTCTTATAAGGCGACGCCGGATGGGGTCGCCTACTTTGGCGGCTCGCTGATCAAATTTCACGAGATCGCGAACAAGCACCACAACTGGATGAGCACGATCGCCTTTATCAAGGGCGATCTCGACAACATCCCGTACTCGCCGCAGCAGAAAGACGAGGAGGTCTACCGCCACCCGGCCGTGTCCGGCAACGATGCTGACCTCCATAAGTTTTTCCTCCACAAAGACTTCGAGGTTGCCTTCCTGTGAATGGGCCTCGACGCGCTTCTCCCCGTCCTACCCGACGAAGGTATTTTTCCCCCCACATTTGCCGAGCTCGCCCGGTCGCCGAGCTCGCCACATTGTTGTTGAAGATGCCTTGTAGGGGAGCTCGCCCGACCCCCTTGCTCGCGAGAAGGCTGTGGCGGCGGCCTGTAGAGACAAGGCTGCCTTCTCCCAACCCTCTTCCAGCAAGAGGCGGTCTGAGGATGCGGGATCGAACCCACCACACCGCAAGCCATTAGCAAAAAAGATGAAGAAGGCCGTGCTCACTCCGCGGGGGAAACAACATCAACAACATCAATCCATCCCCAAGTACATAAGATCGCCCGAGACCATCCCCGACGCGTCGCCGGAGAGCCCGCTGAAGGAGATCACCAGGAAGGGGCGGAAGGGCGGCGAGGCTCCTGCTCCCGAGGCGGCGATCTCCCCACCTCCTTCGGCAAAGAGGGCGGCTCGCGAGCGCAGGGCGCTGAAACTTCATCCCCTCTTCAGCTTCGGGGGGCGGTGGAAGGACTTGGCGGGCGAGCCCATGGTGCAGTAGGATGAGCTGGCCCATCGGGTCTCCATCTCCACCCTGCACCCTTCCTGGCACGACCGCGAGCCCGCCACCGGCCATGCTTATGCCCTCGTCTTTGGCCTCTATGGCCGGGAGGATGTCGATGCCTACAAGAATATGACCCTGAGGCTGCTCGGCCATGAAGGCCTGCAGGCCCATCTGCGGGTCATGGAGCTTCATCATATGCTGACCTGCCGCAGCTTCAGCCTCAGCAACTAGCTCTAAAAAGCTGAGCAGGCCCGCGACGTCACCAAGGATAAGGTTGCCGACCAGTCGAGGAGGCTCGGCATCGCCGAGGGTCTTCTCGCCCAGGCCGCCGGCGGATTGGTGAGTATCGGGATTCCCCTTCCCCCTCATTTGAAATATTTTGCGCTGTTACTAATAAACTTTCCTGTCAGGATGCCAAGGCTGCCGGGGAGCTGCGGGCTCGCAATGCCGAGCAGGAGGAGGAGATCGGCCAGCTTCGCATCCGGCTTGCCGAGCTGGAGGGGGCGAATGCGAAGCTGAAAGAGGAGAATCAGCACCTCAACCGTGAGGTTCGCCACCAGGCGGAGATCTTCTTCCCGCCTAGCGGCGCCGATCCTACCCTCCCCTACAAGAGGCCAAGGATTTTTGGCGAGGCCGACCTTGTCGAGAGGCTGCGGATCAACTCCATCCAGGCCGCCGAATGCACCCTCCAGATGATGGACACTGGAGTGCTGGCGGAGGGATGCGAAGAGATCTCCTCCCGGGACCTGATGTCGAGGCTGTTCCCGGCGACGCCTCCCAGCGATAAGCAAGACAGTTTGGACGCGCTGTTTGGGAAGGGCTTCCCGGATCGGTCAGGCGAAGGGGAGGACCACCAATCTGGCGGGGGGGTGGGGGGTGGGGGTGGGGGTTGGGAGAGGTCTAAATGTATATACTTTCTTTTGTTTCCTCGCCGAGGCGAGCTCTACATGTAAACATCACTGTTTCATGAAATAGACTTTTGATTATAGTCAAGCCATGCTCTTCTTCTTTTTTCTATTTTCTGTCCTTGCTGTGTTCTGCCTGTTCGCGAGCCCTTCCCCAGGCGACCTTGCATAGATTGACTTCAAGTTTAATAATCACTAGGACTCCCCCGGAGAGCACCTTTTGAGAGTTCGGCAATCCTCAGGGCTCGCCACGAAAAGCTCGCGAGCTGTCCATGGCCTTATTCAACAAAAGATCAAGTTTACTATAATTTTTCCAAGTAAAATATCATGGGGGCAGGGCGTCTTGGCGGGATCCGCTTCCCCTTAGCGAGGTCCAAGGGCCTGGCTCGCCAATTCTTAGGATTCGCCTCAACTTGCTTGCGGGCAGCCCTTAATCTTACCAATCTGGAAACCAACTTCACCAAATTTTCCTGAGTGGAACACAGTGGGGAGACGAGGCAGCCCAGCGCGATCCTCCTCCTCCTAGCGAGGTCCTAGGGCCTAGCTTGCCACCCTTCAGTCGAGAATGGGGTGAATCTAGCGAACCCGAGCTCGCCCATGCCGAGCTCTCCACTCTTACCTTTAGAAGAGGAGCTTGTGGTGCACTACCTGGGGAGTGTTGACTTCTCCGAGGGACTTCCAGCCCTGCCAGCTAGGTGAGAGTCTGACAGCGGGATCTGCTCGGGGTCCAAGGCTGATACCATTGAGTTACTTTCAGCCCTGTCAGCTAGGTGAGAGCTTGATAGCGGGATCTGCTTGAGGTATAAGGAAGACACCGAGTGACTTCCAGCCCTGCCAAGTAGGTGAGAGCCTGATAACGGGATCTGCTCGGGGTCCAAGGCTGATACCATCGAGTGACTTCCAGCCCTGCCAGCTAGGTGAGAGCCTGACAGCGGGATCTGCTCGAGGTCTAAGGAAGACATCGAGTGACTTCCAGCCCTGCCAGCTAGGTGAGAGCCTGACAGCGGGATCTGCTCGGGGTCCAAGGCTTATACCATCGAGTGACTTCTATCCCTGCCAGCTAGGTGAGAGACTGACAGCGGGATCTGCTTGGGGTCCAAGGCTGATACCATCAAGTGACTTCCAGCCCTGCCAGCTAGGTGAAAGCCTGACAGCAGGATCTGCTCGAGAAGAATTCAGATTTATTTCTGAATTTCAAGAAAGAAGCTGATTGAAGATCAACTTCAAAGGAGATCAACCCTACTATGTTAAGATTCAAGAAGCCTTGAAGAAAGCTAAGTCAGGTCGATCTCTATCATCAGATTCTTTCAAGAACTGATCAAGAAACTGTTCATCCTTTCTCTCTAAACCAGGGTGGTGGTTAAAGTTTAGATTTACATCTATTTTCTGTAGGATCTTTTTAAGATCTGAGTTATAAGCCTGATTTATAAAGGCTGAGTTGTAGGAGATATAGTTCTCTGAGTGGTAGGCCTTGTTGAAGGCTGAGGTAGGGTTGTGAGCCTGAGTTATAGGAGATTGTCATCTCTGAGTTGTAGGCCTTGTTGAAGGCTGAGGTAGGGCAGATTGCTTGAGCTGTAGGAGTGTGGACTCACTCTGAGTTGTAGGAGCCTTGTTTGGGTTCTGAGCTGTAAGATCTGCGGATCTGAGAAGAAGGAAAGAAGTTAGGCCGAATCTAGCACACTTCTAGATAGGAGAAGGGGGAAAGTGGATGTACCCAGACCTTGGGGAACCACTTTAAATCAGTGTGCAATCTGTGATTGTGTGTGGTATTATCAATTATGTACTGTGATAGCTGTAGAAATATCTAGTTTAGTTAATTAACTGAATTACAAGTTCTGCCTTAGAAGAAAAAGGAATTACACCTATTCACCCCCCCCCCCCTCTAGGTGTTTAGGAACCAATTCTTTCAAGTGGTATCAGAGGGAGTTTACTCAAAGATAGACTTAACAGTCTGAGTAAGATCTATGAGGCAGAATAAATTGCAGAACAAAGTTAAAGAAGATGGATTCAGGAGAAAACCATAAAGAACTTGGTTCAATGAAGTTGCCCATCTGTAGGAAGGAAATTTTTGCAATATGGAAGGAGAGGGTCAGATTATTTATGGAGGTATCTGATCCTAGAATTTATATAACAGTTCAGGAAGGACCATATGTTCCAATGAAGGTTTCTGTTCTTGATGCTAATGAAAGGACTCCTAAGAATTTTTTAGAAATGACAAAGGATGAGATCATCTTGGCTACAATAGATAAAAGAGCAAAAAATATTATAGTGAGTGTCATAGATGATTCAACATTCCAGAATCTGATTCACTGCAAAACTTCTAAGGAAATGTGGGACACATTGGTTGTCTACATGGAGGGTTCTGAAGAGGTTAGGCAAGATAGAAAGTCTATGCTTAATCAAGAGTATGAGAGTTTCAGACAAGCCAAGTCTGATAGTATAACTGAATGTTAAAAGAAGTTCTACAGAATAGTAAATGAATTAATGTCCTATGGAAGAATCTTCAGTACATATGAGCTGAATGACAAATTCCTTAGGACATTGACTAAGTATTGGGATACAAAGATCTATGCCATAAGGGAAGTGGCCAGACTGGCAGAGATTTCACCTCCAACACTGTTTGGTAAATTGCTGTCATATGAGATGCAGCTGTTGGCCAGAAAGGAGGAAGAAAAAATTACAAAGGTTGACCATAGAGAAAAGTCTGTGGCCTTCAAGGTAGAAGCCACAAGGAAGAATAGGAGAATGTCTCCATCTTCTCCTAAGAAAGATGTAGAAGTGAACTCAGAAAATTCTAATAATCCCAGTTCAGACAGCAGTAATTCAGATGAAGACTTTGCTGCTTTCACTAGGCAGTTTTAGAGATTCTTAAAGAAGAAGCAGTGAAAATCTTAGCCATCCTCATCTCAGTCCAGGGATGACTATTATCAGAAGGGGAAATTGTCCAGGAAGGACAAGAGTGGGACAAAGCCTAGCAAGTCAACTACATCAAAGATTATTTACTACTACTGCAATAGACCTGGACATGTTGTGGCTGACTGTGTAGACAAAAGTAAGGAGTCTGCTGATAAAAAGAAGTCTCAGCACAAGAGCAAGAAGGAGAAATCCTTGGTAGCTAAGAAAGAGAAAAGTTGGACAGATCAATCAACTTCAAAGTCTGAATCTGAGGCTGAGGCCTATATCGGTCTGTTTGCAACAGAAGAATAGGATGAGTTCTTGAGATTACTGGACTCTATCTATGAACAAGAAGACCATCAGTGCAAAGGACTGATGGCTATGTCTGAAGAAGACCAGTGCCAGGATCAACCTGGCCCCGGTAAGGTAAAAAGTTCATCTATAGATTCTGATTACTTCACTGGGTCAGTGAAAGATATTGTACCTACTCACCTAGAGGGGGGGGGGGGTGAATAGGTGACTTAAATCTTTTTAACTTTTTAGGCAGAATTCAGATTAATTCACAGAGTTATAACTACTTTTACCAAGAAAACAAACAACAATCACAGCAAACCACATACACACAGTGAACACACAGGTTTATAGTGGTTCCCCAATGTTTGGGTACATCCACTTTCCCCCTTCGCCTATCTAGTAGTGTACTAGATTCGGCCAAACTCCTCTACTATCTCAGATCCTCAGATCTTACACTCAGAACCCCAAAACAGGTTCCTACAACTCAGGCCCAAGGCCCTACAACTCAGCTTCTTCACAAAGCCTACACTCAGCCACCAAGGCCTACACTCAGCTACCAAGGCCTACACTCAGCCACAACAGGCCTACACTCAGAGATTCAAATCTCCTACACTCAGGCACTCAAGCCCTACACTCAGCCTTTATAATTACAGGCTTACAAAACTCAGATCCCTAAGGATCCTACAAGATATTTTGAATACACAATGTTAACTCTACAACTCAGAGAAAAGAGAGAAGAGTTGTGAGTTTCTTGATGAGTTCTTGGAAGAACTCAGCTGAAATCAACCTGACTTGACTTTCTTCAAAGCTTCTTGAATGTAGAACACAATAAGATTGATGTCCTCTGCAGTTTATCCTTGATCTCTGCTACTTAAGATTCAGAACAAATCTGAACCCTTCTTCTCAGCCTGGTTCCAACGGCTGACTTCTTGGATGGAGCTCTCTCTCTCCAACTACTTAGATCTTCACTTGATTCTTCAAGGAATAGCTAGATCTTCTTTGTATATTGATCACTTGAACTTGTGTTCAATCAAATCAGTTTCTGTATACAGTATAAGCCTATTTATAGGCCTTCTTCATGGTAACCGACTGGTCCGGTTCATAATTGATTTCTGACAACTCTGACAGGTGCAGTAGACCAGCTGGAATGACAGCTGTAAAGTCATCCAGTCAGTTCTTGAAAAATCTGTAACTGTCTGTAAGTGTCGAGACTGTCTGTCTTTAAGTGTCGACACTTATAGACTAAGTGTCAACACATGTTGTCTAAGTGTCGACACTAGCCTACAAGGTGTCGACACAACTCCTTGTGTTGTATATTTTATATCTCGACACTACTTCTTCATGTGTCGACACTGATAATGTGTGTCGACACAAGTACTTGTACTTCAGTATATTGCTGAATTCTTGTAAGTGTCGACACATCTCCTTTGTGTCGACACATCTTCATGTGTTGAACTTGTGCAGTGTCGACACATCTTCTTGGTGTCGACACATGCCTTCTGTGTTGATACTTGCTGAGTGGCGACACTGCTCCTTGTGTCGACACATTATTCTTCTGTTGAGACTTTTGCTGAGTGTCGACACATCTTCTTTGTGTCGACACTTGTACTTAGAATATTCTTGAACTTTGCTAAGTGTCGACAGAGCTCCTTGTGTCGACACTTTCTTCAAGTGTTGAGTCTTCAGCTGAGTGTCGACACATTCTTTCTTGTGTCGACACTTTCTTCAAGTGTTGACTCTTCAGCTGAGTGTCGACACATTCTTTCTTGTGTCGACACTTTTACTTAGACTCTGCTGACTTTTGCTGAGTGTCGACACAGCCTCCAAGTGTCGACACTTTCTGATGTAGACACAGTTTCTTTGGGTGTCGACACAACTTCTAAGTGTCGACACTGCTTCACTGCACTTTTCTTCATTGAGTGTCGACACAGCTCCTTGTGTCGACACTTTCTGACTGGTGTCGAGTCTGCATCCCTGGTGTCGACACAAGTACTCCAAGTGTCGACACTGCTTGCCTGGGTGTCGACACAAGTCTTCTTAAGTGTCGACACTTTGCTCCTGGGTGTCGACACATGGACTTAGAAACTTTTTCTTCTTTCCTGTAAATACTTAACGTGCACAAGTAAACTCAAAACACATCAAATACATTTTTGATGTATATCATTGAGTTGGGTGAGGCTTCTTCAAATCAGGTATATTAGAACCAATGTACCCAACAATCTCCCCCTATTTGGAGAAGTCATAACCCTTAGTCAATGATATACACCATACAGAATAAAATCATAGCATGATGTAAAGCAGGATTATATATAGCAGGACAAACATAAACATGTATCAATCAAACATGTATACATAGACATCATCACAGAACAAATATGAAATAGATTTAACATATAACACATTGTTCTAATATCTTGTCATATTCATCTTCAAAAGTTTACAAAGTGTTTAACATCAAAAGATTACATAGTAAACTTAAGAAAATTTCTATGCTATTTTTGATCAGCATCTTTGATCACTATCCCTTTTCCAGACTGTATCTTGACTTGCACAGAAGCTTCAGCATCTTCAGTTTCAGAAGGCTTTTTCCCTTTCAGCTCTTTTTTCTTTAGCTCTTCAGCTTTGATCTTTTGCCTCTCAAAATAATGATAAGGCTTGGGAAAGTACTTGCTAGGCTCCTGAGCAGTAGGAGGTAGCTTTCCCATCTTTGCCTTTCTTCTATATTGGACTATGGCTTCTTGCCTTGTCTCATGCTTTCTCCATTCCAATTCAGAAAACCACTTGTTTCTGTCTTATATATTATCTTTTGCAGCTTTCCATGCAGTTAAGATAATGTTTCTGGAAGTGGGGCTCCACTGCTCAAAGTCTGGTCTTAGTTCAGCTTGCTCCCTAAACCTCTTCTTAGACAATCTGGTTTCTTCTTCTTTCTGCAGAGCTTCTTGCATAGCCTCAGATACTGGCTGAACTACCTTCTCTATGATGACATTTTGCTGACCCCCAGGTGGGCTATACATAGACTGTATATCAGCTTGGACCATATCAAAATCTGGAGGAGGGTAGATGACTTGAGCCACTTCTGGTTGCTCCCCTCCTAGATATGCAGGATGTATCCTAGATTCTGCAACATTGTCATCATCACACAAAGGAGGATATCCAAGAGTAGCTCTGATAGAATTGGAAATCCACTTAGCATGATCAGAGTTGGCTTTGACTAAAACCCTCTCCCCCTTTATGACTTCTCTTTCTATGTGATCTCTGACATCATCTTTCTGAAATCTCACTTGGTTATCCAAATAATTAACTCCATCTTTAAAGAAAGGTTTCAACCTTTGGAGTTTGTCAGTTATCAACTTTTGAGAGTCTTGAATTGCAGTTGTAACAGCAGTTAAGCTCTCTTGTAGTGCTTTATCAAAATCTGCCTTATCAGTAGCAGTAGAAGTAGTCTGTCCAGCAGCTATATTCTTCATCTCTGTTACTATGGCATTGTGGGAAGCAGTTAAGTTATCATTCATTCTGAGCTGGTTCTCCAGAACATATCCCTGCTTCAGTGCAATGTCATCTACTTGAGGTTTTATCTTTTCTTGATGTGTAGCTAAGTACACCACTGCATTCCCTCCTTTGTGGAAGCAGTCTGTCATCTCCTTCTTATTGAGATTCATCTCAAATCTTATAGACTTAATGTCCTAGGCTAGATCAAACTGGAGAGATTTATGCCCCTCATCCACATAAGTTTCTATGGCTTTCCTGTGCTCATCCAGCTTGATTTGCATAACAACCATTAGAGCACTGTAATCTACTGAGGGAGTTGGCTGTAGTGTAGGCTATGGTGCTATGGTTTGCAATGCCTTCTTATAATTCTGACTTCTTCTTTTGAAAACTTGAAACTTCCTTTTCTTAGCTTTTGCAGCTTCCTCATCTTCTGATGCTGATGTGCTAGCAATATCTACCCTCTCTCTAGGTAGCTCCTCAACAGCTTGGGGCTTCTCAGGCTCTTTCCTTGTAGGTTCTTCTAGAATTGGCACTTGCTCCCCCTCAACTGGAGCATTCTCTCCCTCAGCAGCAGCACATTCATTGTCAAAATCTGTTTGATCCAGATTTAGGAAAAGATCTTCCATTGTATATTCTTGTGGAGAATGGGCTGGAGAAATTCTTGGCTCATCTACCACTGGATCAGATACTATTTGAACTGTAACAGATGTGTCTTCCATAACAACATATGAGACTTGACTATCAATCTGAGTTTGCTGATTAACATTAGTTAAGGAATCAGACAAAACATTATCCTCTATAGGGAAATCTAATGCATTAAGCTCAGTGATTACCTCAAGAATGATGTTTGTAGCTTGCTCACTCTCAAGAGGAGTTGGTTCTTCCACTATTATAGGCTCCCCATGGACTGAATCCTGATGTAAGGGGCTAGCTTGAGGTAGCTCCCCCTGCCTCTCAGCAACTTCTTGTTGAGCTGGAGACTTCCCAGCATCTCCAGTGTCTTCTTCTACAGGAGTGAAGACAACTTGCTCTTCACTACCAGAGCTGCTAGATGATTCTTGAGCTACTGGGGCAGCCTTCTTCTTCTTCTTTAGTGGTGTTACTTTCTCAGGAGTTATTTTCTCAGGGGTTGGCATCTCCTTAAACAAAACCCTGTCCCATCTGGAGAATATCCTCATATCCATTTTCCTCATATGATTGATTTTACTGCCAGCAGCTTGACCCATAACCTCTGGTATACTACTAGTCAAGTAAAGACTTAAGATTCTACCCAAATTGGGCTTCTTCATACTCTCCTTGATCTTTTCAAAAACTACTACAGACCAATCAGTTTTTAGGCTGAAAATTATCCTGGTCATGAGATTGAACATATGGGCAGAGACCCTATCATGCCCTCCAGGCTTACTTAAGATTACCTTGCCAACAATTTCAGAAAGAAATTTACCCTGGCTGTTCAATCCCTTCCTATTAAACACAGATCCAATTTTCAGTTTTGAATCCAGACCACACCATGTCAATACTTCTCTGGTCTTAGAAGCAGTTACTTTATCCTCTTCCTTGGTTCTTGGCAGGTTTAGAACCTTTCTTAAACTTTTTGGTGATACCTTCACCTTTTCTCCATGGACCCTAGACTTGATCTTGAGTCCAGATTCGCCTACTTGAGCTCCATTTAGAAATTCTAAGACTTCTTTCTTCCAGATTTTAGTCGGCTCTGAAACAAGAAATTCTAACCCTGAGTCTGCAACTAGGGTTACCACAGTCTTGATCTCCGGGTCTGCATCACCAAACGCGTCTCGCAACAGTTCATAGCCTTCATTGACGTTCTCCTCGAGCTTTGGCGCCATTAGGGTTTGAAGAATTTGACTGGAGAGAAGAGAGGTGTCGACACACAAGTTTTGTCTCGAAACTTTAGTGAGCGTGTCGACAGACAATGAAGAATTTCTATTTATACCTTTCTAGGTTTGAAGATGAAAATGCGGGTTAACTAACTTAAATTGTGTCGACAATATCGATAAGTGTCGACACTGACTTATAATGTCTCGACACCTATGTGTCGATACAAGTTTAGTCAACAGATTATATGTGTCGACACTTGTGTATGTGTCGACACCACTCAGCTCGACACATAGTCGAGACTTTACTTAGATAATACTGAGTAAGGCCTAAGTGTCGACACCTCCTTGGATGTGTCGACACCTACTTATCATGTGTCGACACTAATTTTCTGATGTGTCGACACCAACTTCCTAGATGTGTCGACACCTTTTCCCTGAAGTGTCGACACCACTTTTCTGTGTCGACACAGATATCTCTGTGTGTCGACACCTTTTTACTTAGCCATTTCTATAAACTTATTCTAAGTTTATCATACCTAGTTCAATTTTAAACCTATTGAACTTAGTTTCTTCTAGGGGCTTAGTATACATATCAGCTAGTTGATTATCTGTTTTAACATATTCCAGTAAAATATCTTCTTTCTCTACATGCTCCATAAGAAAATGATATTTTATTTCAATATGTTTAGTTCTACTATGGGAAACAGGATTATGTGCAATTGATATAGCACTTGTAGAATCACAAAAGAGTGGAGTTCTACTTACCTGAATTCCATAGTCCTCAAGCTGATGTTGTATCCATAGAAGTTGAGCACAACAACTTCCGGCAGCCACATATTCTGACTCAGCAGTGGAGATAGCCACACTTGTTTGCTTTTTGCTACTCCATGAAATCAGTCTTCCACCTAGGAATTGATAGGTTCCAGTTGTGTTTTTTCTGTCTTCTTTGCATCCTGCAAAGTCTGCATCTGAATAACCTGTTAGTTCAAAGGCCCAATTCCTAGGGTACCAAAGGCCTAGATAAGGAGTGCCCTTTAGATATCTCAATATCCTTTTGACTGCTGTCAAATGAGACTCCTTAGGGCATGCTTGATACCTTGCACAGACACATGTAGCATACATGATATCTGGTCTACTTGCAGTCAAATATAATAGGGAGCCAACTATCCCTCTATACAAAGACTCATCTACAGGTTTCCCTGCATCATCCTTGCTAAGAGACATACTTGACCCCATAGGAGTCTTCATGGTACTGGATGAATCCATACCATACTTCCTTATGAGTTCTAGGGTGAACTTAGACTGGCATATGGATAAACCATTCTCAGTCTGTCTAACTTGGATACCCAAGAAGAACTTAAGTTCCCCCATACTGCTCATCTCAAATTGTCTTTGCATTAGTTTTGCAAACTTTTTGCAAAGACTACTTTCAGTAGACCCAAATATTATGTCATCTACATATATTTGTACTAGTATTACTTTGCCTCTGGATTCCCTAAGGAATAGAGTCTTGTCTATTTTCCCCCATGAGAACTTATTCTTAATGAGGAAACTAGACAGAGTTTCATACCAAGCCCTAGGGGCTTGCTTTAACCCATATAAAGCTTTCCTAAGTCTATAGACATGATTAGGTTGAGTTGAATCAACAAAACCTGATGGTTGTTCCACATAGACTTCCTCTTTTAGATTACCATTCAGAAAGGCTGACTTTACATCCATTTGGTAAACTTTAAATCCTTGAAAGGTTGCATAGGCCAGGAACATCCTTATGGCTTCCAGTCTGGCTACTGGAGCAAAGGTTTGATCAAAGTCAATACCTTCTTCCTGCCTATATCCTTTAGCAACCAATCTTGCTTTGTTCTTAATGATGACTCCATGTTCATCCATCTTGTTCCTAAAGATCCACTTGGTTCCAATTATGTTGTGGTCTTTTGGTTTAGGAACAAGCTCCCAGACCTTGCACCTCTTGAACTGATTCAGCTCTTCTTGCATTGCCTCAATCCAATGAGGGTCTAGGATGGCTTCTTCAAACTTCTTTGGTTCAACTTGGGATAGAAAACTGGAGAAGAGCACTGCATTCAAATTTCTGCTCCTTGTTTGTACCCCTTGTCTTGGATCACCAATGATTTGTTTTGCTGGATGATCTCTTAGATGCCTATTGGCTGGAGGCATCCTGGCTTCAGGTTGAACTTCTTCAACTTCTTCATCTTGCTGTACTCCTTGAACTTCATCTGCATTAGGTACATATAGTACTCCCCCTGGACAGCAGCCACTATCTTCTACATGCTGTCTTGCAGTAGGTTCTTCTTCAATAGTGAGCTTGTCCATCTTCTTTGTTATACCTGTGGAGCTGCATATACTACTAGACAACTCATTGTTAATAACTCTAGTTTCATCAAATACTACATGTACAGACTCTTCTACAACTTGAGTAGACAAGTTGTAGACTCTATAAGCCTTACTGTTGTTGCTGTACCCAACAAAAATTCCCTCTTGGGACTTGACAGCAAACTTAGTCAAGTAAGACTTTCCATTGTTAAGTATAAAGCACTTACAACCAAAGATCCTGAAGTAGGATAGGTTTGGTTTCCTGCCTTTCACAACCTCATAGGGGGTCTTGTTGTGGCTTTTAGTAATGGTAGCCCTATTAATAACATGGCATGCAGTATTAACTGCTTCAGCCCAGAAGTATTCTGGTAGTGATGTATCACTTAATAGGGTCCTACCAGCCTCAATCAAGGTTCTATTCTTCCTCTCAGCAATGCCATTTTGCTGAGGTGTTCTTGGTGAAGAAAACTCTTGAAATATCCCAAATTCTTCACATAGTTTTGTCATACTATCAGACTTAAATTCAGTACCATGGTCACTTCTTATTTTGACCACTGTACTAGCTAGTTCATTCTGAATTTGTTTGACAAAGCTATAGAAGACACTAGGTGTTTCAGATTTCTGTCTAAGGAAGAACACCCAGGAAAACCTTGAGAAGTCATCTACAACTACAAAGGTATAGACCTTCCTACCTAGGCTGTGAACTGGCATAGGACCAAAGAGATCCATATGCAAGAGGTATAAACACCTCACAGCATCTTTGTTTTCAATGCTTCTAAAGATGGATCTAGTCTGCTTGCCCTTTTGACAAGCTGAGCAAATACCATCTTTAATACACTTAACTTGAGGACCATTCCTCACTAACTCTTTGCTAAAGAGTTTACCAATTGTCTTGTAGTTTAGATGGGCTAGCCTCTTGTTCCATTTGACACAATGAGAGACTGTCTCATCAACTACAAGACACACTGGAGAACCATTGTTCTCAACCATAATGTCTAAGCAATAGACATTCCTTTTTCTATAACCAGTCAAAATGATCTCTTGATCATTTGACCTCCTGATATGACAACCATCGTTGATAAATGAGATGTCATATCCTACATCACTCAATTGACTTATACTAATAAGGTTATGTTTCAAACCTTTAACATAGACCACTTGAGTAATTGTAATATAGGAGTTAGATATGTTACCAAAACCCTTGATGATCCCTTTTTCAGAACCACCAAAGGTGACTTTTGGACCATCCTTGATGGGTGTGTAGTCCTTTAGTAAACCCCTTGTTCCAGTCATATGTCTGGAATATCCACTGTCCAAGTACCATATTGGGGCATGACCACTTGGACTCACCTGCAAAACAGATTAGTGAACCTTAGAACCCAAAGAATTCTTGGGTCCTTGGTACTGGTTAGTTTGCTTCCTAACAAAGCTACCTGCAGGTTTTCCAACAGGCAGTTTGCTACTCACTTTGACACTAGCATTGTGCCAACAGTCCATTGCAAAGTGGCCTACCTTGCCACAACACCAACACTCAAACTTATTGTACCTTTGCTTAGGTACAGTCTTAGCTGTTGTATCTACAGCTGGCTTGTTGAGAGTTGGGGCTTTGCCCTTGGACTTGGACTTGACAGTCCTAGCTGGTTTAGTAAATCCCAGTCCAGCTCTACCTTTGTGATGAACAAATTCATCAATTAAGGGTAGAACTGACTTAGGTTTTGAAAACCTAGCAACTAAATCTCTCTCCTTCTGAAGACTAATCTCCAGACTCTTGATTTGATCATTCTTAAATGATATAGTCCCCATCTGAATCACAGTTATGTGCTTCAGTCTGGCTATCTCATTTAGCTTTTGATCAAACATCTTCTCATAATCAGTTGCAGCCATTTTGAGACTTGCAATCTCCTTAGCTTGACTCTTGGCCAAGGATTTGCATTTCTTAAATTCTTGCAACAGAACTTTATTTTCATCTATTAATTGATGAATATCCTCTTCAGACTCAGATGCACTCTCATCACTTGATGAAGATGAATCTGATTCTGAACTAGCACAAGAAATTGAACTGAAAGAACAATTTTGTACCTTACTAGGTCCTGGCTGCTCCAGGATTTAGTCACTTTCTGTCAATGCCATCAGTCCTTGGCACTGACTGTCCTCTTGTTCATATATAAAGTTCATAATCTGGATGAACTCTTCTTCTTCTTCCTCAGCAAATAGTCCTATGTATGCCTCAGCATCTGACTCAGTTTCTGATGAAGAAATGTCTGACAGACTCTTATCCTTTTTGGCAACAAAAGACTTTTCCTTCTTGCCCTTGTATTGAGTCTTTTTCTTATCATTAGACTCCTTTTTTTTTCTCTGGACAGTCTGCAACAACATGTCCTTGTCTATTACAGCAATAGCATACAATTTTTGAAAGAGTTGTTTTGCTAGACTTGGTCTTTTTCCTGTCTTTCTTTGAAGAATTTTTATTCTGATAATAGTCTTCTTTACCCTGTGAAGTAGATGGCCTTGTCCTCCACTGTTTCTTCTTTAAGAACTTCTGAAAATGTCTTGTGAAGACAGCAAAATCCTCATCACTTTCACTGCTTTCAGACTTTCTGCTTGCTGACTCATCTGACTCAGTTTCAGCTACTTTTGGTGGTGGAGTTGGTGACTTACTTCTGTACTTTCTGGGGGCTTCTGTTTTGAAGGCCACTGTCCTTTCTTTATGTTCACTTCTTGTTGATTTCTCCTCTTCTTTCCTCACCATCAACTGCATCTCATAGGATAGAAGTTTTCCAAATAGTGTTGGTGGAGGAATTTCTGCCAACTTTGTCATTTCCCTAATGACACAGATCTTGGTGTCCCAATCTTTTGTTAGGGACCTTAAGAACTTATCATTAAGCTCATAGTTACTAAACTCTCTTCCATAGGACATGAGCTCATTCACAATCCTGTAGAACTTCTTATAGCATTCAGTTATGCTATCAGCCCTACCTTGCCTAAAGATTTCATATTCTTGGTTGAGCAAAGATTTTCTGTCTTGCCTCACTTCTTCAGAACCCACCATGTACACAATAAGAGTATCCCACATTTCCTTGGATGTCTTGTAGTGTATCAAATTCTGAAAAGTTGCATCATCTATAGCACTCACTATAATATTCTGAGCCCTTTTGTCCATTGTGGCTAGAACAATCTCATCCTTTGTCATTTCAGAGAAATCCTTAGGTGTTCTCTGATTTGCATCTAAGACTGAAACCTTCATGGGCACATATGGCCCTTCTTTCACTGTGATATAAATCCTAGGGTCTGAGGCTTCCATAAACAGTCTCACCCTTTCCTTCCAGATGCCAAAGATCTCTTTTCTACATATGGGTAGCTTCATGGATCCCAATTCCTTATGATTCTCAGCGGAACCCATGGTTCTTGATTGTCTTGATTCTGTAATGTTCTTAGACTGAATCTGCCAACAGGATCTACTCAGACAGTTATGTCCTTTTTTTGAGTAACCTCTCTCTGATATCACTTGAAATATATTGTACCTACTCACCTAGAGGGGGGGGGGGTGAATAGGTGACTTAAATCTTTTTAACTTTTTAGGCAGAATTCAGATTAATTCACAGAGTTATAACTACTTTTACCAAGCAAACAAACAACAATCACAGCAAACCACATACACACAGTGAACACACAGGTTTATAGTGGTTCCCCAATGTTTGGGTACATCCACTTTCCCCCTTCACCTATCTAGTAGTGTACTAGATTCGGCCAAACTCCTCCACTATCTCAGATCCTCAGATCTTACACTCAGAACCCCAAAACAGGTTCCTACAACTCAGGCCCAAGGACCTACAACTCAGATTCTTCACAAAGCCTACACTCAGCCACCAAGGCCTACACTCAGCCACCAAGGCCTACACTCAGCCACAACAGGCCTACACTCAGAGATTCAAATCTCCTACACTCAGACACTCAAGCCCTACACTCAGCCTTTATAATTACAGGCTTACAAAACTCAGATCCCTAAGGATCCTACAAGATAATTTGAATACACAATGTTAACTCTACAACTCAGAGAAAAGAGAGAAGAGTTGTGAGTTTCTTGATGAGTTCTTGGAAGAACTCAGTTGAAATCAACCTGACTTGGCTTTCTTTAAAGCTTCTTGAATGTAGAACACAATAAGATTGATCTCCTCTGCAGGTGATCCTTGATCTCTGCTACTTAAGATTCAGAACAAATCTGAACCCTTCTTCTCAGCCTGGTTCCAATGACTGACTTCTTGGATGGAGCTCTCTCTCTCCAACTACTTAGATCTTCACTTGATTCTTCAAGGAATAGCTAGATCTTCTTTGTATATTGATCACTTGAACTTGTGTTCAATCAAATCAGTTTCTGTAGACAGTATAAGCCTATTTATAGGCCTTCTTCATGGTAACCGGCTGGTCCGGTTCATAACTGATTTCTGACAACTCTGACAGGTGCAGTAGACCGGCTGGAATGGCAGCTGTCAAGTCATCCAGTCAGTTCTTGAAAAATCTGTAACTGTCTGTAAGTGTCGAGACTGTCTGTCTTTAAGTGTAGACACTTATAGACTAAGTGTCGACACATGTTGTCTAAGTGTCGACACTAGCCTATAAGGTGTCGACACAACTCCTTGTGTTGTAGATTTTATATCTCGACACTACTTCTTCTTCATGTGTCGACACTGATAATGTGTATCGACACAAGTACTTGTACTTCAGTATATTGCTGAATTCTTGTAAGTGTCGACACATCTCCTTTGTGTCAACACATCTTCATGTGTTGAACTTGTGCAGTGTCGACACATCTTCTTGGTGTCGACACATGCCTTCTGTGTTGATACTTGCTGAGTGGCGACACTGCTACTTGTGTCGACACATTCTTCTTCTGTTGAGACTTTTACTGAGTGTCGACACATCTTCTTTGTGTCGACACTTGTACTTAGAATATTCTTGAACTTTGCTAAGTGTCGACACAGCTCCTTGTGTCGACACTTTCTTCAAGTGTTGAGTCTTCAGCTGAGTGTCGACACATTCTTTCTTGTGTCGACACTTTCTTCAAGTGTTGAATCTTCAGCTGAGTGTCGACACATTCTTTCTTGTGTCGACACTTTTACTTAGACTCTGCTGACTTTTGCTGAGTGTCGACACAACCTCCAAGTGTCGACACTTTCTGATGTAGACACGGTTTCTCTGGGTGTCGACACAACTGCTAAGTGTCGACACTGCTTCACTGCACTTTTCTTCATTGAGTGTCGACACAGCTCCTTGTGTCGACACTTTCTGACTGGTGTCGACTCTGCATCCCTGGTGTCGACACAAGTACTCCAAGTGTCGACACTGCTTGCCTGGGTGTCGACACAAGTCTTCTTAAGTATCGACACTTTGCTCCTGGGTGTCGACACATGGACTTAGAAACTTTTTCTTCTTTCCTGTAAATACTTAACCTGCACAAGTAAACTCAAAACACATCAAATACATTTTTGATGTATATCATTGAGTTGGGTGAGGCTTCTTCAAATCAGGTACATTAGAACCAATGTACCCAACAGTCAGAATCAGATGCATCTGCATCAATAGATGTGGATGAGTCTGAATCTGAAGGAGATATTCATCAGCTTATAGATGAATATGGGGATTTGTTGCAGGCACTCAAGAGAAGCAAAAATCTGGCCAAAAATCAAGCTAAGAAAATTGCAGCTCTTTAGTTGGGTGCATCTAATTCAGATAAGCTGCTGGATCAGAAGATGAATGAGATTGCCAGGCTGAAAAACATAACTGTTATTCGGATGGGTAAAATCACATTCAAAAATGATCAGATCAAAAGTCTGGAAGACAGACTTCAGAAAGAGAAGGAGATAATGACTAGTTTCTCTAAGCCAAAATCTGTCCTACCCCTAATTGATGACTTTGTGTCTCAAAAGGGTAAGGACAGGATTAGGCTTTAAGAGAACTGCATGAGCTGCACAGTCCAATAAGAAAGGCAAAGCCCCAACACAAAACAAGAGATCTGCTGCTAATAATACGGCTAAGATTGTACCTAAAAAGAGGTATAATAAGTATGAGTGTTGGTGCTGTGGCAAGATTGACCATTATGCCTTAGACTGTTGGCACAATATCAGTGTCAGGGAGAATAGCAATCTACCTGTTAGAAAAGCTGCAGGCAGATTTGTCAAGTTTCAGGCTAACTTGAACCAAGGACCCAAAAGTTATTTGGGTTCTAAGGTTAAGTAATCTTTGTTGCATGTGAGTCCAAGTTGCCATGCCCCTATATGGTACTTGGACAGTGGATGTTCCAGGCACATGACTGGAATAAGGGGATTGCTGAAGGACTACTCACCAGTATTGAATGGGCCTAAAGTAATCTTTTGTGGTTCTGAAAAAGGAGTCATCAAAGAGTTTAGTAATATCTCTAATAACTCAATCACTATCACTCAAGTGGCATATGTGAAGGGTTTGAAACACAACCTTATAAGCATAAGCCAGCTGAGTGATCTTGGATATGACATTTCATTTATCAAGAATGGGTATCATATCAAGAGGTCTAGTGATCAAAAAGTCATATTGACTGGCTATAGAAATAGAAATGTGTATTGCCTAAATTTTGAGTGTGAGAATAAAAATTCTCCTATCTGTCTTGTGGCTGATGAGAGCCTCTCATTGTGTCAAATGGCACAAGAGGCTAGCTCATCTTAACTACAAGACTATTGACCAACTCTTTAGTAAAGAGTTAGTGAGGAATGGTCCTCAAGTTAAGTGCTATAAGGATGGGATATGCTCAGCTTGTAAAAAAGGTAAGCAGACTAGATCCTCCTTTCATAGCCTAGAAACCAAAGACTCAGTGAGTTGCTTATACCTCTTGCATATGGATTTATTTGGTCCTATGCCAGTTCATAGTCTAGGTAGGAAGGTCTACACTTTTGTGGTGGTATATGACTATTCTAGATTTTCATGGGTATTCTTTCTGAGGCAGAAATCTGAAACCCCAATTGTCTTCTACAATTTTGTCAAACAAATTCAGAATGAATTAGATAGTTCAGTGGTCAAAATCAGAAGTGACCATGGAACTAAATTCTAATCTGAAAGTATGATAAGGTTGCGTGAAGAATTTGGGATTCATCAGGAATTCTCCTCACCTAGAACACCTCAGCAAAATGACATTGCTGAAAGAAAGAATAGGACATTGATTAAGGCTGGAAGAACACTATTGAGTGACACTACTCTCCCAGAATATTTCTGGGCTGAGGCAGTAAACACTGCATGTCATGTGCTCAATAGGGCTTCCATCATCAAAAGCCACAAAAAGACACCCTATGAGGTTATGAAGTGCAGAAAACCAAACTTATCCTATTTTAGGATCTTTGGTTGCAAGTGCTATGTACTTAACAATGACAAGTCTCACCTAACTAAGTTTGCTGCCAAATCCCAAGATAGGATATTTGTTGGGTACAACAACAATAGTAAGGCTTATAGGGTCTACAATTTGGCTACTCAAGTTGTAGAAGAGTCAGTTCAAGTCATTTTTGATGAATCTAGACTTATTAACAGTGAGTTGTTAAGTAGTTCTTGTAGCTCCATAGGTATATAACAGAAGATGGACCAGCTCACTATCAGAGAAGATCCAACTGCAAAGCAGGTTGAGGAGAATGGTAGTTGCTGTCCAGGGGGAGTACAAGACACTCAAGAGGAAAATGAAGACCATGAGGTGCAGCATAATGAAGAGATTGAAGAAGGTCAAACTGTTGATAGATTACCTCCAGCAGTTAGACAGTTAAAGGATCATCCTGCACACCAGATCATTGGTGATCCAAGACATGGAGTACAAATAAGGAGTAGGAACTTAAATACAGTTCTTTGCTCAAGCTTCTTATCTCAATTGGAGCCCAAGAGATTTGAAGAAGATATTCAAGACCCACAATGGATTGATGCTATGCAGGAGGAGTTAAATCAATTCAGAAGGTGCAAGGTCTGGGAGTTGGTACCAAAACCAAAGGGCCACAATGTCATAGGGACAGTGGATTTATAGAAACAAGCTTGATGAGAGTGAGATCATAATGAAGAACAAGGCAAGACTAGTTGCCAAAGGATACAGGCAGGAAGAGGGCATTGACTTTGATCAGACTTTTGCTCCAGTGGCAAGGTTGGAAGCAATCAGGCTCTTCCTTGCCTATGCAGCATATCAAGGCTTCAAAGTGTTCCAAATGGATGTTAAATCAGCATTATTAAATGGAGACTTAAAAGAGGAGGTCTATGTAAAGCAGCCCTCAGGTTTTGTTGATCCACTCAAACCTAATTATGTTTATAGACTTAGGAAAGCTTTGTATGGGTTAAAACAAGCTCCAAGGGCTTGGTATGAAACCCTGTCTACTTTCCTCATTGAGAACAAATTCTCAAGGGGGAAAATAGACAAGACTCTATTCCTTAGAGAATCCAAAGGGAAGATCATCCTAGTCTAAATATATGTTGATGACATAATATTTGGTTCTACTGAAAATAACCTTTGTAGAAAGTTTGCAAAACTTATGCAAGGGAAATTTGAAATGAGCAGTATGGGAGAACTTAAGTTCTTCTTGGGTCTCCAAGTAAGACAGACTGATGATGGCTTGTCCATATCCCAGTATAAGTTCACCCTGGAGTTAATTAAGAAGTATGGTATGGAATTATCCACTACCATGAGAACTCCAATCGTGACAAGTATATCTCTAAGCAAAGATGATGCAGGGAAACCTGTAGATGAGTCTTTGTATAGAGGGATAGTTGGCTCCCTCCTATATCTGACTGCTAGTAGACCAGATATCATGTATGCTACATGTGTCTGTGCTAGGTACCAATCCTGCCCTAAAGAATCTCATTATACTGCTGTCAAATGGATTTTGAGATATCTTAAGGGCACACCTAATCTAGGCCTTTGGTATCCTATGAATAGAGATTTTTTACTAATGGGCTATTCAGATGCAGAGTTTACAGGTTGCAGAGTAGATAGGAAAAGCACAACATGCAACTGTCAATTTCTTGGAGGAAGACTAGTGTCATGGAGCTGTAAGAACAGACTAGTGTGTCAATTTCCACAACTGAGTCTGAGTATGTTGCTGCAGGAAGTTGCTGTGCACAGCTGTTGTGGATACAACATCAGTTAGAAGATTATAGTATTCAGGTAAGTAGAACTCCATTATTATGTGATTCTACTAGTGCTATTTCTATTGCTCATAATCCTGTTTCTCATAGTAGAACAAAGTATATAGAAATAAGATACCATTTTCTTAGAGATCATGTAGAGAAAGAAGATATTTCTTTAGAATTTGTTAACACTGATTTACAAATTGTTGACATGTTCACAAAGCCTTTAGATTAAACTAAATTCAATAATTTCAAAATTGAATTAGGAATGTTGAACATAAATTAGTTTAACAAATTTGGCTAAGTAAAATTATGTCGACACAAAAAGTTATCTGTGTCGACACATAGTAGTGTCTACACTCCAGGAAAGTGGTGTCGACACATCTAGAGAATCGGTGTCGACACTTCAAAGAAGTAGTGTCAACACATCCAGAAGTGGTGTCGACACTTAGAATCAATACACAGATTTCGTCGAGCACAGAATCAACTAATAGTCGAGCGCAGAATCGACACATATCGTCGAGCGCAGATTCGTTGACCTCAGATCGTCGACTTCACGGGCTCTTCGTCGAACATGACCAAGACAAATAGAATTGTGTCGACATATAGAAGTCAACACTTTTGTCGAGACATTAGAAGTCTGTGTCGACACATTTCAACTGTGTCGACACATTAAGAGAATTTTGACGCGACTTTTGACCTTCATTATTTAGAAGGGTATAGATAGGTCAACAACATATTCTGTCCATATTTTCGAGACCAAAACCCTGTGTAGACAACTTCTCTCTTCTCAATCCAAGATTTCTCTCAACCTCAATGGCACCAAAGCTTGAAGATAACGTCAACGAAGGCTATGAGCTGGTTCGCAATGCTTTTGATAATGCGGAACCTGAGATTAAAGCAGTAGTAACCCTAATTGCAGAAAATGGTTTGGAATTTCTGGTATCTGAACCTACAAAGATTTGGAAGAAAGAAATACTGAAATTCTATGGCGCAACTACTTTAGATTCAACTGGACTTAAGATCAAATCTACAGTTCAAGGAGCTAAAGTTAAACTTACCTTAAAGAGCTTGAGGAAAACTCTTCACCTCCCAAGAACTCAGGAAGAAGAAGAAGTTCCCTCTACCAAGACTAGGGAAGCACTTTAGTGGTGTGGATTGGATCCCACCATGAAGATTGGATCTGTAATGAACAGAAAAGGGATGAATCTGCAAGGAAAATTCCTTTCAGAAGTGGTTGGAAAAGTCATTATTTGCAAGCCAGGTGGACATGATAGGGTTTCAGCCTATATGTTCAGCCTAATGATCAGGATTATGTTCAGACTGAACACAGATTGGTCTGCAGTAATCTTTAAAAAGATTAAAGATGACATTAAGAAGCCAAATCTGGGAAGAATCATAAGTCTATACTTAGCTGGAACAATTCCAGAAGTAATGGAACAGATTACTGGTTCAAAGATCAACCGCATGAGAAGAATGGATATCAGGATAATCTCCAGATGGGACAGAGTCCTAACAAAGGACATGCCTGATGAAGAGAGGCCAGAGATTCCTGAAAAATCTCCTGCACAAGATATTACAGATGGTGCTCAGGTGTAGGGGGAGCCTCATCTTGAGGAAGAGCCAACACAATTAGAAAGTGAAATGACTACATAAACTATACTTGAGGTAATCCATGAAATTAATCAATCAATTTTCATTAATAAGGATGAAACACTAACTGTGCCTTTGATTGATGATGACCAGACCACTCAACTAAACAGTCCATCACATGATGCTATCATGAAGGATACATCTACAGCTGTTGATTCTCCTGAGTTGGTGGTGCCTCAAATCCCAACTCAACAAGAATTTACCCTAGATGAGTTGTTCACTGAAATGGAGCAAATAAGGACTGAGGGGGAGGAGGAAGTAAGGACTAAGGGGGAGAAAGCAAGAACTGAGGGTGAGCAAGGGACTCAGGGGGAGCAACCTAGGACAGAAAAGAAACAGTCTCCTAGTACTATGGATAGAGTTGATATTGCAAGTTCCTCAGCTTCTGCAGATGAAGCAGAAATTCAAGCTAAGAAGAGAAAGCTGATGGTTTTCAAAAGGAGAAGCCAAAACTATAAAAGTGCTTTGCAAACTGCTCCTCAACCTGCCCCAGCCCAAGATTATAGCTTTTTGTTGGTATCCTTGCAAGTAAAGTTGGATGAACAAAGGATAGCCATGGAGAAGTATATAGATGAAACTCATAAAGATCTGCAATTCTCCTTGGCACAAGATATTAAATCCATTAGATTTGAAGTAAATCAGAACAAGAAGGAATGACAGATTGCTTCCACAAAGGTGGCAATGTTGTAGTCTATCTTGCAAAACAACAAGTAGGACTAAAGACTCAAGTTGATGATATAGCTGTCAAGCAAGGCTATGTCCTTGAAAATCAACTAAGGATGAATGACAATCTGACTGAATCACATAATGTGATTGTAACAAAATTAAAGAATACTGCTGCTACCCAGACTGAGGCAAGTGCAAAAGCCAAGTCAGATTTTGACAAACAATTACAGGAAGAACTAGCTGCTGTACAAACAACTATTAAGACTTCACAAAAGATCATTTCTGATCAGCTACTGAAAGTAAGGTCATTTTATAAAGATGGTGTTAATTATCTAGATGAACAAGTGAGATTTCAGAAAGATGACCTAAGAGATCATATATAAAGAGAAGTCATAAAGGGGGGAGAGAGTATTAGTCAAAGCAGGCTCAGATCATGCTAAATGGATATATAATAGCATCAGAGCCACACTTGGATATCCACCCCTCTGTGATGATGATAATGTAGCTGAGTCAGGTGTGCATCCTGCTTATTTAGAAGGTGATTAACCTGAAGTTGCTCAGGTTATTTACCATCCAGCAGATTTTGATATGATTCAGCAAGAAGTACAGTCTATGTACAACCCTCCATAGGGTACTAAAAATGTTATCCTTGAGAAGGTAGAAATGTCAGAGGCAGCTGTGAATAAGGAGCAAGAAGCTCAACTGTCCAAGAAGAGATTCAGAGAACAGGCTGAGCTGAAGCCTGATTTTGAGCAGTGGAGTCCTACTTCAAGGAATATTATATTGACTGCCTGGAAGGCTGTGAAGGATAAGACCCATGACAGGGGTAAATGGTACACAAAGCAAGAATGGCAAAAGCATGAAGCTAGGCATGAAGCCATTCTACAGTATAGAAGAAAGGAAAAAGCTGGGAAGCTACCTCCTAATGCTCAGGAGCCTAGCAAGTATTTCCCAAAGCCTTTCACTATTTTGAAAGGCAAAGAATAAGGGCTGAAGAACAAAAAAAGAAATATCTGAAAGGCAAGAAGCCAGCTGAAGATACTGATACTCCAGTACAAGCCAAGATCCAATCAGGCAAAGGAATAGTCATCATGGAGCCTGAGCAGCCTTAGGATAGATTTAATAGATTTTACAACATTGTACTCTTTAGTGTTAAAAATCTATGTAAACTATTGATAAGAAACCTTTTCAAGTTTTAAAAAAACAATGATTAATACTCATTATGTTTGCATCATTTCTGTGATGATTTTTTTTATACATATTTTGTTTATAAGTTACCCTATCATATAATGTTTTTATACATCATATTGTGTGTTTATTATGAATGGTGTATATCATTGAGTAAGGGTTATGACTTCTCCAAATTGGGGGAGATTGTTGGGTACATTGGAAAATGTGTAACAGATTTGAAGAAGCCTCACCTTACTCAATGATATGCATCAATGTGTATTTGATGTTAGTTTGAGTTTATATGTGCAGGATAAGAAAATGCAAGAATGCAGGAAAAAATTTCTAAGTCCATGAGTCGACACCAGAGAAGCTGTGTCGACACTTATGCAGGCTTGTGTCGACACTAGAGAAAAGCTGTGTCGACACTTGGAGTCAACTGTGTCGACACTTGGAAAGGCTGTGTCGACACCAGAAGAAATTGTGTCGACAAACAGAGGTAGTGTCGACACACAGAGAAAGCTTAGTCGATATAAACTGTGTCGACACATAGAGGCAGTGTCGACACACAGAAGACTTTGTCGACATCAATTGTGTCGACACACAGGACTTGTGTCGACACCTGGCAGAGTTTCAACAAAGTCAATTTATGTGAACAAAAGAAGTGACTGTGTCGGCACACAGAACTAGTGTCGACACATTCTATAGAAGCTGTGTCGAGAAGCAGTGTCAACATTAAGGGAGCTGTGTCGACACTTAGTCTACTTGTGTCGACACATGATGAAGTTCAGTCTCGACATTTTGCTGACAGAGACAGAGTTTCAAGAAGTGACTGGAAGACTTGACAACTGCCATAACCAACCGGTCTACTGCAACTGTCAGTGCTGTCAGAAGTTTGTTAGAAACCGGATCGGCCGATTACCATGGAGAAAGTCTATATAAGGACATTATCTATCAACAGAAGAAGAGAACAAGTATTACACACATAAGATAAACGAAAAACCAGAAGAAGATTTTCAACAGCAGATCTAAGAAGACATTCTCTAGTCGTGATCTACTCAGAGTTTGTCAAGGAAATTAAAAGAAGAATTCAGAAGAATCTTCAGAAGAAGTTGGAGAGAGAGAGAGAACTCCATCTATTCAAGTGAAGAAAGGGACTTACATCAATAAGTCTCTCAAGTGCAGAGTTTGAACCAGTCTGCCAAGAAGAATTCAGATTGATTTCTGAATTTCAAGAAAGAAGCTGATTGAAGATCAACTTCAAAGGAGATCAACCCTACTGTGTTCAGATTCAAGAAGTTTTGAAGAAATCTAAGTTAGGTCGATCTCTATCATCAGATTCTTTCAAGAACTGATCAAGAAACTGTCCATCCTTTCTCTCTCAATCAGGGTGGTGGTTAAAGTTTAGATTTACATCTATTTTCTGTAGGATCTTTTTAAGATCTGAGTTGTAAGCCTGATTTATAAAGGCTGAGTTGTAGGAGATATAGTTCTCTGAGTGGTAGGTCTTGTTGAAGGCTGAGGTAGGGCTGTGAGCCTGAGTTGTAGGATATTGTCATCTCTGAGTTGTAGGCCTTATTGAAGGCTGAGGTAGGGCAGATTGCCTGAGCTGTTGAAGTGTGGACTCACTATGAGTTGTAGGAGCCTTGTTTGGATTCTGAGCTGTAAGATCTGCGGATCTGAGAAGAAGGAAAGATGTTAGTCCGAATTTAGCACACTACTAGATAGGCGAAGGGGGAAAGTGGATGTACCCAGATCTTAGGGAACCACTATAAATCAGTGTGTAATCTGTGATTGTGTGTGGTATTATCAATTCTGTGCTGTGATAGCTGTAGAAATATCTGTTTTAGTTAATTAACTGAATTACAAGTTCTGCCTTAGAAGAAAAAGGAATTACACCTATTCACCCCCCTCTAGGTGTTTAGGAACCAATTATTTCATCTAAGGATGACACCGAGTGACTTCCAGCCCTGCCAGTTAGGTGAGAGCCTGATAGCGGGACCTGCTCGGGGTCTAGAGCTGATACCATCGAGTGACTTCCAGCCCTGCCAACTAGGTGAGAGCCTGACAGCGGGATCTGCTTGAGGTCTAAGGATGACACCGAGTGACTTCCAGCCCTGCCAGCTAGGTGAGAGCTTGATAGCGGGATCTGCTCGGGGTCCAAGGTTGGTACCATCGAGTGACTTCCAGCCCTGCCAGCTAGGTGAGAGCCTGACAGCGGGATCTGCTTGAGGTTTATGGATGACACCGAGTGACTTCTAGCCTTGCTAGGTATGTGAGAGCCTGATAGCGGGATCTGCTCGGGGTCCAAGGCTGATACCATCGAGTGACTTCCAGCCCTACCAGCTAGGTGAGAGCCTGATAGCGGGATCTGCTCGAGGTCTAACGATGACACCGAGTGACTTCCAGCCCTTCCAGTTAGGTGAGAGCCTGACAGCGGTATCTTCTCGGGGTCCAAGTACACTTCATTTTTTCAGGCAAACTCACCGCGACAGCATTGGCGTGTTAAAGAACTTTCATTAAGAATTAAAGCACCATTTACACATTGTAACAGCCCAAAGTCGAGAAATGGAAAAAGATTGGGTGACACGGCCTGGGACACGGGCGTGTCCCAGGGCGTGTCCTGCTTGGGTTTAGTGCGTTCGACAAATTATGTTCGACGAAGTTCGGTCGACGAATTTTCGGGAGGTACACGGCCGTGACACGGGCGTATCGGGGGCGTGACCCAGGGCGTGTCCTCCCCTGGTCGACGACTCTCTCTAGTTCGACGAACTGCGCTCGACGATCGTCGGGTAGAGGGTACACAGCCTGTGACACGGGAGTGTCACAGGGCGTGTCCCGCTCATACTCGAGTAGCTCTCGTGTAGCTCGAAATGTACTCGAGTAGGTGGAAAAGTACTCGAGTAAGAGGGGGTGACACGGGCGTATCATCCCTGTGACACAGGCGTGTCCTGTCTGGGTACTCGAGTAGTTGGTTTTCTCTCGAGTAAGTCCTCTCGAGTAGGTCTCGAGTGGGTTATACGCCCCGTGTCACGGGCGTGACTAGGCTGACACGGGCGTGACATGGGCGTGTAGCCTTGGTGTGGATAAGGTTGGATAAGGCGGTTCGTGCACCGCTTAGGGGACACGGCCTGTGACACGGGCGTGTCATAGGGCGTGTCAGACCTGAGAGAGCTATTTTCAGGAAATTTCTGGCCGTTCCTTTTCTTCCTATGGGATCTGATGGCTCAGATTGCTCCTTGCTGTTATATGGCCAAGAAATGAGGATTATCTCTTCATTTTCTTCTTCTTCTTCTTCATCTTCTCATTCCAAGAGAGAGAAAGAGAGAGAGAGAGAGAGGGCAAGGAAAGGAGGAAAGAGGAAAGCCGCTACTGGAGGAGCTGCGGAGTGTGGATTGAAGATCCGAGTTTTGATTCGTGGAGGCAACGCTGAGATGGTGATTTTCATCCGGCTGATTCATGGCTCCGAAGCGATCTTCAAGGGTAACGATCACCTTCTTGGACATCGAAGTCCTTTCTTTATGCATGTGCGTGGAATCCTCCACCAAGAGGTGGATGTCGGAAGTGATTCCTTGGTTGAGTTTGCATCTAGAGCCGGAAGTGTGAGTACTACATAGGCATGCTGTGTGAAGCCCATCTGGATGGGTAGTCTGGATTGGTGATGATCATAGGTAAACCGGAGAAGAATCTGTGGATTTGATGCTATGAAAGGTTTATGCTTTAAGTGAATGGTTGTGTGGATGAATGAATGTTGGTTATGGATGCATGGAGGCTTTGAATAAGCTCCTGGTTGTCATGAGAGATCATTGGTAGAATGCTCGGGTAGCGAGCACCCGGCCTGCAACACCACTAAGGTGGGTGATCTAGATAGAGCAAGGATCGATGGGCGGCAGTGTCCGGGAAGCGAGCACCCGGCTTGCTGCACTGCAAAGTATGGGTCGATCCAGATGAGGTTGATAGATCAATGGGTGGCAGTGTCCGGGAAGCGAGTACCCGGCCTGCTGCACCACAACGTGTGGGTCGATCTGTTTTGGTTGGGAATGTTTCAGGTGCCCTGAGCGCACAGAGCATTGGGTGGATACCAACGTTTGTGATATGGTTGTGGTTGCTAGATTGATACGGTTGTGGTTGCGAGATTGCTAAAAAGATTATGATATGACAATGCATACAAGGAAGGAACCACTGCCCCGGGTAAGGGGTAGGGTCATTATAAGTGGTCAGCTAATGCTGACCGTTGCTTTGTTTTCTGTTTGGATTGGATGGTGAATTGCAGGTGTTGATGCTGGAATGTCAATGCGCAGAATGGAAGGATTGGTGCTAAAGGCCCTTACAGGCCGTGCGAAGAAACATGGTTGGATTTCATGTGTGGTCGTCCTGCGTGCCGATGTACGAAAATGTATTTGTGAAAAGAGAAACTTGTAAGGCCTTAAGGCCAGTGTGTGTGGGTTGTATACATTCCTAGTTTGGATATATAAATGTGGAGTTTATATAGTAGTGGATATTCTCTGAGTTGAGTTCATGTTAACGTAAAATGCTGCGCTAGAATGGATTGTGTTAAGATGCGAGTAGATTTTGATTTCCACAAGTAATTCCGCTGCTTGTGTGTGACATATGGTGTGGGGCCCCGGCAGGACCCACCGTTATATGTCGTGTGATGAGTGGGGGCATTATAAAGTGGTATCAGAGCCAGGTTGAGATTGTTTGGGAGGAGAGAACATAATTGAACTCACGAATGTCCACTAGGAATGTATTTCATGCACGTGAAGTGTGTGAGTGTGTAGTCAATGTATAAGTACCGTTATGATATGAATGATTAATGGAGTTTTGTACATTGATAGGTGGCGCGGAGTGGTGCTAGGCAGTCAGAGCCCCAGCGATCGGATGAGAGTGCAGCACCCGTTGAAGCGCCTACGCCTCCTTCTGCGGAGACCATACGGGTAGTGACGGAGACAGTGCTTGCGGTGTTACAGGCACAACCTACTAGACAGGCAAGGCCTGCAGGAGTACCAGTACAGACTGGTGCACGACAAGAGCGTGCTACAGCTATGGTGGAGGTGCAAGCAATAGACGAGTCATTAAAAATCTTTATGGAGTTTCATCCACCTATGTTTGGTGCAGCACGTTCTCCAACGCAGGCGGAAGATTGGTTGGCTCGAGTAAAGAGGATCCTGACTGCAATCAGGACGGCAGAGGAGCAAAAAGTGACGTTAGCCACTTTTCTGTTGGAAGGCGATGCGAGACTGTGGTGGGACGAGATGGAGGTGCATCACTTGGCAGGTCATGGATTAGCGGAGGTTTCAATGGATGAATTCTCCCGATTGTTTTTAGCCAAGTATGTGCCAGTGTCGTAGCGAATTGCGATGGAAAATGAGTTTCAACGCCTGGTGCAGGGTGAGGTAGATATTGATACATACCTGCATGAGTTTACCCGCCTGGGGAGATATGCGGGGTCTACCTTCGCGGAGGAAGCGCGAAAGACGAATCGATTTTATGAGGGACTGCGGGATGAATTGAGATTGGTACTCCCGAGTTTGGTGAACCAAGGATTCCAAGCGTTGGTTGATACGACCCGTGCTTTGGAAAAAGATTTGAAGCGGGTACAAGAGAAGAAGAGACTGGCAGTGGAAAAGCCAGAGTTTAAAGTGCCACAATCGGAGCAGTCGGAGTTTAGAAGACGAGAAAAGAAAAAGTTTCGGCCGATGGAATCAGCTCCGTCGACTGTTTCTTCGGGGGCGACTTATGGGCCAGGACGTGTTGATACACGTATATGCTATAATTGCGGGAAGCAAGTACACATAGCAAAATTTTGTTGGAATGCCCCGTCGGGAAGTGACAAAAAGACAGGTGCGTCTTATGAAGAAAAAGGTAAAGCAGTGGCCTAATCATTTGCATCTCGGACGCAACCTCGATTGCATAATTTGGAAGTGCACGAGCCGCAAGGCTCACTTGGTAAAATTCAGCCTCGAGTGTTTAATTTGGTTCTTTCGCGAGAAATGCAAAATCGGGAGGCTGAGCAAAAGTAAGGATAGTGACTTGGATATATATGCTGACTCACGAGTAATGTTCCTGATAATGTACCTACTGAGGATATATTTGTACATATCATGTTGTATATATTATATGTCATGTTACATGTTGACTTGTTGGTGCACACTTGTGATATGGACGTGATCGCTCGATTGTGATATAGCTCGAATGATGTGTTTGTTTTTCGATCACTTTAGAAATTTTGTGGCTGTATGTGCACATATGGAAGTTAGGGATGTGCTATATGTATGTGTTGTATGTTTGAATTGTTTTTGAGATGCCTTGGGGTGAGACAAGCCGTGGCCACTGAGCTCAAACCCGACTCGCTTTGTTCGTGTGCATGATTGCGAATGGTGCAACATTCAGTGGTTGTGTGGCTGATTGGAGTGAGCCAAATTTCGAGGAAGAAATTTCTTTGAAGGAGGGGAGGGTTGTAACAGCCCAAAGTCGAGAAACGGAAAACGATTGGGTGACACGGCCTAGGACACAGGCGTGTCTTGCTTGGGTTGAGTGCGCTCGACGAATTGCGTTCGACAAAGTTTGGTGGACGAATTTTCGGGAGGTACACGCCCATGACATGGGCATGTCGGGGGCGTGACCCAGGGTGTGTCCTCCCATGGTCGACGACTCTCTCTAGGTCAACAAACTGCACTCGACGATCATCGGGTAGAGGGTACACGGCCTGTGACACGGGCATGTCACAGGGCGTGTCCCGCTCATACTCGAGTAGCTCTCGTGTAGGTCGAAATGTACTCGAGTAGGTGGAAAAGTACTCGAGTAAGAGGGGGTGACACGAGCGTGTCATCCCTGTGACACGGGCGTGTCCTGTCTGGTTACTCGAGTAGTTGGTTTTCTCTCAAGTAAGTCCTCTCGACTAGGTCTCGAGTGGGTTACACGCCCCATGCCACGGGCGTGACTAGGCTGACACGGGCGTGACATGGGCGTGTCACCTTGGTGTGGATAAGGTTGGATAAGGCGGTTCGTGCACCGCTTAGGTGACACGGCCTGTGACACGAGCGTGTCACAGGGCGTGTCAGACCCGAGAGAGCTATTTTCAGGAAATTTTTGGCCGTTCTTTTTCTTCCTATGTGATCTGATGGCTCAGATTGCTCCTTGTTGTTATATGGCAGAGAAATGAGGATTATCTCTTCATTTTCTTCTTCTTCTTCATCTTCTTATTCCAAGAGATAGAAAGAGAGAGAGGGAAAGGAAAGGAGGAAGGAGGAAAGCCGCTGCTGGAGGAGCTGCGGAGTGTGGATTGAAGATCCGAGTTCGGATTCGTGGAGGCAACGCTGAGACGGTGATTTTCATCCGGCTAATTCATGGCTCCGAAGCGATCTTCAAGGGTAACAATCTCCTTCTTGGACATCGAAGTCTTTTCTTTTTGCATGTGCGTGGAATCCTCCACCAAGAGGTGGATGTCGGAAGTGATTCCTTGGTTGAGTTTGCATCTAGAGTCGGAAGTGTGAGTACGACATAGGCATGCTGTGTGAAGCCCATCTGGATGAGTAGTCTGGATTGGTGATGATCATGGGTAAACCGGAGAAGACTCCATGGATTTGATGCTATGAAAGGTTTATGATTTAAGTGAATGGTTGTGTGGATGAATGAATGTTGTTTATGGATGCATGGAGGCTTTGAATAAGCTCCTGGTTGTCATAAGAGATCATTGGTAGCATACTCTGGAAGTGAGCACCCGGCCTGCTACACCACTAAGGTGGGTGATCTAGATAGAGCAGGGATCGATGGGCAGCAGTGTCTTGTAAGCGAGCACCCGGCTTGCTGCACTACAAAGTGTGGGTCGATCCAGATGAGGTTGAGAGATTGATGGGTGGCAGTGTCCGGGAAGCGAGCACCCGGCCTACTGCACCACAACGTGTGGGTCGATCTATTTTGGTTGGGAATGTTTCAGGTGCCCAGAGCACACAGAGCGTTGGGTGGATACCAACGTTTTTGATATGGTTGTGGTTGCTAGATTGATACGGTTGTGGTTGCGAGATTGCTAACGAGATTATGATATGGCAATGCATACATGGAAGGAACCACTGCCCCGGGTAAGGGGTAGGGTCGTTATAAGTGGTCAGCTAATGTTGATCGTTGCTTTGTTTTCTGTTTGGATTGGATGGTGAATTGCAGGTGTTGCTGCTGGAATGGCAATGTGCGTAATGGAAGTATTGGTGCTAAAGGCCCTTGCAGGCCATCCGAAGAAACATGGTTGGATTTCATGTGTGGCCGGCCTGCGTGCCGATGTACGAAAATATATTTGTGAAAAGAGAAACTTGTAAGGACTTAAGGCCAGTGTGTGTGTGGGTTGTATACATTCCTGGTTTGGATATATAAATGTGGAGTTTATATAGTAGTGGACATTCTTTGAGTTGAGTTCATGTTAACGTAAAATGCTGCGCTAGAATGGATTGAGTTAAGATGCGAGTAGATTTTGATTTCCACAAGTAATTCCGCCGCTTGTCTGTGACATATGGCGTGGGTCCCCGGCCGGACCCACCGTTATATGTTGTGTGACGAGTGGGGGAGTTACACACATTTCAAGGGAAAAAAATGTTTTAAGTCGTCACCACTCTAGGTGAGACTTAGGGTTTTGCCCTCCACATTTTGGAGTCGATACCCCCCTGATCTCAGAGCTTCCTTTACATTAAATGGACCTTCCCAGCTGGGGTTGAGCTTCCCCACGATTGCCGACCTCCCTGCTGCATGCACCTTCTTCAGCACCAAGTCCCCCTCCACAAATTGCTTGACTCTGACGTTCTTGTCAAAGTACTTGGCCATCCGCCTCTTCACCTCTTCCTGCCGGAGGGAGGAAAGATCCCGCAGTTCTTCCACCATGTCAAGGGAGAGCCGCAGCTCCTCCTTGTTCTCAGCCTGCCATTCTTCCCTGCCTTCCCTGGCCGCAACAACTCGAGGTGTTTGAACTTCAAATTCTATGGGGAGCACTGCCTCGTACCCATGAGAGAGTTTGAAGGGGGTCTCCCCGGTAGCTGTGTTGGGGGTGGTTCTCAGGGCCCAGAGAACTGCGGGGAGCTGCTCCACCCAGCTCCCCTTCAGATTTTCCACTTTCTTTTTCAGGAGGTTGACAATGATCTTGTTCACGACCTCCACCTGCCCGTTGCTCCTGGGGTGATGGACCGAGGCGAACCTGAGATCGATTCCAAGCTGCTCGCAGAAACTAGTGAACTCAGCGCTGGCGAACTGGGGCCCGTTGTTTGTAACAATGGCCTGGGGCAGCCCATGGCAGCAGATGATCTCCCCCCAAACAAAGTTTCTGATCCCCTGGGAGGTCACATTAGCCAGTGCCTTCACTTCCAACCACTTGGATAAATAATTGATCATTACTAGCAGGAACCTCCTCTGCCCACTGGCCTGGGGGAACGGTCCAACCAAATCCATTCCCCAAATGGCGAAGGTCCAGGGGGCTGTGATACTTTTGAGTCGCTGAGCCGGCTGTAGCTGGAGGGGGGCAAACAACTTGCATTTGTGGCATCTTCTTGCGAACTCCGTTGCGTCGCGGCCCAGGGTGGGTTAGAAATACCCTTGTCTGACGATCCTCCCTTCCAGGGTCCGACTCCCGGAGTGACTCCCACACTCCCCGCAGTGGACTTCTTCCAAGATCCTTTGCACCTCCCCCTCGGCCACACAACGAGCTAACATCCCCTAGAGAGTCTTCCTGTACAGCTGCCCGTCCTGGAGGAGATAATACGCCGACTTGTGCCTGAGCTTCTTCTGATCTACCCCCTCCGGGTACTCTCCCGTGGAAAGGAAAGTTATGACTGGGTCCATCCATGAAGGCCGCTGATCTATCTCCATGAGCTCCCATTCTTTGATGGAAGGGCGGAATAGGTCGGTGATCGTACCCCCACCCGGGGATCATGCTTTGCCAGTTGATCGACCTGCTCATTCTCTTCCCGGGGCACGTGTTGGATGGAAAAAGTTTGGAATGTGCCGATGATTCCCTTTACCTTGGCCAAGTATAGTCGCAGGGTAGGCTCTCTTGCCTCGAACTCCCCGTTGATCTGGGAAGCTATTACCATGGAGTCGGTGAGGACCTCCACATTCAACACCCCCAGTTCTCTAGCCAGGCGCAGTCCTGCTATCACAGCCTCATACTCGGCCTGATTGTTGGTGATGGGAAAGTGTACCACCACCATTTGCTCAATCCTAGTCCCTTGAGGGCTCTCAAAGATCACCCCCACTCCTAGGGAATGTCTCCCCGAGGCGCCATCCACCTTCACCTTCCAAGGAGTTGGACGAGTGAGCTCTTCCTCCGCCACCTCAATCACATAATCGGCTAAGAAGTCAACCATTGCTTGAGCTTTGATCGAGAGGCGGGGGACAAAGGAAACATCGAATTCGCTCAACTCCACCGACCACTTGGCCAGCCTACCAGAATGCTCCACCCCCTCGAAGATGTTGCGGAGAGGATGGTCAGTCACCACTCAGATTGAGTGTGCCTGTAAATAGGGCCGCAGCCTTCGGGCCGAGATGACCAAGGCGAAGGCCAGCTTTTCCAAGATGGGATATCAGAGCTCGGCCTTCCTTAGGACTCGGCTTACGTAATATATGGGTAGCTGCCTCTTCCCCTCTTCACAAACTAGGACGGAGCTCAATGCCTCCGCCCCGACCCCGAGATACAAAAACAGGTCCTCCCCCTCCTTTGCCCCTTGGAGCAGCGGAGCCTGGGTCAACTGCATCTTGAGGGCCTGGAATGCCTCCTCGCACTCCTTGGTCCATTCAAACTTTTGACCACCCCTTAGTGTTTTGAAGAAGGGGGAGCACTTTTCCCCAGCCCGAGAGAGAAACCTACTTAGCCCTGCCAGCTTCCCTGTCAGCAGCTGCACCTCCTTAGTGTTCCGTGGCGATCCAGCTCTATGATGGCCTTGACCTTATCCGGATTCGGCTCGACCCCCGCATGGGTGAGGAGGTGCCCCAAGAACTTCCCCCTGCTGGCCCCGAAGATGCACTTCAGGGGGTTCAACCGCATCTTCTACTTGCACAGGGTAGCGAAGTTCTCCTCTAGGTCTTGGAGGTGAGAGTCCACATCCTGACTCTTGATCATAAGATCATCCACGTACACCTCCAGGTTCCTCCCTTTCTGTCCTTTGAAAACCCTGTCCATCATTTTTTGATAGGTCGCCCCTACGTTCTTTAGCCCGAAGGGCATCATCTTGTAACAGTAGCATCCATCCCCCGTGATGAACGAGACATCTTTGACGTCCGGGGGGTGCATCCTGATTTGATGATAACCTGAAAATGCATCTAAAAAACTCATTACAGAAAAACCAATGGCTGAGTCAACTAGCGTGTCGATTAGAGGCAAGGGATAACAGTCCTTAGGACAAGATTTATTAAGTACGGAGAAATCGATACACATATGCCACCGACCATCCCCTTTTTTCACCATGACTACATTTGAGACCCAGCCGGGGTATTGGATCTCGGATATGAAGCCGGCCTTGAGAAGCTTCGCCACCTCCTCTCTGATGGGCTCCGCCAGCTTGTCCGCAGTGGACCTCTTCTTTTATTGGACGGGGCGTGTTCCCGGGTCCAAGTTCAGGCGGTGGCAAGCCACTTCCGCGTCAACCCCCGACATCTCCGTGGCGCTCCATGCGAAGATGTCCACGTTCTTCTGGATGCACTCCAGCATCCTGCCTTGGTCCTCCGCGGTCAGCCCTCCACTGACGCGGACCTTCTCCACCCTGCCTTCACGGGTGTTGACCTCCAGCTCCACTACCTCTTCCGCAGCTTCCAACCGGGACTGCTCCCCCACTCTTCAGCATCCCTCTCCTCTGGGACGGGGACCTCCGCCTCCATCTCTTCCTCTACGGCCATCACTTCGGCCGACTCCTCTTGATCTCCTCCTGCCTTTGCCATGACACAGCTCTCCGCCTCCAGCTCCTCCTTGCCAGCTTCCTGCTCCTCCTCCTCCATCCTTCGCTCCATCTCCTCGGCTCCCTCCTGCCAAGAGATGGAGTTCACGACAGTGACGTAGCATTCACGCGCCACTTTGGGGTCCCCCCTGACCTTGACCTGAATCCCCTCGGCATTGAACTTCAAGCACTGATGGAATGATGAGGGGACACAGCGGAAGGCACTGATAAGGGGCCTCCTGAAGATGGAGCTGTAGCTGCTGGGGGCATCCACGATGACGAACCTGCAGTTCCTGGACTGCCCCACCAGGGTGACATGGAGGCCTACTCCTCCCTCTACTTCCTTTCTCTCCCTCGAAAATCCAAACAAGGGTCCATCCGAGGCCAACACCCTCTTCGCCTCCACCTTCATCGCGTCAAACGCCTTCTTAAAGATGATGTTGACGGAGCTTCAGTTGTCGACGAGGATCCGGGAGACGGTAAAATTTTCGATGGTTGTCTGGATGACCAGCGCATCGCAAAATGGATCCTCATGATCCGGCATGTCGCTCCTGGAGAAGGTGATTCTCTCTTCTGGGGTTGGGGTTTGGGACGTGGAGGCAACGCTCCGACGATACATGGTGTGGAGGCTCGCCTTCCAGGAAGCCTCGACCCCCACCCCCACGTGGATCACTCTGATCCCTCCGCGGGTCCCAACGTCCACCCGGTCTTCACAACGGTCCGCCTCTGCCCGAGGCAGGACCTCCTCGATCCTCACTTCCTGACGCCCCTGCTGCTGCTGTTGTTCCCTGTTCCCTCTCATTTCGAGGAACTCCGGGCACGTGGCTGTGGCGTGCCCCTCCTCCTGATGAAAGTCGCAGGCAACTCCACCCTAACTTCTCTCCTCCTCCTCCTTGCTACTCTCCTCCTCTCCCCCATGGCTATGGCCATAGCCTCTTCTTGATCGGGGAGTCGGGGCCTCTGGGCCTGCCTCCAGCCCGGGGGGTGGAATTTATCTTGTCCCCCTTGATGGAGATCCCTTCCTTGGTACCCTCTCTGTGGCGCCTGCCCTTGCCACTCGGGCCTCCAGCCCAGTCGACGTTCGGGCTCCTGACGCCCCCACCTGGGCTGCTACTGCCCTTGGAGCTGCCTCTGCTCCCTCTGTCGGGGCACTCCTCTCCTCTCCTCCTGTCCTCTTCCTCATCTCGACTCACTCTCCTCCTCCATGGCCCACCTGGCCAGCTTCCGCGCAAACTCTAGGTTTGACGCCTCCACGTCAACATCTCTTGTCGCCCTCTCCATTAGCTCCTCGTAGGAGAGAGGGGGGATTCTCTTCAGCTCCATCCTGAAGAATCCCTGCTGCAGGCCCAGGATGAAAGACATCATCAAACTATGGACTGGCATCTCCTGGAACTGGGTGACCACCTCCTGGAACCGGTCCACGTAACTTCCCAACATCCCGTTCGCTCCCTGCTTGATGTGGAATAGGGTCTCCGACTCCTTCTTCCTCCTCTTCGAGGTAGTGAACCTCAGCATGAACCCCCGACACAGGTCCTCGAAGCAGTAGATGGAGCTGGCCGGCAGCTGATGGAACCATTCCCTTGCCTTCTCCTTGAGGGTGATGGCGAAGAGTCGGTATTTGAAGCCATCCGACATCTATCGGATTGAAATTACGTCCTCGAACCATTGGACGTGCTGGACGGGGTCTCCCTTCCCGGTGTAGTAGGACATTTCGGGTTCCCTGAACCCATCTAGAACTGGGGCAGAGGAAACCAAGTCACTGAAGGGACTTCCTCCCCCCACTGGGCGAGCTGGCCCATCTCGCGAGCCCAGCTCGCCTAACCGTCCTCCGCCTGCCGATCCGGGGAAGAGCTCGCGCTCGGGGAGCTCGCACCCCCGGCCTTCCTCGATAACCTCCTTCCCAGCTCGCCTGTCGGGGGCGTCCTCGCCCAGAGAGGGGGTAGCTGCGATCTGAACTGCTGGAGTCGAGCACTCGGCCCGCGTGCCGAGTGCGAACTTGACGAGGTTCAGCACCTTGTTCCTGAAATCCTCGAACATCCCCACCGTGGCAAGAGGCGGGGGGGGGGGGGGGAGGGGCGAGTCTGGCCTGTCAGATCCCTGTCCTCCCATCATCGAGCTCGCTGAAGTTTTTCTGTGCTGACCACGCTCCACGCTCACCGCACCAAAATGTTGAAACCGAAAAATGGTCTCCTGTGGAGTTCACCCTTGTGGAAGGGGTGATCGCTCACCTACTTCACTCCTGCAAGCTAAACTACAAAAGAAACAAGGGGAACTGACCCAAGGGCTCGGCGGGGAGGACCCACCACACACCCGGAAGATCTGAGAGCGCTTCCCCTCCTTAGCCATGTAAGACCCCCATCCGTCGCATGATATATAACAGAAGGTCCAGCTGGAACCCAACGCCATATACCACAAACAGGCGGAAGGGTTACATAAGAATATTCAAACTATCCAATTAAGACTACACGTCCTACACAGAGCATTCTAGCGGAAGATTTTTAAAGTTGAAAGAACCCAAATCTTAAATCCATATCCAAGAATGTCCACATCCACACAACAGGAATGAAACCCCAAATACACTAAAAAGGGTACATGGCCTTACAAATGTTCACTTAATAAAAACATGTCTTACATACATCGGCTCGCAGGCCGGCCACACATGATAAAAATAAAAACAACTATTCGCTTTGGCCTTCTAGGGCCAGTACAACAACATGGGCTCCAGCCCGCTACATGGTACTCGGCTCCGCAGCACCTGCAAGCACATTCCACCGCACAGTGGCAAACAAAGCAACGGTCAGCCAAAAGCTGACCAAATTATAACGACCCTGCCCCTAACTCGGGACGGTGGTGCTCTTTCCCTGCATATCATTAGCCCAATAAAATAATAAAGCACAACTATACTATGCCACAGGTGTAGGCTCACACGGCCAAACACCCCGTGCACTCAGGGCACATTAACGGTGAATCCTGACCAATCAGCGTCTTCACCACAACCCCCAGGATGGTAACAACATGTGAGCATTTAGCCTTTCTGACCACCGTCTAAGGCTCCCGACTATGCCAACGGCCAGTCCCTGTCTTCGGGTCTCTCGCACCGAACCACATAGCCTAGGTACAATTCCACTTGACCGTTGCTCACGCCGCATATACAATTTAAGTTCTACGCGCGGGCCAAGCTTCTCTCAGATCCCAAAATTTTCCAAACAATCTCATAACCCAGTTATGATCAAGGCCAGTTCCCAGACCGCCAAGTTAGCAGAACATGTTTCCGCTAAGTTTTCCGGGTGCGCCTTGAAGCTAACCTCCAAGGATCCCTGCTGCAATCTACCGTGTAGAATCCCGAAAAAAACCAAAGCACGTAGTCTTCTCCGGTAAAACATATCAAATGCAACATCACCGATCCAGACAATACACGTCCGGGTAGGCTTCACACACAATGCCTATGCCCGTACTTACGATTCCGGACTCTATATGCAACACAAGGGGGACTATTCACATCAACCCCAAGGAACACCACAGACTCACCGCACACTCGCGGGAGCGGGATTTCCTATGTAGAAAGAAAGAGCGTCACACGCTCAAGTAGAGAATCGTTACCCTTGTAGTCTGCTTTGGCGCCATGGAAAAACTACATGGATGGAAATCTTCGCAACGAACTTTCCTCCACAGATCTGCTCTCAGATTTCGAAACGGTGCTCCGATGCTCCACCGGCGGCCGGAAACCCTTCTTTCTTCCTCCTCTTTCCAACTCCTTGAGAGAGAGAATGGTTGGAGAGAAATGAAGGATTATTTCCCCTATTCCCGGCCTTAACAGAGCAGGAAACCATCTGGGCCGTTGGATCTTAATTAAAGAAAATGAAAGGCTCATATCCGTTCAAAAATCTCCAGACCTGGGCCGAACACGGCTTGGCACATGGCCGTGTCCCAGGCCGTGTGCCTCGCTCCAGGCACGATCGTCTAACGGAGGAAAGACACACGGGCAAAGACACGCCCGTGTCTCACCTGACACGCTCGTGTCGGGTTCCTCGACACGTCCATGTTTGGGGGCGTGTCACGCATAACCGCCACGGCAACGGACACGACCCAAAAGAACACGGGTAGGGATACGGGTAGGCACACGCCCGTGTCAAATGACACGCCCGTGTCACTTAGCCGTGTTTCTAGCCGTGTCCTTCTCGAGATGAAAACGGCCAAAAACACCAGCCAGACACGGCCTTGGACACCCTCGTGTCCTAGGCCGTGTACCCCTATACAGGCACCAAAAATCCCCTTTTTCGCGACCGACTCAAATACAATTTTCGGGGCGTTACAAATCTCCACCACTTAAGGAATTTCGTCCCGAAATTAAGTAAAGGTACACAAATCTAAATAATACCTGAGTGGAATAACTCGGGGTATTCCTCCAACATAGCTTACTCTCGCTCCCAAGAAAGCTCCTCACGTCTGCAATTATCCCATCGGACTTTAACCATACGGATATCCTTGATGTGGAGTCGCTTGACTGCAACATCTTCAATACGTACTGGCTTGACCCATATGGTCAACTCATAATCAACTGGTACTTGATTATCTGCAATGATCTGCGAGGGCTCTTGCACCGCCTTACGCAACACCGATACGTGGAATACGTCATGCAGTCCACTCAATTCCGCCGACAGCTTCAATCTATACGCCGCCTGGCCAACACGCTCCAGGATTTCAAATGGTCCAAGGTATCTCGGACTCAACTTCTTCAAGCGTCGAACCCGTGATACACCCTTGAACGACTTAATTTTTAAGTACACCCAATCGCCAACATTGAACTCCACATTCGTATGTTTGGCGTTATAGTACTTTGACTGTCTATCCTGAGCGATCTTCAACCTTTCTTGAATTGTCTGTATCATTGAAGTGGCGTCTTCCACCGCTTGATGTTTGTACAACTTCGATTCGCCTGCCTCCAACCAAGATAACAGCGTACGACACTTCATCCCGTACAAGGCTTCGAAAGGCGCCATTCCAATACTCGCCTGAAAGATGTTGTTGTACGCAAACTCCACCATGTACAGGTGATCCTCCCACTGCTTTCCAAAATCTAGGACGCACATGCGAAGCATGTCCTCCATAGTCCTGTTGACCCTCTCGGTCTGGCCATCCGTCTGTGGGTGAAAGGCTTTGCTGAATTTTAGCTTAGTACCCAACAGACTATGCACCAACCTCCAGTCATTCGACGTGAAGTGTCCATCTCGATCACTAACAATACTGTGGGGCACACCATGCAATCGTACAATATTCTCCACATAGAGTTTGGCTAACCTTTCCACCGGATCTTCCTCCCTGTTCGGAATAAAGTGCGACACCTTTGTCAACCTATCTACGACTACCCAAATGGCGTCGTTTCCCTTCTGTGACTTCGGCAAACCATGCACAAAATCCATAGATATGTCATCGAATTTCCATTCTGGGATAGGTAGGGACTTCAAGAAACCTCCGGGCTTCTGGCATTCCGCCTTCACCAATGCACAAGTACGACACTTGGCCACATAAAGTGCTACATCTTTCTTCAATCCTGGCCACCAGAATAATTTCTTCATGTCTCTATACATCTTTGTGCTTCCCGGGTGGATCGAGTACTTGGTATGATGCGCCTCATACATCAACTCCTCCCGAAGATTATCCGCACTAGGAATGCATAGGCGACCGTCCTTCCTTAGTAACCCATCCTCAACAGCAAACTGGGAATTTGACTCATCCAAAGATTCTTCCAAGATTTGTTTCATGCTGTTATACTGTACCAAAGCTTGCCGAACTCTATCAGCTAGGTCACACTGAACCTCTGTCCAAAACAGTTTCGCCTCAGCACTAGATTGCTTGTCGATGCAAGATATCTCCAAAGCCTCCAACTCTTGGACAAATCTCTCATCATATACTGATAACCAGTTGGCTTGCGCCGGAGTCCTGCGACTCAACGCATCTGCCACTGCATTTCCCTTCCCAGGCACATAATGAATCTTGAAGGTGTAGTCCCCTAAGAAATCCATCCACCGCCGCTGCCTCATGTTCATATCCTTTTGGTCCAACAGGTACTTCAAGCTCTTATGATCGGTGTAAATATCGACCTTCACACCGTACAGGTAGTGCCTCCAAAGCTTTAGGGCAAATATCATGGCCGCTAACTGCAAGTCATGGACCAGATAATTTCTTTCGTGAGCCTTCAATTGTCGTGAACCATAGGCTATCACTCTCCCATGCTGTAGCAGAACACAGCCCAAACCACTGCCCGAAGAATCACTATAGATCTCGAACCCTTCGGTTCCACTTGGCGAACATAAAATAGGCACTGTAGTCAACCGCCTCTTCAACTCTTCAAAAGCCTGTTCGCACTCCGTAGACCACACAAACTTCTGATCCTTCCTAGTCAACGTCGTGAGTGGTAGCGCTATCCGCGAGAAGTTCTCTACGAAGCGCATGTAGTAGCAAACAAGCCCCAAAAAACTCCGGACCTATGCCACTGTAGTCAAAGCAGGCCACTCTCGTATCGCCACTATCTTCGCCGGATCCACAACTATCCCTTCTCCATTGACAACATGACCAAGGAACGCTATCGAGGATAACTAGAATTCACACTTGGAGAACTTAGCATACAACTGATTACTCCTCAACGTCTCCAACACCATGTGTAGATGATTGCAGTGATACTCCTCGCACTGCGAGTACACCAAGATATCATCGATAAATACTATCACGAAGCGATCCAGGTACTCTCTGAATGTCCTGTTCATCAGATCCATAAACACGTCTGACGCATTAGTCAAACCAAACGACATGACCGTGAACTCGTAATGCCCAAACCGCGTACTGAATGTTGTCTTTGGGATGTCGCTCTCCCTTATCCTCAATTGATAGTAGCCGGACTTCAGATCTAACTTCGAATATACTGTTGACCCAACCAACTGATCAAATAGATCGTCAATCCTCGGAATCGGATACCTATTCTTTTCCGTAAGCTTGTTTAATTCCCGGTAGTCGATACAAAGCCGCAAGCTCCCATCTTTCTTCTTAATAAAAAGAACTGGTGCGCTCCAAGGCGATGAACTTGGACGCACATAACCTTGCTCTAGCAACTCTTGTAGTTGCACCTTCAACTCTGCCATCTCTCTTGGCGCTATCTGATAGGGGGAGCGTGACACCGGTTTGGTACCCGGTACCATCTCTATAGTAAAGTCTATCTCCCGCTGAGAAGGGGCTCCCGGGAGATCATCTGCGAACACATCGGGATACTCAGACACAACTGGGATGCTGTCCAAACTAGGCTTAGGCGTCAAAGTCTGCACTAATGTGACAAACAGCTCTGCCCCAGACCAAGCTGCCTTGATCACCTGAAGGGCCGACATCAAGATCTTACCCGACCCATTCATGCCCGCGAAAGTTGTCTCTCGATCAGTGTTTTGACCCAACTTAACTTCCTTACGGTTGCAATCAATGCATGCACCCTTCTCCGAGAGCCAATCCATACCGAATATTACATCGAACTCTACTAATGGTAGAACCAACGCTCGCAAAACAAACTCCTGGTCTCCAATCCGAATCTTCACTACGCAGACCCTATCCGCACGCATTGAGCATCCATTGGGCAACAACACATCCAATTTGTCTTTTGCCATCGAAGATGGAACCCCGATGCGCGATATGAATTTTTCGGACAAGAAGGAATGCGATGCTCCCGTATCAAACAGGGTTATCGCCGGAAACTCAAAGATCAACACAAAGCCTAGCACCAACAAAAGTAAGCTAACAAATACGAAGGTAACAACTATAAAAGTTAAACCACTGAAATTTAACTCATACCTGTCACCACGTCCGCTTGCTTTATGGCCTCTTGCAGACCAAGGTTGTAGACTCTAGGCTGGGCTGGAGCATGATGGGACGCGGTTGACTCCACCGCCGTCCCTTTCTCCTCATAAGTCACTCCAGACTTCCTCTCGGACTTTGAACGTCCGCTCCAACACTCACGAGCAAAGTGCCTCGTCTTCCCGCAGTTGTAGCAAGCTCCTGGGACTCGACTTGTAGTTTCCCCTGACGCATCAGCCGAAGGGGCTGAGTTCGAAGTCCTCCGCTTCTTGTTCCACTTGCGGAAACTTGACTTAGCATTTGGCACCTTGAACTCGGACTTCTTTTCTCTTGGGTCCTTCTTCTCTTGAACTTTCTTAATGACCTTCTCCAATGAACGTGCTGAGTTGACCAAGGCTAGGAAGCCTTGCGCCTTAGGCCCAGCAAGTAGTAACTGTAGGTCACCACATAGACCCTCATAGAATCGGTTGGTCTTCCTCTCTTCTTCCATAAACGTAGCAGCAGCATAACGACCCAACCGTGTGAACTCATGAAGATACTCGTCGATGCTTCTGGATCCCTGTGTCAACCCAAGAAATTGGTTCTCCATCTCCAACTTCTGAGCAGAGGGTACAAATCTTGCTAGGAACAACCTCAAAAATTCCTCTATAGGCACATCAGCAAGCTGCCTACCCACTAAGAGATGAAACTCCAACTCATCCCACCACAGCCTCGCTTCACCCACCAAAAGAAAAGTCACTATGGTAGTCTTTTGCCACTCCTCAGTTAACGTGGCTATCATGACCCTCTTTATCGAAGAGAGCAAGTCCTCATCTTGAGCTGGCGTTCCAACCCCAACGAACCTCGGAGGATTAAAGCCCATTACATGCTTAAGCTGCTTCTCTGTAGCTCTCCTCGGCTCTACCAGATCAACTACTGCGCGCTCCACCATTCTCGGCTCTGCCGCCCTAACCGGTTCTTGCTCATTCGCAGGAGGTGCGCGATGCATTTGCCTTGCAGGTTGGGCATTTATCATTGCAAATACCGCCTCAGCCACCATCCTGATGGTTTCCGCTAAAGGAGGTGTTGTAGGCACGTCCCTTAGTGCACTACTTTCGCTGATTGCGGACGCTCTGACTGACTAGCACCGCTCCTAGCTGCCTTCCTTAGCAACCCATCCTCAACAGCAAACTGGGAATTTGACCCATCCAAAGATTCTTCCAAGATCTATTTCATGCTGTTATCCTGAACCAAAGCCCGCCGAACTCTATCATCTAGGTCACACTGAACCCTGTCCAAAACAGTTTCTAAGTGCCGAAGTCAGCTTGGTTCAATGTATACCAAATTATAACAGAAGGTCAGCTAGACACTAGGAGACGCGTGACCCCTCTGATACCAAATTGTAACACTTCCAGCTAGGTTACAGAAGTTCCGATGAATATTCTTATGTAACCACTTGGAGACGCGTGACCCCTCTGATACCAAATTTTAACACCCCCATCCGTCGCATGATATATAACAAAAGGTCCAGCGGAACCCGATGCCATATACCACAGACAGTCGGAAGGGTTACACAAGAATATTCAAAATATCCAATTAAGACTACACGTCCTACACAAAGCATTCTAGCGGAAGCTTTTAAAGTTGAAAGAACCCAAATCTTAAATCCATATCCAAGAATGTCCACATCCACACAATAGGAATGAAACCCCAAATACACTATAAAGGGTACATGGCCTTATGGCCTTACAAATGCTCACTTAATAAAAATATGTCTTACATACATCGGCTCGCAGGCCGGCCACACATGATAAAAATAAAAAACAACTATTCGCTTTGGCCTTCTAGGGCCAGCACAGCAACATGGGCTCCAGCCCGCTATATGGTACTCGGCTCCGCAGCACCTGCAAGCACATTCCACCGCACGGTGGCAAACAAAGCAACGGTCAGCCAAAAGCCGACCAAATTATAACGACCCCGCCCCTAACTCGGGACGACGGTGCTCTTTCCCTGCATATCATTAGCCCAATAAAATAATAAAGCACAACTATACTACGCCACAGGTGTAGGCTCGCACGGCCACACACCCCATGCACTCAGGGCACATTAACGGTGAATCCTGACACTTCAGCTTCTTCACCACCATCCCAAAGATGGCAACCATGTGAGCATTTAGCCTTTCTGACCACCGTCTAAGGCTCCCGACTATGCCAACGGCCAGTCCCCGTCTTCGGGTCTCTCGCACCGAACCACATAGCCTAGGTCCAAATCCACTTGCCCGTTGCTCACGCTGCATATACAATTTACGTTCTACGCGCGGGCCAAGCTTCTCTCGGATCCCAAAATTTTTCAAACAATCTCATAACCCAGTTATGATCAAGGCCAGTTCCCAGACCGCCAAGTTAGCAGAACACGTTTCCGCTCAGTTTTCCGGGTGCGCCTTGAAGCTAACCTCCAAGGATCCCTGCTGCAATCTACCGCGTAGAAACCCGAAAAAACAAAAGCACGGAGTCTTTTCCGGCAAAACATATCAAATGCAACATCACCGATCCAGACAATACAAGTCCGGGTAGGCTTCACACACAATGCCTATGCCCGTACTTACGATTCCGGAGTCTATATGCAACACAAGGGGGACTATTCACATCAACGCCAAGGAACACGACGCACTCACCGCACACTCGCGGGAGCGGGATTTCCTATGCAGAAAGAAAGAGCTTCACACGCTCAAGTAGAGAATCGTTACCCTTGCAGTCCTCTTTGGCGCCATGGAAAAACTACACGGATGGAAATCTTCGCAACGAACTTTCCTCCACAGATCCGCTCTTAGATTTCGAAACGGTGCTCCGATGCTCCGCCGGTGGCCGGAATCCCTTCCTTCTTCCTCCTATTTCCAACTCCTTGAGAGAGAGAATGGTTGGAGAGAAATGAAGGATTAACTCCCCTATTCCCGGCCTTAACAGAGCAGGAAACCATCTGGGCCGTTGGATCTTAATTAAAGAAAACGAATGGCTCAGATCCGTTCAAAAATCTCCAGACCTGGGCCGAACACGGCTTGGCACACGGCCGTGTCCCAGGCCGTGTGCCTCGCTCCAGGCACGATCGTCGAACGGAGGAAAGACACACGGGCAAAGACATGCCCGTGTCTCACCTGACACGCCCGTATCGGGTTCCTCGACACGCCCGTGTTCGGGGGCATGTCACGCATAACCGCCACAGCAACGGACACGACCCAAAAGAACCCGGGTAGGGACACGGGTAAGCACACGCCCGTGTCAAATGACACGCACGTGTCACTTAGCCGTGTTCTTTTGGGTTGTGTCCGTTGCCGTGGCTGTTATGCGTGACACGCCCCCGAACAACTATTCGGTATACATCGGCTTGCAGGCCGGCCACACATGATAATACAACGGCCCAGATGGTTTCCTGCTCTGTTAAGGCCGGGAATAGGGGAGTTAATCCTTCATTTCTCTCCAACCATTCTCTCTCTCAAGGAGTTGGAAATACATCGGCTCGTAGGCCGGTCACACATGATAAAAATAAAAACAACAGGAATGAAAACACCCCCATCTGTTATACATCGGCTCCATATACCATCTGTTATACATTGAACCTAGCTGACCTAGCTGACAATTTGGTATAACAGATACCTAATGGACCCCTCTGTATACCAAATTGATACCATCTGATAGGTTCATCGGACACCTCTAAAACCCCTCTGATACCAAATTATAACACTTCCAGCTATAACAGATGGTTACAGTGTATTTGGGGTTTCATCGGAACCTCTGTGACCACTTGGAGCCAAGGTATAGCAGAAGGTCCAGCTGGAACCCGACGCCATATACCACAGACAGGCGGAAGGGTTACATAAGAATATTCAAAATATCCAATTAAGACTACACATCCTACACAGAGCATTCTAGCGGAAGCTTTTTAAAGTTGAAAGAACCCAAATCTTAAATCCATATCCAAGAATGTCCACATCCACACAACAGGAATGAAACCCCAAATACACTAAAATGGGTACATGGCCTTATGGCCTTACAAATGTTCACTTAATAAAAACATGTCTTACATACATCGGCTTGCAGGCCGGCCACACATGATAAAAATAAAAACAACTATTCACTTTGGCCTTCTATGGCCAGCACAGCAACATGGGCTCCAGCCCGCTACATGGTACTCGGCTCCGCAGCACCTGCAAGCACATTCCACCGCACGGTGGCAAATAAAGCAACGGTCAGGCAAAAGCCGACCAAATTATAACGACACCGCCCCTAACTCGGGACGGCGGTGCTCTTTCCCTGCATATCATTAGCCCAATAAAATAATAAAGCGCAACTATACTACGCCACAGGTGTAGGCTCGCACGGCTGATGAATTGTAAATATACCTATTTTTGTGTACATTAATTTAGATGTTTTCATTTATTTTTGTCGTTTTTACTTATTTTTATTCAATAAAATGCTCCTATTTTTGTAAATATTATACTAACTTAGTTTATTTTATTTTTCAGGAAAAATTGAAAATCTGCCAAAAAAATTGACATGTCACGCCCGTGACATATTGGTCACGCCCGTGACCAGGGCGTGACACGTCAAAATCCCGTGAATCAGCAATTTTTGAAGACCAAAGCCTGACACGCCCTGGGTCACGCCCGTGTCACCCGACACGGGGCGTGACCCAAGCCCGTGACACTCCACTCGACGATTTCATCTCGACGATCGTCGAGTGTCGACACTAGCAGTCACGCCTAGAGTCACGCCCGTGACCTAGGGCGTGACACCTCTTTCCGCTCGACGATTTTCAACTCGACACTTTCAGCTCGACATTCGTCGAGTGTCGACACCAGCCGACACGCCCAGAGTCACGCCCGTGACCTAGGGCGTGACCTTTCCAGCTAGCCCGACAAGACCTGCCCGAAGACTTTCGGCGCGCACCGCGCCCAGATCCACCTGCCTGTCACGCCCACTGTCACGCCCGTGACCAAGGGCGTGACCTCTGCGAGACCGACACGTGTCCAGCCAAAGTCAACTTTCCCGTCAAATCGCCGGCCGCCTTCTCAAATAGTACTGTCACGCCCCCTGTCACGCCCGTGACCAAGGGCGTGACCCTTGTAATTTTTTTTCTATAAATTCAGAGGTTCTGCTCTGAATTCCTGTTCCCTTTTTGGATCCATTTTGCTTAGGTGTTGTGTTGCAGGAATGCTTCCAAGGCTTATGTAAGGGATATTTTTCCCCCTCTCCTTAGTTTTATTTTCGTATCTTTGTAACTCGTCATTTTATTTAATAAAATGTGTTCTTTTTCTTCTCTTAATATGGCTTTGGAATGGATTAATGCAAATCTTCCCTTTGCAATCTTATTTTTCATTTTTGTTTTAACTTAGTTTTTGTTCTTCTTTATAAGAGTGTGTGTGTGTATGAGAGTAAATGTTATGCTTTCTTTATTTTGGATAAGTAGTTGTTATGTTTTCATTTCATTAGCTTTTGATAGCTTAAATTTTCATAGCTTTACTTTCATCCCTATAGATCCGTAAAAATGTTTTCCAAAGTGTTTTTCCTTTTTTTAACTTAGCTTTTTATTTCGTAAAACTTTTTCGTTATTTTCAGTTTATTCTCATTTTTTTAGCACTTTTACGGAGTTATAGGAATGATAATATAATCGTTTTAATTTTTCTAGCATTTTCGTTTTTGCATTTATTTTCAAATCTTTTTACTTATTTAATTTTTTCGTTCTCTTTTTATGCATTTCTACCGCATTCTAGCGGTAGAAATGTATTCGTTTTTATTTTTCGATCACTTGCATTTTCATTTTTATTTGCAAAACTTTCTTCCCGTTTAATTTTTATTTTCGCTTTTTATGCATTTCTACCGCATTCTAGCGGTAGAAATGTAGTTGTTTTAATTTTCAGTAACTTAGTTTTTTTTGCAATTTTTTGTGCGTGCGCATTTATTTCCGCCTACTCGTTAAGAGTTAAATGGCGCCTGCTTATTTTACTTTCTGTAGAGTGCGTGAGTTCGTAGTTTTCCTTTTTTCCGCCTACTCACTTGAGTTTAATGGCTGGTTTTTATTCTTGTAGAGTGTGTGTGTTTACTTTATGTCGAGAGAGTGTGTGCGTGCGTTGCATTTATTTTGTCCTACTCGGTTGAGTAGGACCCGTATTTATTTTCTCCTACTCATTTGAGTAGGACTTGCGTGTGTGCGTTTTACTGCTTTCATTTCTCCCGCCCACGCATTTGCGTCGGGACTCGCAATTTACTGCTTTCTTCAGTCCTACTCGTTTGAGTAGGACTTGCAATTTTCAGCTTTCCCTTACTGCTTTATTTTATCGCTTTCATTTACTGCTTTCCTTTATTGCTTTCTTTTCTGCTTTTTCCGCAAGCCGTCCCCATTCCGATGAGTGGCTAATCGTTCTTAGCCCTCGGCATCGAAGAGCATTGGGACAGATAAAATAGCTTAAAATAATTAAAGGTCTAATCTTTCTAATTAATTAAAAGTACTTAAGGTTTGCCTGGGGTTAACGACGCGTAGGACCACATATCGATGTGTGGGCCCTATTTCCGTAGTCCATATGCTAGCCAGCCGAGAGGCCGTGCATATGGACCGATCACCCCTTGGCAAAGAGAGTTCCGCACTAACCCTCGAGAGAGGAGGCGCGCCAACTCTACCGGATTGGGTTCCCCACCCAATAGCGGGGTTCTTAGCGTAATGCGGGCGTTAAGAGGAATCCTTCGTCGGACTAACGTTCGGTCGAATAGTCTTAGCGTTCAGGTGAGCGATAGTCCTAGAGATAGGTGAGCTCATTTTAGTGGAACCTCCACGGCCAAGTCTCCGCCTTAATTAATTAGAAATTTAGGAGCTCTTTTTATTTAAAGTTTATTTTAGTTCAATTGTTTTTTTTCGGTGCCATCGAGCTAAGCTCTTCATCGGCACCACCTTCAAGCTTTCTTTTTATTGCTTTCATTTTCTTTCCGCCATTTTCTGTATTTTTTTATATAAAATATCCCGACAAGATAATTATCGGTAAAATAATAGTCCCCTCCAGGGAAGAGTAGAAATAATTGAACCGGCCCCGAGAACAATACGACCTCGATATTCCACCCGGAATATCCTGTACTACTCACGATAGGTGCACTTGCCTCCTTTCGTTAAAACTCGATCTAAACCTTTTTTATATCCAAAATAAATAAATAAATACGCGCGCCCCGTTTTCTTAAATAAAATTCACTTCCGCCTTTTTCTCAAATAAAACCGCCGGGTCGCCGCGTGACCGTAATTAATTTTGGAGTTTTAACCATCAAGTTTTTGGCGCCGTTGCCGGGGAGTTTTAGGTTCGTTATTTTAAACCCTGGAAATCTATTAATTTTACCTTATTTAAAAACAAAAAAAAACTACTTTATAATAATAATATTAATAATAATACAAAAAAAAAACTATAAAAAAAAAACAAAAACTTAGAAAATATATATATATATATATTTTTTATCATATTATTATTATTTATAAAATATTTTTTTGAAATGACGTCATTTTCTATACTCCTAAAAAAAAAAAACCGAAAATCTAAAAAATACATAAAAAAAAAAAAACTCTAAAACCAAAAACCTAAAAAAAAAATCTCTAAAAAGTTCAAAAATGAAAAAAATAACTCTTAAAAAACAAACAAAAAAAAAACAGAGAAAAACTTAAAACTTAAAAAAAAAACTCTTAAAAAACTAAAACCAAAAAAAAAAACCAACTAAAAACTCTACTTAAAAAACACAAAAAATTAAATATATAATTTGATTTTAATAAATCTCTATATATTTTATTTACCTTCTTTTATTTTGTTTTCTTTTATTTTATTTTACTTCGGCACGCTTCCACTCTTGTGCGCGCTAGGGGATCACTTTTTTATCACACAATGGTCGCTAAGGCCTTAGCTACCTTCCGACTCCCCCACGCACGTCCCCCCCCTACCGCCCGCACACTTTAGGCCGAGTTTATCTTTTTTTTGTTGTGGTTTTTTCCGTTCTTTTTGCTTTTTTTTCTTTTCTAAATAATGCAGGGCTTCCAATTTGGCCTCCCGGACTCGTCTTAGGGAAGCTCCTACCCTCCCTTTTTCTTTTTGTACTTATTATAATTTGTATATTATCTGTTCCGCATACTTAGATTGCAACATTGGGGACAATGTTGAGTTTAAGTATGGGGGTGTTTTCCTATTCTGCATTTTTTTTTTATTCTGTACTCATCAAAACTACAAAAAAAAAAAATTTGCAAAACTTAAAATCTAAAAAAATTTTTTTGTTTTTAAAAATCATAAAACTTCAAAAAAAAAAATCATAAAACTCAAAAAAATTTTCAAAAAAATCTTTTTACTTCGTAAATATTTTTTGTAAAAAATCTCTCTTCCCCCCCTCTTCTTCTCTTTTTTGTAAAAACTTGCTTCTTGCCTGCCCGCGACGGTCGACTCATCGAACCAACCATTCAAATAAGAGTCTGTTCGCGGGGCCGCAATCGAGTTTTTACTTTGCCCTTTTTTGTAAGAATCTCTCTTTCCCCCCCTATCTTCTTTGTAAATAACTCTTCTTTCTCTCCTCATTCTTGTAAATAATTTATCCTCAAAAACCAAAAATCAAAAAAAATTAGAAAAACCCAAAAACCCTAAAAAGATAAAAAATCAAAAAAATCCTAAAAAGATAATAATTAAAACACAAAAAATGATAAAAACTCTAAAAATCCCAAAAAAAAAAGTGTTTTGTTAATTATGTAACAAAATAATTCGAATACACCATATCTTAACTCTTTTTGCTTTCCACAAATCTAGTTTCGAGTTAATTTATATGCGAATTTTAGTTATTCTTTGCTTACTATTCGTTTATTAATTAAAGTTCGATAGATTTAAGTGTCTGGGGTTAAGTCTTAAAGAATTTTTTATGTCTTTTTCTTATAATAGGGAACTTGTTTTTCACCACCACTTCTAATTTTATAAATAGAAGCTCGTTTTTTATGTTAGAAAATAACATCCATGGATTTCAATTATTTCTACTTCATGCTTTTAGAAACATTGGAACGTTCATTTTAAAAATGTTGCTCTCAAAACTTTTTTATTAAAATCTAGTTTTCTTTTTGAAAAACTAAACCCACTTCCTTTTTTTTCATGTCTTACTTTGACATGATTACCCCCTTTATCCCTTAAAAGATCCTATGTCAATGGGAATAAGATTTCGTTCCGTAAACATAGGCACCCAATAATTTAAAAAGATTATATATGGAGTAAGAGGATAAAATTCATTACTCCTACAAATATACATTGGGTTAATTTTATTCTTATGAAGAAAGAAAAAATTATTATGTGTTAGGAAAATAAGATTTCATTTTCCTAACTATCCAAACAGAAAAATTGGAGGTTCGAGAAAAAATTACCACACCTCAATATTCAAGCCTTCTTCATAAACCACCAAACCACTTATCTTATTTCAATGATTCTAGACTTAATTTAAATTTTTTTGAGAGCATAATTTTTAAATTGCATTATTTCCTTTAAACTTCTTTTAAGCTAAAGTTTTTTATATAAATCCAATCCATCTTTGTTAAACTAACAAAAATAAATTTTTGCTTTCTATTTTATTTCTTCTAGAAGTCTTTTTGAAACTCTTCCTCTATTCATAACATTTCATAAATTAGGATTTAATTCTTTAACCCCGGATGTTTATTTTGATCTTTCTTTTTAATTAATTCAAGCGGTAGCTGAACTTAGGATTTCTTTTATTCCTTATAAGTTCATCTCCAACTTTTGCTCTGGAATAGCAAAAGCTTAAGTATGGGGGTATTTGATGAATTGTAAATATACCTATTTTTGTGTACATTAATTTAGATGTTTTCATTTATTTTTGTCGTTTTTACTTATTTTTATTTAATAAAATGCTCCTATTTTTGTAAATATTATACTAACTTAGTTTATTTTATTTTTCAGGAAAAATTGAAAATCTGCCAAAAAAATTGACATGTCACGCCCGTGACATATTGGTCACGCCCGTGACCAGGGCGTGACACGTCAAAATCCCGTGAATCAGCAATTTTTGAAGACCAAAGCCTGACACGCCCTGGGTCACGCCCGTGTCACCCGACACGGGGCGTGACCCAAGCCCGTGACACTCCACTCGACGATTTCATCTCGACGATCGTCGAGTGTCGACACTAGCAGTCACGCCTAGAGTCACGCCCGTGACCTAGGGCGTGACACCTCTTTCCGCTCGACGATTTTCAACTCGACACTTTCAGCTCGACATTCGTCGAGTGTCGACACCAGCCGACACGCCCAGAGTCACGCCCGTGACCTGGGGCGTGACCTTTCCAGCTAGCCCGACAAGACCTGCCCGAAGACTTTCGGCGCGCACCGCGCCCAGATCCACCTGCCTGTCACGCCCACTGTCACGCCCGTGACCAAGGGCGTGACCTCTGCGAGACCGACACGTGTCCAGCCAAAGTCAACTTTCCCGTCAAATCGCCGGCCGCCTTCTCAAATAGTACTGTCACGCCCCCTGTCACGCCCGTGACCAAGGGCGTGACCCTTGTAATTTTTTTCTATAAATTCAGAGGTTCTGCTCTGAATTCCTGTTCCCTTTTTGGATCCATTTTGCTTAGGTGTTGTGCTGTAGGAATGCTTCCAAGGCTTATGTAAGGGATATTTTTCCCCCTCTCCTTAGTTTTATTTTCGTATCTTTGTAACTCGTCATTTTATTTAATAAAATGTGTTCTTTTTCTTCTCTTAATATGGCTTTGGAATGGATTAATGCAAATCTTCCCTTTGCAATCTTATTTTTCATTTTTGTTTTAACTTAGTTTTTGTTCTTCTTTATAAGAGTGTGTGTGTGTATGAGAGTAAATGTTATGCTTTATTTATTTTGGATAAGTAGTTGTTATGTTTTCATTTCATTAGCTTTTGATAGCTTAGATTTTCATAGCTTTACTTTCATCCCTATAGATCCGTAAAAATGTTTTCAAAGTGTTTTTCCTTTTTTTAACTTAGCTTTTTATTTCGTAAAACTTTTTCGTTATTTTCAGTTTATTCTCATTTTTTTAGCACTTTTACGGAGTTATAGGAATGATAATATAATCGTTTTAATTTTTCTAGCATTTTCGTTTTTGCATTTATTTTCAAATCTTTTTACTTATTTAATTTTTTCGTTCTCTTTTTATGCATTTCTACCGCATTCTAGCGGTAGAAATGTATTCGTTTTTATTTTTCGATCACTTGCATTTTCATTTTTATTTGCAAAACTTTCTTCCCGTTTAATTTTTATTTTCGCTTTTTATGCATTTCTACCGCATTCTAGCGGTAGAAATGTAGTTGTTTTAATTTTCAGTAACTTAGTTTTTTTTGCAATTTTTTGTGCGTGCGCATTTATTTCCGCCTACTCGTTAAGAGTTAAATGGCGCCTGCTTATTTTACTTTCTGTAGAGTGCGTGAGTTCGTAGTTTTCCTTTTTTCCGCCTACTCACTTGAGTTTAATGGCTGGTTTTTATTCTTGTAGAGTGTGTGTGTTTACTTTATGTCGAGAGAGTGTGTGCGTGCGTTGCATTTATTTTGTCCTACTCGGTTGAGTAGGACCCGTATTTATTTTCTCCTACTCATTTGAGTAGGACTTGCGTGTGTGCGTTTTACTGCTTTCATTTCTCCCGCCCACGCATTTGCGCCGGGACTCGCAATTTACTGCTTTCTTCAGTCCTACTCGTTTGAGTAGGACTTGCAATTTTCAGCTTTCCCTTACTGCTTTATTTTATCGCTTTCATTTACTGCTTTCCTTTATTGCTTTCTTTTCTGCTTTTTCCGCAAGCCGTCCCCATTCCGATGAGTGGCTAATCGTTCGTAGCCCTCGGCATCGAAGAGCATTGGGACAGATAAAATAGCTTAAAATAATTAAAGGTCTAATCTTTCTAATTAATTAAAAGTACTTAAGGTTTGCCCGGGGTTAACGACGCGTAGGACCACATATCGATGTGTGGGCCCTATTTCCGTAGTCCATATGCTAGCCAGCCGAGAGGCCGTGCATATGGACCGATCACCCCTTGGCAAAGAGAGTTCCGCACTAACCCTCGAGAGAGGAGGCGCGCCAACTCTACCGGATTGGGTTCCCCACCCAATAGCGGGGTTCTTAGCGTAATGCGGGCGTTAAGAGGAATCCTTCGTCGGACTAACGTTCGGTCGAATAGTCTTAGCGTTCAGGTGAGCGATAGTCCTAGAGATAGGTGAGCTCATTTTAGTGGAACCTCCACGGCCAAGTCTCCGCCTTAATTAATTAGAAATTTAGGAGCTCTTTTTATTTAAAGTTTATTTTAGTTCAATTGTTTTTTTTCGGTGCCATCGAGCTAAGCTCTTCATCGGCACCACCTTCAAGCTTTCTTTTTATTGCTTTCATTTTCTTTCCGCCATTTTCTGTATTTTTTTATATAAAATATCCCGACAAGATAATTATCGGTAAAATAATAGTCCCCTCCAGGGAAGAGTAGAAATAATCGAACCGGCCCCGAGAACAATACGACCTCGATATTCCACCCGGAATATCCTGTACTACTCACGATAGGTGCACTTGCCTCCTTTCGTTAAAACTCGATCTAAACCTTTTTTATATCCAAAATAAATAAATAAATACGCGCGCCCCGTTTTCTTAAATAAAATTCACTTCCGCCTTTTTCTCAAATAAAACCGCCGGGTCGCCGCGTGACCGTAATTAATTTTGGAGTTTTAACCATCAACGGCCAAACACCCCGTGCACTTAGGACACATTAACGGTGAATCCTGACCAATCAGCGTCTTCACCACCATCCCCAGGATGGCAACAACATGTGAGCATTTAGCCTTTCTGACCACCGTCTAAGGCTCCCAACTATGCCAATGGCCAGTCCCCGTCTTCGGGTCTCTCGCACCGAACCACATAGCCTAGGTCCAATTCCACTTGCCCGTTGCTCACGCCGCATATACAATTTAAGTTCTACGCGCGGGCCAAGCTTCTCTCGGATCCCAAAATTTTCCAAACAATCTCATAACCCAGTTATGATCAAGGCCGGTTCCCAGACCGCCAAGTTAGAAAACACGTTTCCGCTCAGTTTTTCGGGTGCGCCTTGAAGCTAACCTCCAAGGATCCCTGCTGTAATCTACCGCGTAGAAACCCGAAAAAACCAAAGCATGGAGTCTTCTTCGGCAAAACATATCAAATGCAACATCACCGATCCAGACAATACACGTCCGGGTAGGCTTCACGCACAATGCCTATGCTCGTACTTATGATTCCGGACTCTATATGCAACACAAGGGGGACTATTCACCGCAACCCCAAGGAACACCACGCACTCATCGCACACTCGCGGGAGCGGGATTTCCTATGCAGAAAGAAAGAGCTTCACACGCTCAAGTAGAGAATCCTTACCCTTGTAGTCCGCTTTGGCGCCATGGAAAAACTACATGGATGGAAATCTTCACAACAAACTTTCCTCCACAAATCCGCTCTCATATTTTGAAACGGTGCTCCGATGCTCCGCTGGCAGCCGGAAACCGTTCCTTCTTCCTCCTCTTTCAACTCCTTGAGAGAGAGAATGGTTGGAGAGAAATGAATGATTAACTCCCCTATTCTCGGCCTTAACAGAGCAGGAAACCATCTGGGCCGTTGGATCTTAATTAAAGAAAACGAACGGCTCAGATCCGTTCAAAAATCTCCAGACTTGGGCCGAACACGGCTTGGCACACGACCGTGTCCCAGGCCGTGTGCCTCGCTCCAGGCACGATCGTCGAATGGAGGAAAGACACACGGGCAAAGATACGCCCGTGTCTCACCTGACACGCCCGTGTCGGGTTCCTCGACACGCCCGTGTTTGGGGGTGTGTCACGCATAACCGCCACGGCAATGGACACGACCCAAAAGAACACGGGTAGGGACACGGGTAGGCACATGCTCGTGTCAAATGACACGCCCGTGTGACTTAGCCGTGTTTCTAGCCGTGTCCTTCTCGTGATGAAAATGGCCAAAAACACCAGCCAGATACGGACTTGGACACGCCCGTATCCTAGGCCGTGTACCCCTATACAGGCACCAAAAATCCTCTTTTTCGCGACCGACTCAAATACAATTTTCGGGGCGTTACAAGCCAAAGGCCGAGCTAAGGTACCCTCAGAAAGCACTTGAAAACTGGAGCAAGAGAGCACAGGAAGCCTACCTTCTGGGGTCCCCTTGGGTCTTATTTATAGTTTTCAGAATCTGAACTGCCAATAACCAAACTGAACTGACCTGAAGTTACCAAAAAATCCTTAGTCGGGTCTGCCAATAGCCAAACTCCGTTGTTTTGAAGGGCTATGGGCAGACCAACGGGGGCAAAACAGTAAAAAGTACCTCATATATCGGGGCGAGCTGGGGAGCCTGGCCACCTCGGCAGATCCTGCTCGCCTGCTGTTGCCGAGCTCCTTTGAGCGAGCGCGATTCGGGATGGCGAGCTCGCACATCAGTCGGCCTCCATTAGTCGACCTCAGCTCGACAAATCCTGGCTTAGCTCGGCGAATACCAAGCTCACGGTGGACGAATGCCGAGCTCGGGTTCGGCTTCTCCTTGCCGAGCTCGCCCACGATCTTCAGAGTCCTTTGCTGGGCTTGCCTGTTGCTTGGATGATCTGAACCGCCCGATATGGTTCCTGACGACCTCACTCGCCAGACACGGGGTTGTACAACGTGGAAAACCCCTTAAATGGGTAAAAAACCACGTGATTGGGTCTGTGCCGATCAAATTTCACTAGGTTTCGGTGTTTACAGTGTTTTTGAGAATCGGGGCGACATGCCGCTCCCGTTACAGCTTGGGGGGAGAGAGAGAGACTACGGCTCCCGACGGCCAACAGGTTGCGTCGCGGGAGTAGCTTGGACGTTGGAATGTGCGAGACGGTCCCGGTGCTCTAGCTCTTCTGGTTCCGTTCCCTTGCTGGCTGCGATCACCTTCCTCCTTTGGCTCTTGAGGGGACTTGGGCGTTTTTGTAACATCCCATTTCCAACTAGACCCATAGGAGTGGTTTTGTCCATGACTAGGTCATGACAAATCCTAGGAAGCCAGAAATGGGCCAAGAGATAGGGGACAAAATGTGGAAAATCATCATGGTCTGCAAATAGTAGAACTCTAAACAATGGTTTAGGATGACCATGGGCTACACCTTAACCCCAAGACCCTACCACAACACCCCTAATACCTTGGAGGCCCATTAGAGCCAAAAGGACCCATTAGGGTCAACCCAAGAGGCCCAGTTGACCAAGGTCAACCCTAGCCCTAAATGGGTCAAACTAGCCTACTTAGGGTCAACTAACCTACTCCCAGCCTAGAGGACCCCACCTATGCCCTCCTAACCCTAAAGTGAGGTAAATGGGTCACTAAGGACACATTGGGGTCAGCCCTAGAAGCCAGGTTGACCCAAGTCAACTCAAGCCCTAATCTGGTCAAAGTACCCTTACTAAGGGTATGTGACCTCCAAAGTGCAGGGTAACCCTACATAACCCTACCTAGACCCTAAGGGAAGCCAATGGGTCACCCAGGACCCATAGGGGGTCAACCCAATGGGTCATGTTGACCCAAGTCAACTCTAGCCCTAGATGGTCAAAGTGCCCTTGCCAAGGGACAGGAGACCACCAAGAGGCCCAACCAACCCTACTCAAGTAACCCTAGACCTTAAGGGAGTCCAATGTGCCACTAAAAACCCAATGGGGTCGACCCAGATGGTCAAATTGACCAGGTCAACCCTCATTTAGGTCAAGTCAAACTTAGCCCAAAAGGGCTAACCCAAGCCCAAGCCACTTCTTCCTTAGGCTAAACCCATTCCCATGACCATCATAATCAAGTGGGCTGCATTTAGCTTGTGAGGTTGACTAGTCAACCAGAGGTGACCAGGAGAGAGAAAGGAGCTCCCCTCCATGATAATGGAGGAGAGAGAAAATGAGGAAGAGGAAGGGGGAAGTGAGAGGCCGGCCAAGGGAGGCTAACAGCCACCATTTATGGCTGCAATCAACTCCTCTAGGGGAGAGGAGTTGATTCCAGCCATTTCCCGGCCACCAAGGGATGGGTTCAGCCCCCTCCACTCTACCCGAGCCACACCTTTTGTAAGACCCCCCCTTTTTTTTTCCTTTTTCGACACCGGGGTCTTAGGCCCAGAACCGCCGTTTTGCGGTGACTCCTTCACGCCCTGAAGGGTCATCACCACAAAGCGCCGATTCTGCCGGCCAATTCGATCACATAAAAGTAGCATAATGAAGTAAAATGGAAACTAACTGTCCACAGAGAATCACATGACATATATAAATATAACTCCACGAAGGGAGTGTCCACAGAAGATAACATCAGAGTAGCAAATACGGGCTTATGCCCGGTACAACATATCCTCACTACAAAATCACTCATGCGGAAGCAAAAGCTGAAAAACTACTCAAGGTCGAGACTCACAGTCCCGGCTGTATGAACTCCGGAGCTAGACTGCCCCACCTCCAAGCGCACCGGTCTCTGGGGCTGCTCCTCCATGCTGGTCTCCACGATCCCCTAAATGATGCGGTTCGAAAACCGTTAGTCTAAAAGACTAAGTCCTATCATCCCCCACCCCTTCCCCCACGGCTCCTAGGCACCGAGCGGAGAGGAAGAAAGGGGAGGACTTGAAGGTGGAGAATATCAAAAGCAGATGGCAGCGGTCCTAATCTAGCAAGTTCTATAGCATATAAAGACAATAAACTGTAAACTGAAATGTAACCTTCACTTATGTGGAAAAACACATAAGCCAAGGGGTCTTTTGCAAGGCTCCCACCGTATAAAAAGTCCCATACCGATTTATACGTTGGGGTGTCGGTGGTCAACAGCAGTAACTAAATATATCAAAATTAACCTTAATTTATAAACTTGCCCACACAAGCTTATAGACTAAGGGGTCGTTTTGCAGGTCCTAAAGTATAAGCGTCCCATTCCACTTATACTTTAGGTGTCAAGGTTTAAGGTAACGATTATGCTATGACATGCAAGTGGGTATGATGGATCATGCAAGTGCAACACACACACCCGACTCTGTGCACACAGACCTTTAGTTCCCCCTTTCTGGAGCCGTAACCTCCCAGGATACCTCCGTAGTGGCAGACGGAAGCGGTGGGTTGGGCCTCGCCCACCTCTAAACCAGTAAAGCACTACCGGTCAGACCTATCGTACGCCTCAACGCTTGGTGCACGAAGCGGACTCCTGCGTACTCTTGCCGGCTGGCGCACCGGACTTCTGTTGGCGAAGTGCTAACCACACTTGCCGAGTCAACGTATTGGCGTCGGTGCATCGACCCTCCAATACCGAAGACCCACCACCTTAATTTCCTTTCCTTTTATGCACATGCAAATTTAGCGTGATCAAAACCCGAGCCGAAGCTCCCCGGACCAACACGTCCGTCACAAACAATCGAGCCGAAGCTCCCCGGACCCAAAGTCCATCTATAACCATCCGAGCCGAGGCTCCCAGCTAACATCCCGTGCCATCAGTGTCTGTGAATTGTGCAACCCTAAATTACTATGTTACTCTTTTCAGCTTGTTAAACAGTTTACGTTAACCCAGGACTGCCCCCGGTATTCCCTGTGAAGGGCTCTCAAGGGGCACTAGGAACTGTGTTGGGATTACGCCAAGCGTTCCCTTTCGCAAGGTACTTATTTTATTATTGGTTGATTCCCTTCCCCTTTGTTTCTCATATTCCGATATGCTAATCCTAGGGTAATTTGACTCCAACTCTCCTTGGGTAGGACGATCTTTCGTCGGACCCGAACGCCTTAAAACCCTAGACAAAACCACACCCTACTCACTCATCTTCCAAAGATGCAGCCCATTCCACTTGACCTTACAGCAACCATCAAGACCCATCATACGTGCCCTAATTCACATCCAAATGAAATCCTGCAGTTTTGCTATATGCAGACCACTTAAGTTAAATGACCCGTAAAAAGGGAAGTACATGAAATACTCATCCAGTACCCTCATGATAATTATCAGAGGTCTATTATGATAAATATAGACTAAATTCAGAAAATCATATTTTTCCCAATTAATCTACTATTTATTGAATTTTCCTCAAAAACTAGGCCATAGTCAATTTGAACATGAACTATAAGATTTCCTCAGGTAATGGCCTCCTAAAATTTGTATTCACTAAATAACAGAGAAATAATTATTGGTTGCCAATTTTCATAATTTTCCAGATAGTTTTTGACCTCTAAAGGATTTATTTAAAATAATTCCTAAAATCAAATATATGAAGGAAGTGCCACAAATATGTCTCCAATAATTATGTAAAAATTACTAGAGCTTCATAAGGAACTAGAAACATCATGATGAGGAAATTATAATTTTTCAGACAATCTAACTGCCATTAATAAATTTTCCAAAGTTTTATAGAATTAAACAGTTAAAGAAGCATCTACCAAATATCATTCTTCAATAATTTCATAAATATTTACAGAGATGGGTATCATGACCATAAGCCCCTTTGCTAAGTTTCATCAGGTTTAATGAAGTATATTTTGCTGCAAAAATTCCTAAGTGAAAATTGTAAAATATGACTTTGTGAATAAAGTACCAAAAATATTCATCCAAAATTTATTATAAAATTTCCAGAGATAGGTATACCCTAAACAACTACCCATTCAAAATCTCAGGCCTTTTCAGATAGTTTTGGTATTAGATCTTATGGTTTCAAAGCTAGTGCCCTAAACTAGGGTTATGGATTTAAGGGGTCTTAAGTCTTCCAAAAGCCCTAAAATTTTAACCACAGGACCATAGCAACCCTATGGGCATCATTCCCAAGTCTTAAGTCCATCCAAGGTCTTTTGACCCCAATTTCTCCAAACCCTAGAAATTTACCCTAAAGGGCCTACCCTACACTTCTAGGGCTACCCTAGCCCAATCCACTCCAAACTCCATAAGTGAGTGTAAAAAGTCAAATTATATCAGTGGCCAAAATTTCAGCCTCTGTTGAGGTGATTTGGTCACTCAAAACCAAAAGTGTCACTTTTGACCAAAATGCCCTTCATAGGGTATAAATAGGGTTGGGTCAAAACCTATTCAACACTTATCCAAATCAAATGAAATTTTATGCAGGAACCTAGTTGGAGCCCAGGGACCACTCACCAAAATTTGGGAGGGTTTGGATGTGTTTAGGGCACCTATTTAATTTATCTAATAATTATTAAATATTTACCAAAACTATAGAAATATTTTCCCCAAAAATTCCCATTTTTGGGCAGGCCCTAGGTATGTCTAGGATAGACTCTCTGCCAAAATTTCAGCTAATTTGGGCTTGGGGTGAAGAGTGGGCACTCAATTTAGTGACTGCCTAGCCCTAAGGGTATGTCCCACCAAAATGGGTGCCCTGGTCTAACCAGTGACCCAAAAGGGTCCAAACCAATTTTAAAAAAAGTAGACAGGCAGGGCTACAATTCATGTGTTGACCATTTTCCCATACAGAGCCTCTGGCTATTTTTAAGAATTTAAAACATTAAATATCAAAGGTGTGACAGAATGAAATAAACATCATTAATTTCCTATAGTTTGATTTTGATGCAGCGCGAATCTTGGCGCAGATCGACGGCGCTGGGTTATCGTCCCCGATGAGCCAACGGCTGAGATTCGTCCCGCCTGGAGCGATTTCCAAGCCCTGCCGCCGGCGATCCAGCCCCTTCCCCGGCCGGCCACCGCCACCAACACCTCCGTTGAGGTGGTGGCTATCGTCAGGCGGCGGCTCCGCCGCCGGAGAGGCGTTTTCCGGCGGATTAAGCAAGAATTTTTCTTGCCGAAACCAGGAGAAATCCCGGATTCGATCGGGCTCAATTGAGCCCGAAACTCAAGCCTAAGGATTCCTAGGATCTACCCGCGAGTTAAGGAGAGGAGGAGGACCTTCCTGGCGGCCTGGATGCGAGAGGAGCGGCGGGATGCCATTGGCGACGGCGGCGGCGCTCGGCTTCTGCAACTGCACAGTGGAATGGCTCGTCTCCTCCAGGTAAGTGCTCCAAAATGATCCCCTCGGCTCCCTGAAGGTGTTTAAATGGCAATTGGGGGAGGGGAGAGGCTGGTTCTTCAATGGCCATTATCACCATTAATGGAGTGGCTCGGGTTGTGTGGAGGGGGGCTGAACCCACCCCTTGGTGGCCGGGAAATGGCTGGAATCAACTCCTCTCCCCTAGAGGAGTTGATTACAGCCATCACTGGTGGCTGTTGGCCTTCCTTGGCCGGCTTCTCTCTTCCCTTTCCTCTTCCCCATTTTCTCTCTCCTCCATTATCATGGAGAGGAGCTCTTTTCTCTCTCCTAGTCACCTCTGGTTGACTAGTCAACCCTACAAGCTAAAGGCAGCCCACTGGATTATGATGATCATGGGAATGGGTTTGGCCTAAGGGAGAAGTGGCTTGAGCTTGGGTTAGCCCATTTAGGCTAATTTGACCTAACACTAGAATAGAGTTGACCTTGGTCAACATGACCAATTGAGTTGACCCCAATGGATCCTTGGTGATCCATTGGACTCCCTTAGGGTCTAGGAAGACTTGAGTAGGGTTGGTTGGGCATCTTGGGGGTCACATGCCCCTTGGTAAGGGCACTTTGACCATTTTAGGAGCTTGAGTTGACTTGGGTCAACCTGGCCTCTAGGGCTGACCCCAATGTGTCCTTAGTGACCCATTGACCTGACTTTAGGGTTAGGAGGGCATAGGTGGGGTCCTCTAGGCTGGGAGTAGGTCAGTTGACCCTAAGTAGGCTAGTTTGACCCATTTAGGGCTAGGGTTGACCTTGGTCAACTGGGCCTCTTGGGTTGGCCCCAATGGGTCCTTTTGGCTCTAATGGGTCTCCCAAAATGTTTGGGAGTGTGGTGGTAGGGTCTTGGGGCCATGGTGAAGCCCCATTGTCATTCTAGACCATTGTTCAAAAATTCTACTATTTGCAGACCATGGTGATCCCCACCTTGGCCTCCTATCTCTTGGCCCATTTCTGGCTTCCTAGGGTTTGTCATGACCTAGTCATGGCTAAAATCACTCTTAGGGGTCTAGTTGGAAATGGGATGTTACAAATCCCAATAAACAAAACAAAGATTTCGTCCCCGAAATCAAGGTTGGACCTACGGGTCTTATTACCGAAGAAAAGAGTCTTGTAACATCCCATTATGACGCCTTGTTTGTTAAATTTGATTTATGGGAAAACTTAGATCTAAGACCCCTTTCGCCCAAACGGCGAACCAAAATCCCAATAAACAAAGTTAAGCCCCCAATAAACAAAGATAAGCCCCCAATAAACAAAGATAAGCCCCTATCTACCTAGAGCAGCCCTTAGTATACTTAAAGCAGGAAAAATAAATTAACATCTTGAGGGGTCTGAGAGGTATACCTGACTGAATAGCTCGGGGTATCTTTGTCGCATCAGGTCCTGTGGCTCCCAGGTATGCTCCTCCTGGCCGTGGTTCCTCCACAGGACCTTGACTAGTGGGACCTTCTTGCGTCGCAAGACCCGCACTCCTCGGTCGTCGATCCTCACAGGCTCCAAATGGACCGACCGGTCTGAAGCTACCGGCCCTTCAGTAGTCAGAATCTGCTGCTCCGGGCGTAGCAGGGCCCTCCTCAAAGAAGAAATGTGGAAGACGTCGTGCAGCGCTTCCAGCTCTGGTGGTAACTCCAGCCGGTAGGCTAGGGGTCCGATCCGCTCCAGGATCCTGTAAGGACCCATGTACCTAGGGCTGAGCTTCTTCCTCCGACCACGCACCCGTGAAACTCCATGCATGGGCCGGATCTTCAGAAACACCCGGTCCCCCACCTGGAACTCCACCTGCCGATGCCGGGCGTCGTAATACTTAGCCTGTCTACTTTGCGCCTCAAGCATCCTGTCTCTGATCAGCCTCACTTGTGCCTCGGTGTCTTCAACAAACTCTGACCCCAACACTTTCGGATCCTCGTTCTGCACCCAAGAAAGCGGGGTCCGTCATCTCCTCCCGTACAAGGCTTCGTAAGGCGCCATCCTGATGCTGGACTGGTGGCTGTTGTTATAGGAGAACTCTACAAGGGGCAAGAGTTTCTCCCACGGTTCCCCGCGGTCCAAGATGCATAGCCTCAAAAGGTCCTCCAGCGTCCGGTTGGTGCGTTCTGTCTGCCCGTCTGTCTGGGGGTGGAATGCAGTGCTGAAAGTCAATCGCGTGCCTAAGTAAGCTTGCACGGATCTCCACTCCCTGGAGGTGAACCTGCCATCCTGATCCGACACTATCATCCTGGGCACACCATGATAACGAATGAACTGCTCCACAAACTTCCGCACCAGTACTCCTACTGAATCATCCTTCCTGATCGGTATAAATCGAGCCACCTTGGTCAACCGATCGACGATTACCCAGATCGAGTCATTCCCTGTCCGAGACCGGGGAAGCCCATGTATGAAGTCCATGGCTATGTCATCAAACTTCCACTCCGGCACCGGGAGTGGCTGCAATAATCCCGCGGGGTTCCTGCACTCCGCCTTCACTAGCTGACATGTTTCACAATGGGTCACGAAGTAAGAGACGTCCTTCTTCATGCCCGGCCAGAACATCGTCTTCTTCAAATCAGCCGTCATCTTTGTGATCCCCGGGTGTACGGAATACCGGCTGCAGTGCGCCTTCGTCATAATATCCTCCCGGATCTGGCCTCCCTCCGGTATATACACCCGTCCTCTGAAGCACACCAGATCGTCCCTCAGTGTGTAATCTCCTGCAGTGCCTGCCTTCAGAGCTTGGAAGATGGGTTCCAACTTGGCATCCTGCCTCTGTCCCTCTCTGACCCGGTCTCTGATGTCATCGGTAACGCCTATCGCGGCCAAGTACTCCTCATAGAGCTCAGGATCATCAGACGATACCAGAGTAATGTGCATGTCCTCTAGTCTCTGCAGCAGCTCCATAGACATCAACTGAGACTCTGCTCCTGCTGTGGCGGCTCTCCGACTCAGTGCATCTGCTACCACGTTTGCCTTCCCCGAGTGATAGTGCATCTCATACTGATAGTCAGATAGAAACTCCACCCACCGCCTTTGCCTGATGTTCAGTTCCTTCTGCGTGTCCACGTACTTAAGGTTCTTATGATCGGAATATATATCACAGTGGACTCCATAAAGGTAGTGCCGCCATATCTTCAGTGCGAATACAACTGCCCCCATCTCAAGGTCATGTACTGGGTAGTTCTTCTCATGGGTCTTCAGCTGGCGGGAGGCATAAGCTATGACGTGTCCATTCTGCATCAGTACCGCTCCCATCCCCTGATATGATGCGTCGGTGTAGACCTGGAATCCCTCCCTCCCCGAGGGAAGAGTAAGAATGGGAGCCGAGGTCAGCCGATCCTTCAGCTCCTGGAAAGCTGTCTGGCACTGCGGGGTCCACACGAACGGTACCTCCTTCTTTGTCAAGGATGTGAGCGGGAGGGCGATTCGAGAGAAACCCTCCACGAACTTCCGATAGTAACCGGCAAGTCCTAGAAAACTCCGTACGTCTGTGGCTGTTTTCAGCTGCGGCCATTCCGAAATAGCTCGAATCTTTTCCGGATCCACTGCCAGCCCGGCTCCGCTGATAATGTGACCTAAGAAGGCCACCTCCTTCAGCCAGAACTGACACTTACTGAACTTCACATAAAGATGATGCTCCCGCAGCCTCTCCAGAGTCAATGCTAGATGTCGCGTGTGCTCCTCCTCCGTCTTAGAATAGATAAGGATGTCGTCTATGAACACTATGACGAACACATCCAAATAAGCCTCGAAGACCCGGTTCATGAGGCTCATAAACGCCGACGGAGCATTCGTGAGCCCGAAGGGCATCACGATGAACTCATACAATCCATATCGGCTACTAAAGGCCGTCTTCGGAATATCCTCCTCCTGGATCCGCAGCTGGTAATAGCCTGACCTCAAGTCCAGCTTCGAAAAATAATGGGCTCCCTCCAGCTGATCGAACAACTCGTCTATCCTAGGGAGCGGATAGGTATTTCGGACGGTCAGCCTGTTTAGTGCTCGATAGTCGATGCACAGGCGTAAAGTGCCGTCCTTCTTCTTCACGAATAGGACAGGAGCTCCCCATGATGAGGAACTCGGCCTAACAAATCCTGCTTCCACCAGCTCCTGCAACTGTGTCCGAAACTCCGCCAACTCCTTCGGGGCCATCCGATAAGGGGCCTTGGATACCGGCTTAGCCCCTGGTACCAACTGAATCTGGAAGTCCTTCTCCCTATGCGGAGGTAGTCCTGGCAGCTTATCCGGAAAAATATCGGCGTAGTCACGAACCACCGGAATGTCTGCAATCAGGTCCTTCTCCTCAGTCATCTCGAACAATACTTGGTATACCTCGTCCCCTTGCATATGAGCCTTAATGGCCTGAATAGATGAAAGCAAGCGACGGGAGACCGGTGTAGTACCTTCGAACGTTGCATAAGTATCGCCGTGGCTGAGCACGACCCTCCCTGCCGGGCAATCAATCTGGGCATGGTTCCAGACAAGCCATGTCATGCCCAAGACGAGATCGAAGTCCGGCATCCTCAAGATCGTCGCCGGGGCCTCGAGTGTCAACCCGTCTATGGTAACCTCCAGGAGGCACTTTTCTGTGGACTGTATCTCCATTCCATTGGGGAGGCGCACCCTCCTGGGTAGTCCCGTATAACAACGAATCTGATCCAGGTCCTTGACGAAATCCTCCGACACAAAGTTGTGCGATGCCCCCGTGTCGAACAGGGTGTGGGCAGGCTTGCCGCACACCATCACCATTCCTAATCAGTTTGAAAGAAATTCTGGTGTAAGGTTTCCTAACCTAGGTCGTTTAGTAGTTCTATTAACACTTAATATGAGTAATGAATGAATCCAAAATTAAGATTACTCTCATACCTGCGATAACCCTGTCCGGGTTCCGGGGCTGTGCTAAGTCCAAAGCGTAAATCTGCTCCCCATTCTGCCTGCGGTCGCCTCCCTGGTAACCACATCCTCGGCCGCATCCTCGGCCTCCGAAATGCTGGGCCGGTGGGCCACCCCGTGGTGCTGGAGGTGGTGCCCCCCTCATAGGGCAGTCTCTCCGGAGATGTCCCACCTGGTGACAATGGAAGCACTCCGGCGGGGGATACGCCATACCCCGGGGTCTCTGCATCTCCTGGATCCGGAGAGGTTGAGGGGCCAAAACCACCTGCTCTCTCGGCTCCTGCCTCAACTCCTGACGAGGCTGCTCCTCTGCCCTCCTTCCATCTGGTATGGTGCCTCGCCGCTGATCATTTCGGGCCCTCCGGCCCTGGTCCTCCGCTTGCCGTTTCCGGCCCCGAGTGGTGTGCCAGTCGGCCTCAATCCTCTTCGCCATCTCTAAAATCCGGGAGATGGGCCCGTCAGAGACAAAAAGCAAGGCCTCTCTCAACTCCTCTTTTAGGCCCTTATAAAACCTCTTGACGTAACCTGCTTCATCCAGCTGATAGGAGCCCGCATATCGGCCAAATGATCGAACTCTCGGTGGTACTCCACCACTGTCCTGGTGCCCTGCCTCAGCTGCAAGAAACGCTCCTCCAACTCATCCCTGGCCGACTGAGGAACAAAGTGCTCCAGCAGCGTGGCCCTGAACTCTTCCCAGGTGATTTCTGCAATCTCTCTATCCACAAAAGTCGTGTCCAACAGCGTCTTCCACCACCGCTTGGCATGTGACTCCAAGCAAGATACCACTAGGGCCACCCTCTCCTCCCAAGGGCATCGTATCCCAGTCAACATCTCGTACATCACATCCAGCCACTCCTCTGTCCGTACTGCCGACTCTGTCCCCAAGTAAGATGGGGGAGAGAGTCCTCGGAAGGTGCTCATCCAGTTGGCCCCTGGGTTTGGCTGCTGGACTGGGGCTTGCTGAGCTCGGAAGGCCTCAAGGATAGCTGTAAGAGTCTGCCCCATGTCTGAGTGGAGGAAAGGTGTGGGGACCATGGGAGGTGGTGCAATGTCTGGAGTCTGCTGAGCTCCACCTTGTGGGGTGGGCTGAGCTGGGGGCTGCAAAACGAACTACATTAGTAGGTAATCGACTCAATGCCTAATGAAAGTGGACAGTTTACATGTGATTTCCCCTGTATGGGCACACCACTGCTTCCGCTGCTTAGTTTGTCCCCAAACTAAACCCGCGCGGGGGTGACCCAGGGTTGTGGACGGCTACTTTTCGATCGAGGTTTCCCTCTGATACCACTTGTAAGACCCCCCTTTTTTTTCCTTTTTCGACACCGGGGTCTTAGGCCCAGAACCGCCGTTTTGCGGTGACTCCTTCACGCCCTGAAGGGTCATCACCACAAAGCGCCGATTCTGCCGGCCAATTCGATCACATAAAAGTAGCATAATGAAGTAAAATGGAAACTACCTGTCCACAGAGAATCACATGACATATATAAATAAAACTCCACGAAGGGAGTGTCCACAGAAGATAACATCAGAGTAGCAAATACGGGCTTATGCCCGGTACAACATATCCTCACTACAAAATCACTCATGCGGAAGCAAAAGCTGAAAAACTACTCAAGGTCGAGACTCACAGTCCCGGCTGTATGAACTCCGGAGCTAGACTGCCCCACCTCCAAGCGCACCGGTCTCTGGGGCTGCTCCTCCATGCTGGTCTCCACGATCCCCTAAATGATGCGGTTCGAAAACCGTTAGTCTAAAAGACTAAGTCCTATCATCCCCCACCCCTTCCCCCACGGCTCCTAGGCACCGAGCGGAGAGGAAGAAAGGGGAGGACTTGAAGGTGGAGAATATCAAAAGCAGATGGCAGCGGTCCTAATCTAGCAAGTTCTATAGCATATAAAGACAATAAACTGTAAACTGAAATGTAACCTTCACTTATGTGGAAAAACACATAAGCCAAGGGGTCTTTTGCAAGGCTCCCACCGTATAAAAAGTCCCATACCGATTTATACGTTGGGGTGTCGGTGGTCAACAGCAGTAACTAAATATATCAAAATTAACCTTAATTTATAAACTTGCCCACACAAGCTTATAGACTAAGGGGTCGTTTTGCAGGTCCTAAAGTATAAGCGTCCCATTCCACTTATACTTTAGGTGTCAAGGTTTAAGGTAACGATTATGCTATGACATGCAAGTGGGTATGATGGATCATGCAAGTGCAACACACACACCCGACTCTGTGCACACAGACCTTTAGTTCCCCCTTTCTGGAGCCGTAACCTCCCAGGATACCTCCGTAGTGGCAGACGGAAGCGGTGGGTTGGGCCTCGCCCACCTCTAAACCAGTAAAGCACTACCGGTCAGACCTATCGTACGCCTCAACGCTTGGTGCACGAAGCGGACTCCTGCGTACTCTTGCCGGCTGGCGCACCGGACTTCTGTTGGCGAAGTGCTAACCACACTTGCCGAGTCAACGTATTGGCGTCGGTGCATCGACCCTCCAATACCGAAGACCCACCACCTTAATTTCCTTTCCTTTTATGCACATGCAAATTTAGCGTGATCAAAACCCGAGCCGAAGCTCCCCGGACCAACACGTCCGTCACAAACAATCGAGCCGAAGCTCCCCGGACCCAAAGTCCATCTATAACCATCCGAGCCGAGGCTCCCAGCTAACATCCCGTGCCATCAGTGTCTGTGAATTGTGCAACCCTAATTACTATGTTACTCTTTTCAGCTTGTTAAACAGTTTACGTTAACCCAGGACTGCCCCCGGTATTCCCTGTGAAGGGCTCTCAAGGGGCACTAGGAACTGTGTTGGGATTACGCCCAGCGTTCCCTTTCGCAAGGTACTTATTTTATTATTGGTTGATTCCCTTCCCCTTTGTTTCTCATATTCCGATATGCTAATCCTAGGGTAATTTGACTCCAACTCTCCTTGGGTAGGACGATCTTTCGTCGGACCCGAACGCCTTAAAACCCTAGACAAAACCACACCCTACTCACTCATCTTCCAAAGATGCAGCCCATTCCACTTGACCTTACAGCAACCATCAAGACCCATCATACGTGCCCTAATTCACATCCAAATGAAATCCTGCAGTTTTGCTATATGCAGACCACTTAAGTTAAATGACCCGTAAAAAGGGAAGTACATGAAATACTCATCCAGTACCCTCATGATAATTATCAGAGGTCTATTATGATAAATATAGACTAAATTCAGAAAATCATATTTTTTCCCAATTAATCTACTATTTATTGAATTTTCCTCAAAAACTAGGCCATAGTCAATTTGAACATGAACTATAAGATTTCCTCAGGTAATGGCCTCCTAAAATTTGTATTCACTAAATAACAGAGAAATATTATTGGTTGCCAATTTTCATAATTTTCCAGATAGTTTTTGACCTCTATAGGATTTATTTTAAATAATTCCTAAAATCAAATATATGAAGGAAGTGCCACAAATATGTCTCCAATAATTATGTAAAAATTACTAGAGCTTCATAAGGAACTAGAAACATCATGATGAGGAAATTATAATTTTTCAGACAATCTAACTGCCATTAATAAATTTTCCAAAGTTTTATAGAATTAAACAGTTAAAGAAGCATCTACCAAATATCATTCTTCAATAATTTCATAAAAATTTACAGAGATGGGTATCATGACCATAAGCCCCTTTGCTAAGTTTCATCAGGTTTAATCAAGTATATTTTGCTGCAAAAATTCCTAAGTGAAAATTGTAAAATATGACTTTGTGAATAAAGTACCAAAAATATTCATCCAAAATTTATTATAAAATTTCCAGAGATCGGTATACCCTAAACAACTACCCATTCAAACTCTCAGGCCTTTTCAGATAGTTTTGGTATTAGATCTTATGGTTTCAAAGCTAGTGTCCTAAACTAGGGTTATGGATTTATGGGGTCTTAAGTCTTCCAAAAGCCCTAAAATTTTAACCACAGGACCACAGCAACCCTATGGGCATCATTCCCAAGTCTTAAGTCCATCCAAGGTCTTTTGACCCCAATTTCTCCAAACCCTAGAAATTTACCCTAAAGGGCCTACCCTACACTTCTAGGGCTACCCTAGCCCAATCCACTCCAAACTCCATAAGTGAGTGTAAAAAGTCAAATTATATCAGTGGCCAAAATTTCAGCCTCTGTTGAGGTGATTTGGTCACTCAAAACCAAAAGTGTCACTTTTGACCAAAATGCCCTCCATAGGGTATAAATACGGTTGGGTCAAAACCTATTCAACACTTATCCAAATCAAATGAAATTTTATGCAGGAACCTAGTTGGAGCCCAGGGACCACTCACCAAAATTTGGGAGGGTTTGGATGTGTTTAGGGCACCTATTTAATTTATCTAATAATTATTAAATATTTACCAAAACTATAGAAATATTTTCCCCAAAAATTCCCATTTTTGGGCAAGGCCCTAGGTATGTCTAGGATAGACTCTCTGCCAAAATTTCAGCTAATTTGGGCTTGGGGTGAAGAGTGGGCACTCAATTTAGTGACTGCCTAGCCCTAAGGGTATGTCCCACCAAAATGGGTGCCCTGGTCTAACCAGTGACCCAAAAGGGTCCAAACCAATTTTAAAAAAAGTAGACAGGCAGGCTACAATTCATGTGTTGACCATTTTCCCATACAGAGCCTCTGGCTATTTTTAAGAATTTAAAACATTAAATATCAAAGGTGTGACAGAATGAAATAAACATCATTAATTTCCTATAGTTTGATTTTGATGCAGCGCGAATCTTGGCGCAGATCGACGGCGCTGGGTTATCGTCCCCGATGAGCCAACGGCTGAGATTCGTCCCGCCTGGAGCGATTTCCAAGCCCTGCCGCCGGCGATCCAGCCCCTTCCCCGGCCGGCCACCGCCACCAACACCTCCGTTGAGGTGGTGGCTATCGTCAGGCGGCGGCTCCGCCGCCGGAGAGGCGTTTTCCGGCGGATTAAGCAAGAATTTTTCTTGCCGAAACCAGGAGAAATCCCGGATTCGATCGGGCTCAATTGAGCCCGAAACTCAAGCCTAAGGATTCCTAGGATCTACCCGCGAGTTAAGGAGAGGAGGAGGACCTTCCTGGCGGCCTGGATGCGAGAGGAGCGGCGGGATGCCATTGGCGACGGCGGCGGCGCTCGGCTTCTGCAACTGCACAGTGGAATGGCTCGTCTCCTCCAGGTAAGTGCTCCAAAATGATCCCCTCGGCTCCCTGAAGGTGTTTAAATGGCAATTGGGGGAGGGGAGAGGCTGGTTCTTCAATGGCCATTATCACCATTAATGGAGTGGCTCGGGTTGTGTGGAGGGGGCTGAACCCACCCCTTGGTGGCCGGGAAACGGCTGGAATCAACTCCTCTCCCCTAGAGGAGTTGATTACAGCCATCACTGGTGGCTGTTGGCCTTCCTTGGCCGGCTTCTCTCTTCCCTTTCCTCTTCCCCATTTTCTCTCTCCTCCATTATCATGGAGAGGAGCTCTTTTCTCTCTCCTAGTCACCTCTGGTTGACTAGTCAACCCTACAAGCTAAAGGCAGCCCACTGGATTATGATGATCATGGGAATGGGTTTGGCCTAAGGGAGAAGTGGCTTGAGCTTGGGTTAGCCCATTTAGGCTAATTTGACCTAACACTAGAATAGAGTTGACCTTGGTCAACATGACCAATTGAGTTGACCCCAATGGATCCTTGGTGATCCATTGGACTCCCTTAGGGTCTAGGAAGACTTGAGTAGGGTTGGTTGGGCATCTTGGGGGTCACATGCCCCTTGGTAAGGGCACTTTGACCATTTTAGGAGCTTGAGTTGACTTGGGTCAACCTGGCCTCTAGGGCTGACCCCAATGTGTCCTTAGTGACCCATTGACCTGACTTTAGGGTTAGGAGGGCATAGGTGGGGTCCTCTAGGCTGGGAGTAGGTCAGTTGACCCTAAGTAGGCTAGTTTGACCCATTTAGGGCTAGGGTTGACCTTGGTCAACTGGGCCTCTTGGGTTGGCCCCAATGGGTCCTTTTGGCTCTAATGGGTCTCCCAAAATGTTTGGGAGTGTGGTGGTAGGGTCTTGGGGCCATGGTGAAGCCCCATTGTCATTCTAGACCATTGTTCAAAAATTCTACTATTTGCAGACCATGGTGATCCCCACCTTGGCCTCCTATCTCTTGGCCCATTTCTGGCTTCCTAGGGTTTGTCATGACCTAGTCATGGCTAAAATCACTCTTAGGGGTCTAGTTGGAAATGGGATGTTACAAATCCCAATAAACAAAACAAAGATTTCGTCCCCGAAATCAAGGTTGGACCTACGGGTCTTATTACCGAAGAAAAGAGTCTTGTAACATCCCATTATGACGCCTTGTTTGTTAAATTTGATTTTATGGGAAAACTTAGATCTAAGACCCCTTTCGCCCAAACGGCGAACCAAAATCCCAATAAACAAAGTTAAGCCCCCAATAAACAAAGATAAGCCCCCAATAAACAAAGATAAGCCCCTATCTACCTAGAGCAGCCCTTAGTATACTTAAAGCAGGAAAAATAAATTAACATCTTGAGGGGTCTGAGAGGTATACCTGACTGAATAGCTCGGGGTATCTTTGTCGCATCAGGTCCTGTGGCTCCCAGGTATGCTCCTCCTGGCCGTGGTTCCTCCACAGGACCTTGACTAGTGGGACCTTCTTGCGTCGCAAGACCCGCACTCCTCGGTCGTCGATCCTCACAGGCTCCAAATGGACCGACCGGTCTGAAGCTACCGGCCCTTCAGTAGTCAGAATCTGCTGCTCCGGGCGTAGCAGGGCCCTCCTCAAAGAAGAAATGTGGAAGACGTCGTGCAGCGCTTCCAGCTCTGGTGGTAACTCCAGCCGGTAGGCTAGGGGTCCGATCCGCTCCAGGATCCTGTAAGGACCCATGTACCTAGGGCTGAGCTTCTTCCTCCGACCACGCACCCGTGAAACTCCATGCATGGGCCGGATCTTCAGAAACACCCGGTCCCCCACCTGGAACTCCACCTGCCGATGCCGGGCGTCGTAATACTTAGCCTGTCTACTTTGCGCCTCAAGCATCCTGTCTCTGATCAGCCTCACTTGTGCCTCGGTGTCTTCAACAAACTCTGACCCCAACACTTTCGGATCCTCGTTCTGCACCCAAGAAAGCGGGGTCCGGCATCTCCTCCCGTACAAGGCTTCGTAAGGCGCCATCCTGATGCTGGACTGGTGGCTGTTGTTATAGGAGAACTCTACAAGGGGCAAGAGTTTCTCCCACGGTTCCCCGCGGTCCAAGATGCATAGCCTCAAAAGGTCCTCCAGCGTCCGGTTGGTGCGTTCTGTCTGCCCGTCTGTCTGGGGGTGGAATGCAGTGCTGAAAGTCAATCGCGTGCCTAAGTAAGCTTGCACGGATCTCCACTCCCTGGAGGTGAACCTGCCATCCCGATCCGACACTATCGTCCTGGGCACACCATGATAACGAATGAACTGCTCCACAAACTTCCGCACCAGTACTCCTACTGAATCATCCTTCCTGATCGGTATAAATCGAGCCACCTTGGTCAACCGATCGACGATTACCCAGATCGAGTCATTCCCTGTCCGAGACCGGGGAAGCCCATGTATGAAGTCCATGGCTATGTCATCAAACTTCCACTCCGGCACCGGGAGTGGCTGCAATAATCCCGCGGGGTTCCTGCACTCCGCCTTCACTAGCTGACATGTTTCACAATGGGTCACGAAGTAAGAGACGTCCTTCTTCATGCCCGGCCAGAACATCGTCTTCTTCAAATCAGCCGTCATCTTTGTGATCCCCGGGTGTACGGAATACCGGCTGCAGTGCGCCTTCGTCATAATATCCTCCCGGATCTGGCCTCCCTCCGGTATATACACCCGTCCTCTGAAGCACACCAGATCGTCCCTCAGTGTGTAATCTCCTGCAGTGCCTGCCTTCAGAGCTTGGAAGATGGGTTCCAACTTGGCATCCTGCCTCTGTCCCTCTCTGACCCGGTCTCTGATGTCATCGGTAACGCCTATCGCGGCCAAGTACTCCTCATAGAGCTCAGGATCATCAGACGATACCAGAGTAATGTGCATGTCCTCTAGTCTCTGCAGCAGCTCCATAGACATCAACTGAGGCTCTGCTCCTGCTGTGGCGGCTCTCCGACTCAGTGCATCTGCTACCACGTTTGCCTTCCCCGGGTGATAGTGCATCTCATACTGATAGTCAGATAGAAACTCCACCCACCGCCTTTGCCTGATGTTCAGTTCCTTCTGCGTGTCCACGTACTTAAGGTTCTTATGATCGGAATATATATCACAGTGGACTCCATAAAGGTAGTGCCGCCATATCTTCAGTGCGAATACAACTGCCCCCATCTCAAGGTCATGTACTGGGTAGTTCTTCTCATGGGTCTTCAGCTGGCGGGAGGCATAAGCTATGACGTGTCCATTCTGCATCAGTACCGCTCCCATCCCCTGATATGATGCGTCGGTGTAGACCTGGAATCCCTCTCTCCCCGAGGGAAGAGTAAGAATGGGAGCCGAGGTCAGCCGATCCTTCAGCTCCTGGAAAGCTGTCTGGCACTGCGGGGTCCACACGAACGGTACCTCCTTCTTTGTCAAGGATGTGAGCGGGAGGGCGATTCGAGAGAAACCCTCCACGAACTTCCGATAGTAACCGACAAGTCCTAGAAAACTCCGTACGTCTGTGGCTGTTTTCAGCTGCGGCCATTCCGAAATAGCTCGAATCTTTTCCGGATCCACTGCCAGCCCGGCTCCGCTGATAATGTGACCTAAGAAGGCCACCTCCTTCAGCCAGAACTGACACTTACTGAACATCACATAAAGATGATGCTCCCGCAGCCTCTCCAGAGTCAATGCTAGATGTCGCGTGTGCTCCTCCTCCGTCTTAGAATAGATAAGGATGTCGTCTATGAACACTATGACGAACACATCCAAATAAGCCTCGAAGACCCGATTCATGAGGCTCATAAACGCCGACGGAGCATTCGTGAGCCCGAAGGGCATCACGATGAACTCATACAATCCATATCGGCTACTAAAGGCCGTCTTCGGAATATCCTCCTCCTGGATCCGCAGCTGGTAATAGCCTGACCTCAAGTCCAGCTTCGAAAAATAATGGGCTCCCTCCAGCTGATCGAACAACTCGTCTATCCTAGGGAGCGGATAGGTATTTCGGACGGTCAGCCTGTTTAGTGCTCGATAGTCGATGCACAGGCGTAAAGTGCCGTCCTTCTTCTTCACGAATAGGACAGGAGCTCCCCATGATGAGGAACTCGGCCTAACAAATCCTGCTTCCACCAGCTCCTGCAACTGTGTCCGAAACTCCGCCAACTCCTTCGGGGCCATCCGATAAGGGCCTTGGATACCGGCTTAGCCCCTGGTACCAACTGAATCTGGAAGTCCTTCTCCCTATGCGGAGGTAGTCCTGGCAGCTTATCCGAAAAAATATCGGCGTAGTCACGAACCACCGGAATGTCTGCAATCAGGTCCTTCTCCTCAGTCATCTCGAACAATACTTGGTATACCTCGTCCCCTTGCATATGAGCCTTAATGGCCTGAATAGATGAAAGCAAGCGACGGGAGACCGGTGTAGTACCTTCGAACGTTGCATAAGTATCGCCGTGGCTGAGCACGACCCTCCCTGCAGGGCAATCAATCTGGGCATGGTTCCAGACAAGCCATGTCATGCCCAAGACGAGATCGAAGTCCGGCATCCTCAAGATCGTCGTCGGGGCCTCGAGTGTCAACCTGTCTATGGTAACCTCCAGGAGGCACTTTTCTGTGGACTGAATCTCCATCCCATTGGGGAGGCGCACCCTCCTGGGTAGTCCCGTATAACAACGAATCTGATCCAGGTCCTTGACGAAATCCTCCGACACAAAGTTGTGCGATGCCCCCGTGTCGAACAGGGTGTGGGCAGGCTTGCCGCACACCATCACCATTCCTAATCAGTTTGAAAGAAATTCTGGTGTAAGGTTTCTAACCTAGGTCGTTTAGTAGTTCTATTAACACTTAATATGAGTAATGAATGAATCCAAAATTAAGATTACTCTCATACCTGCGATAACCCTGTCCGGGTTCCGGGGCTGTGCTAAGTCCAAAGCGTAAATCTGCTCCCCATTCTGCCTGCGGTCGCCTCCCTGGTAACCACGTCCTCGGCCGCGTCCTCGGCCTCCGAAATGCTGGGCCGGTGGGCCACCCCGTGGTGCTGGAGGTGGTGCCCCCCTCATAGGGCAGTCTCTCCGGAGATGTCCCACCTGGTGACAATGGAAGCACTCCGGCGGGGGATACGCCATACCCCGGGGTCTCTGCATCTCCTGGATCCGGAGAGGTTGAGGGGCCAAAACCACCTGCTCTCTCGGCTCCTGCCTCAACTCCTGACGAGGCTGCTCCTCTGCCCTCCTTCCATCTGGTATGGTGCCTCGCCGCTGATCATTTCGGGCCCTCCGGCCCTGGTCCTCCGCTTGCCGTTTCCGGCCCCGAGTGGTGTGCCAGTCGGCCTCAATCCTCTTCGCCATCTCTAAAATCCGGGAGATGGGCCCGTCAGAGACAAAAAGCAAGGCCTCTCTCAACTCCTCTTTTAGGCCCTTATAAAACCTCTTGACGTAACCTGCTTCATCCAGCTGATAGGAGCCCGCATATCGGCCAAATGATCGAACTCTCGGTGGTACTCCACCACTGTCCTGGTGCCCTGCCTCAGCTGCAAGAAACGCTCCTCCAACTCGTCCCTGGCCGACTGAGGAACAAAGTGCTCCAGCAGCGTGGCCCTGAACTCTTCCCAGGTGATTTCTGCAATCTCTCTATCCACAAAAGTCGTGTCCAACAGCGTCTTCCACCACCGCTTGGCATGTGACTCCAAGCAAGATACCACTAGGGCCACCCTCTCCTCCCAAGGGCATCGTATCCCAGTCAACATCTCGTACATCACATCCAGCCACTCCTCTGTCCGTACTGCCGACTCTGTCCCCAAGTAAGATGGGGGAGAGAGTCCTCGGAAGGTGCTCATCCAGTTGGCCCCTGGGTTTGGCTGCTGGACTGGGGCTTGCTGAGCTCGGAAGGCCTCAAGGATAGCTGTAAGAGGTCTGCCCCATGTCTGAGTGGAGGAAAGGTGTGGGGACCATGGGAGGTGGTGCAATGTCTGGAGTCTGCTGAGCTCCACCTTGTGGGGTGGGCTGAGCTGGGGGCTGCAAAACGAACTACATTAGTAGGTAATCGACTCAATGCCTAATGAAAGTGGACAGTTTACATGTGATTTCCCCTGTATGGGCACACCACTGCTTCCGCTGCTTAGTTTGTCCCCAAACTAAACCCGCGCGGGGGTGACCCAGGGTTGTGGACGGCTACTTTTCGATCGAGGTTTCCCTCTGATACCACTTGTAAGACCCCCTTTTTTTTCCTTTTTCGACACCGGGGTCTTAGGCCCAGAACCGCCGTTTTGCGGTGACTCCTTCACGCCCTGAAGGGTCATCACCACAAAGCGCCGATTCTGCCGGCCAATTCGATCACATAAAAGTAGCATAATGAAGTAAAATGGAAACTAACTGTCCACAGAGAATCACATGACATATATAAATATAACTCCACGAAGGGAGTGTCCACAGAAGATAACATCAGAGTAGCAAATACGGGCTTATGCCCGGTACAACATATCCTCACTACAAAATCACTCATGCGGAAGCAAAAGCTGAAAAACTACTCAAGGTCGAGACTCACAGTCCCGGCTGTATGAACTCCGGAGCTAGACTGCCCCACCTCCAAGCGCACCGGTCTCTGGGGCTGCTCCTCCATGCTGGTCTCCACGATCCCCTAAATGATGCGGTTCGAAAACCGTTAGTCTAAAAGACTAAGTCCTATCATCCCCCACCCCTTCCCCCACGGCTCCTAGGCACCGAGCGGAGAGGAAGAAAGGGGAGGACTTGAAGGTGGAGAATATCAAAAGCAGATGGCAGCGGTCCTAATCTAGCAAGTTCTATAGCATATAAAGACAATAAACTGTAAACTGAAATGTAACCTTCACTTATGTGGAAAAACACATAAGCCAAGGGGTCTTTTGCAAGGCTCCCACCGTATAAAAAGTCCCATACCGATTTATACGTTGGGGTGTCGGTGGTCAACAGCAGTAACTAAATATATCAAAATTAACCTTAATTTATAAACTTGCCCACACAAGCTTATAGACTAAGGGGTCGTTTTGCAGGTCCTAAAGTATAAGCGTCCCATTCCACTTATACTTTAGGTGTCAAGGTTTAAGGTAACGATTATGCTATGACATGCAAGTGGGTATGATGGATCATGCAAGTGCAACACACACACCCGACTCTGTGCACACAGACCTTTAGTTCCCCCTTTCTGGAGCCGTAACCTCCCAGGATACCTCCGTAGTGGCAGACGGAAGCGGTGGGTTGGGCCTCGCCCACCTCTAAACCAGTAAAGCACTACCGGTCAGACCTATCGTACGCCTCAACGCTTGGTGCACGAAGCGGACTCCTGCGTACTCTTGCCGGCTGGCGCACCGGACTTCTGTTGGCGAAGTGCTAACCACACTTGCCGAGTCAACGTATTGGCGTCGGTGCATCGACCCTCCAATACCGAAGACCCACCACCTTAATTTCCTTTCCTTTTATGCACATGCAAATTTAGCGTGATCAAAACCCGAGCCGAAGCTCCCCGGACCAACACGTCCGTCACAAACAATCGAGCCGAAGCTCCCCGGACCCAAAGTCCATCTATAACCATCCGAGCCGAAGCTCCCAGCTAACATCCCGTGCCATCAGTGTCTGTGAATTGTGCAACCCTAATTACTATGTTACTCTTTTCAGCTTGTTAAACAGTTTACGTTAACCCAGGACTGCCCCCGGTATTCCCTGTGAAGGGCTCTCAAGGGGCACTAGGAACTGTGTTGGGATTACGCCCAGCGTTCCCTTTCGCAAGGTACTTATTTTATTATTGGTTGATTCCCTTCCCCTTTGTTTCTCATATTCCGATATGCTAATCCTAGGGTAATTTGACTCCAACTCTCCTTGGGTAGGACGATCTTTCGTCGGACCCGAACGCCTTAAAACCCTAGACAAAACCACACCCTACTCACTCATCTTCCAAAGATGCAGCCCATTCCACTTGACCTTACAGCAACCATCAAGACCCATCATACGTGCCCTAATTCACATCCAAATGAAATCCTGCAGTTTTGCTATATGCAGACCACTTAAGTTAAATGACCCGTAAAAAGGGAAGTACATGAAATACTCATCCAGTACCCTCATGATAATTATCAGAGGTCTATTATGATAAATATAGACTAAATTCAGAAAATCATATTTTTCCCAATTAATCTACTATTTATTGAATTTTCCTCAAAAACTAGGCCATAGTCAATTTGAACATGAACTATAAGATTTCCTCAGGTAATGGCCTCCTAAAATTTGTATTCACTAAATAACAGAGAAATATTATTGGTTGCCAATTTTCATAATTTTCAAGATAGTTTTTGACCTCTAAAGGATTTATTTAAAATAATTCCTAAAATCAAATATATGAAGGAAGTGCCACAAATATGTCTCCAATAATTATGTAAAAATTACTAGAGCTTCATAAGGAACTAGAAACATCATGATGAGGAAATTATAATTTTTCAGACAATCTAACTGCCATTAATAAATTTTCCAAAGTTTTATAGAATTAAACAGTTAAAGAAGCATCTACCAAATATCATTCTTCAATAATTTCATAAATATTTACAGAGATGGGTATCATGACCATAAGCCCCTTTGCTAAGTTTCATCAGGTTTAATCAAGTATATTTTGCTGCAAAAATTCCTAAGTGAAAATTGTAAAATATGACTTTGTGAATAAAGTACCACAAATATTCATCCAAAATTTATTATAAAATTTCCAGAGATCGGTATACCCTAAACAACTACCCATTCAAAATCTCAGGCCTTTTCAGATAGTTTTGGTATTAGATATTATGGTTTCAAAGCTAGTGCCCTAAACTAGGGTTATGGATTTAAGGGGTCTTAATTCTTCCAAAAGCCCTAAAATTTTAACCACAGGACCATAGCAACCCTATGGGCATCATTCCTAAGTCTTAAGTCCATCCAAGGTCTTTTGACCCCAATTTCTCCAAACCCTAGAAATTTACCCTAAAGGGCCTACCCTACACTTCTAGGGCTACCCTAGCCCAATCCACTCCAAACTCCATAAGTGAGTGTAAAAAGTCAAATTATATCAGTGGCCAAAATTTCAGCCTCTGTTGAGGTGATTTGGTCACTCAAAACCAAAAGTGTCACTTTTGACCAAAATGCCCTTCATAGGGTATAAATAGGGTTGGGTCAAAACCTATTCAACACTTATCCAAATCAAATGAAATTTTATGCAGGAACCTAATTGGAGCCCAGGGACCACTCACCAAAATTTGGGAGGGTTTGGATGTGTTTAGGGCACCTATTTAATTTATCTAATAATTATTAAATATTTACCAAAACTATAGAAATATTTTCCCCAAAAATTCCCATTTTTGGGCAGGCCCTAGGTATGTCTAGGATAGACTCTCTGCCAAAATTTCAGCTAATTTGGGCTTGGGGTGAAGAGTGGGCACTCAATTTAGTGACTGCCTAGCCCTAAGGGTATGTCCCACCAAAATGGGTGCCCTGGTCTAACCAGTGACCCAAAAGGGTCCAAACCAATTTTAAAAAAACTAGACAGGCAAGGCTACAATTCATGTGTTGACCATTTTCCATACAGAGCCTCTGGCTATTTTTAAGAATTTAAAACATTAAATATCAAAGGTGTGACAGAATGAAATAAACATCATTAATTTCCTATAGTTTGATTTTGATGCAGCGCGAATCTTGGCGCAGATCGACGGCGCTGGTTATCGTCCCCGATGAGCCAACGGCTGAGATTCGTCCCGCCTGGAGCGATTTCCAAGCCCTGCCGCCGGCGATCCAGCCCCTTCCCCGGCCGGCCACCGCCACCAACACCTCCGTTGAGGTGGTGGCTATCGTCAGGCGGCGGCTCCGCCGCCGGAGAGGCGTTTTCCGGCGGATTAAGCAAGAATTTTTCTTGCCGAAACCAGGAGAAATCCCGGATTCGATCGGGCTCAATTGAGCCCGAAACTCAAGCCTAAGGATTCCTAGGATCTACCCGCGAGTTAAGGAGAGGAGGAGGACCTTCCTGGCGGCCTGGATGCGAGAGGAGCGGCGGGATGCCATTGGCGACGGCGGCGGCGCTCGGCTTCTGCAACTGCACAGTGGAATGGCTCGTCTCCTCCAGGTAAGTGCTCCAAAATGATCCCCTCGGCTCCCTGAAGGTGTTTAAATGGCAATTGGGGGAGGGGAGAGGCTGGTTCTTCAATGGCCATTATCACCATTAATGGAGTGGCTCGGGTTGTGTGGAGGGGGGCTGAACCCACCCCTTGGTGGCCGGGAAACGGCTGGAATCAACTCCTCTCCCCTAGAGGAGTTGATTACAGCCATCACTGGTGGCTGTTGGCCTTCCTTGGCCGGCTTCTCTCTTCCCTTTCCTCTTCCCCATTTTCTCTCTCCTCCATTATCATGGAGAGGAGCTCTTTTCTCTCTCCTAGTCACCTCTGGTTGACTAGTCAACCCTACAAGCTAAAGGCAGCCCACTGGATTATGATGATCATGGGAATGGGTTTGGCCTAAGGGAGAAGTGGCTTGAGCTTGGGTTAGCCCATTTAGGCTAATTTGACCTAACACTAGAATAGAGTTGACCTTGGTCAACATGACCAATTGAGTTGACCCCAATGGATCCTTGGTGATCCATTGGACTCCCTTAGGGTCTAGGAAGACTTGAGTAGGGTTGGTTGGGCATCTTGGGGGTCACATGCCCCTTGGTAAGGGCACTTTGACCATTTTAGGAGCTTGAGTTGACTTGGGTCAACCTGGCCTCTAGGGCTGACCCCAATGTGTCCTTAGTGACCCATTGACCTGACTTTAGGGTTAGGAGGGCATAGGTGGGGTCCTCTAGGCTGGGAGTAGGTCAGTTGACCCTAAGTAGGCTAGTTTGACCCATTTAGGGCTAGGGTTGACCTTGGTCAACTGGGCCTCTTGGGTTGGCCCCAATGGGTCCTTTTGGCTCTAATGGGTCTCCCAAAATGTTTGGGAGTGTGGTGGTAGGGTCTTGGGGCCATGGTGAAGCCCCATTGTCATTCTAGACCATTGTTCAAAAATTCTACTATTTGCAGACCATGGTGATCCCCACCTTGGCCTCCTATCTCTTGGCCCATTTCTGGCTTCCTAGGGTTTGTCATGACCTAGTCATGGCTAAAATCACTCTTAGGGGTCTAGTTGGAAATGGGATGTTACACCTTTAATGGTGTTAATGGCCATTGAAGAACCAGCCTCCCTTCTCCCCAATTTGTCATTTAAACACCTTCAGGGGGCCAAGGGGATCACTTTAGAGCGTTTACCTGGAGGAGACGAGCCATTCCACTGTGCTGTTGCAGAAGCCGAGCGCCGCCGCCGTCGTCAATGGCATCCCGCCGCTCCTCTCGCATCCAGGCCGCTAGGAAGGTCCTCCTCCTCTCCTTAACTCGCGGGTAGATCGTAGGACTCTTTAGGTTTAAGGTTCGGGCTCAATTGAGCCCGATCGAATCCAGGATTTCTCATGGTTTCGGCAAGAAATCATCTTGCTATAACCGCCGGAAAACGCATCTCCGGCGGCAGAGCCGCCGCCTGGCGATAGCCACCACCTCAACGGAGGTGTTGGTGGCGGTGGCCGGCCGGGGAAGGGGCTGGATCGCCGGCGACAGGGCTTGGAAGTGGCTCCAGGCGGGATGAATCCTGGCCGTCGGCTCAAGGAAGAAGATGAAGGGATTCCGTCCCTTTTGCTTCAAGATTCGTGCGGACCTGAGATTAAACTATAGGAAATATTTTATATTAATGAAATTTTGTCACAGTTTTTGATATTATGGATTTTAAACTTTAAAATACTTAGGCTCATCTGGTGGAAAATCCTTCAACATGAAAATTGTAGTCCTTTGTGTCTACTTTATTTTAAAATTGGTTTGAACCCATTTGGGTGCAAGGTCTGACCAGGGCACCCATTTTGGTGGGACATACCCTTAGGGCTAGGCAGTCATTAAATTGAGTGCCCACTTTTCATCCCTAGCCCAAATTAGTTGAAACTTTGGCAGAGAGTCTACCCTAGCTATACCTAGGGCTTGTCCAAAAATGGGAATTTTTGGAGAAAATATTTCTATAGTTTTTGTAAATATTTAATAATTATTAAATAAATTAAATAGGTGCCCTAAACACCTCCAAACCCTCCCAAATTTTGGTGAGTGGTCCCTGGGTTCAAGTTAGGTATCTGTATAAACTTTCATGTAATTTGGATGTGTTTTGAATAGGTTTTGACCCAACCCTAACTATACCTTAATAAGGGCATTTTGTTCAAAAGGTGCACTTTTGATTTTGAGTGACCAAATCACCACAACAGAGGCTGAAATTTGGGCCACTGGCTTGTTATAGCACTTATCACCTCCCCATGGAATATGGGATAGAGAGGAATAGATTTGCCCTAAGTTCCTAGGTCAAACCCTAAGGAGGGACCTTTTGGCCTTGTGAAGGGTATGAGTCCTAAACACCTTGGATGAACTCCACATTTTGCAAGGAGGTTCCTAGGATATATAGAACCCTCTATTAAAAATATTAGCTAATTTTGAAAAGGATAGGGGCCCCAAAACCCTAACCTTAGCTTAGGACCTAAAACCTATAGTGTAGGTTTAGGCTAGCTAAACACTTTGAAACTTAACTAAATTTGGGTAGTGAGGGGATTAGGGTATTTTGAGCCTCTGATAATTTACTTGAGGAATTTTGATCAATATTTGTAGCACTTCATTTGTAATCAATAGTATTGCCCTAATTATTAATTTGGCTATTGTGGTCTCACTGCCCATATAAAGGGTATGAAACATGGGCAGAGTTAGTTTTAGGCTATAATAATCTTGTATGAATTTTGTTAGAATTTTTGGATATCTATTTAGGGCATCTACTTCACAAGTGATTTATTTTGATTACATATTAAATAATTCTTGCCAGAGCCCATTACTTACTGAAAAATCATGAAACTTGCTGCATAGTGTTGTTAGCTCAATGTTATCATATGGGAATTTTTGTGGAAATATTTGATGACTGATTAGCATACTTCGTTCATTAACCCTTAAATTAGAAAGTTCATAAGAAAATCAAATATAGCCTTATTTCCAAATGATAAATTATGAAACTTTTGCTAGGGTACTTGTAGGCCATCACAATCATCCCTGAATTTTCTCTGAATTTTTGGAGGTATTATTACTATAGAATCTTTTAAAATGACTTTTTATGGGGCATCTTTGAAATTAAACTTAAAGGCCTAAACCTTGCTGAAAAATTGGAAAACTTGGATTTAGAGTTGATTAGGCATTTTGTAATTATCATAAATTTAGTGGAATGTTATCTTGTCTGAAAATGGTACTTCATGTTCAAACCTGGGCTTTTTGGGACACTAGAATAAATAAATTAATTATCAGACAAATTATTATGGATTTCTGGATTTATGCTTCAAATGTCTTTTAGCCCTCTAATAATTATCATAAGGGTACTGGATGAGTATTTCATGTACTTCCCTTTTTACGGGTCATGTAGCTTAAGTGGTCTGCATATAGCAAAACTGCAGGATTTCATTTGGATGTGAATTAGGGCACGTATGATGGGTCTTGATGGTTTGCTGTAAGGACAAGTGGAATGGGCTGCATCTATGGAAGATGAGTGAGTAGGGTGTGGTTTTGTCTAGGGTTTATAGGCATTCGGGTCCGACGAAAGATCGTCCTACCCAAGGAGAGTTGGAGTCAAATTACCCTAGGATTAGCATATCGAAATATGAGAAAATAATGGGTAAGGGAATCAACCAATAATAAAATAAGTACCTTGCGAAAGGGAACGCTGGGCGTAATCCCAACACAGTTCCTAGTGCCCCTTGAGAGCCCTTCACAGGGAATACCGGGGGCAGTCCTGGGTTAACGTAAACTGTTTTTAACAAGATGAAAAGAGTAACTTAGTAATTAGGGTTGCACATTCCACAACACTGATGGCACCGGATGTTAGCTAGGCGCTTCGGCTCGGATGGTTAAAAGACGGACTTTGGGTCCGGGGAGCTTCGGCTCGATTGTTTGAGACGGACGGGTTGGTCCGGGGAGCTTCGACTCGGTTCTTGATTACGCTAATTTACATGTGCATAACAGGAAGGGAAATTAAGGTGGTGGGTCTTCGGTATTGGAGGGTCGATGCACCGACGCCAATACGTTGACTCGTCAAGTGTGGTTAGCACTTCGCCAACAGAAGTCCGGTGCGCCAGCCGGCAAGAGTACGCAGGAGTCCGCTTCGTGCACCAAGCGTTGAGGCGTACGATAGGTCTGACCGGTAGTGCTTTACTGGTTTAGAGGTGGGCGAGGCCCAACCCACCGCTTCCGTCTGCCACTACGGAGGTATCCTGGGAGGTTACGACTCCAGAAAGGGGGAACTAAAGGTCTGTGTGCACAGAGTCGGGTGTGTGTGTTGCACTTGCATGTCCATCATACCCACTTACATGTCATAGCATAATAGTTACCCTTAACCTTGACACCTAAAGTATAAGTGGAATGGGACGCTTATACTTTAGGACCTGCAAAACGACCCCTTGGTCTATAAGCTTATGTGGGCAAGTTTATAAATTAAGGTTAATTTTGATATATATAGTTACTGCTGTTTGATCACCGACACCCCAACGTATAAATCGGTATGGGACTTTTTATACGATGGGAGCCTTGCAGAAGACCCCTTGGCTTATGTGTTTTCACATAAGTAAAGGTTACATTTCATATTTCAGCTTACTGTCTTTATATGCTACAGAACTTGCTAGAATAGGACCGCTGCCATCTGCTTTTGATATTCTCCACCTTCAAGTCCTCCCCTTTATTCCTCTCCGCTCGGTGCCTAGGAGCCATGGGGAAAGGGGCGGGGGATGATAGGACTTAGTATTTTAGACTAACGGTTTTCGAACCGCATCATTTAGGGGATCGTGGAGACCAGCATGGAGGAGCAGCCCCAGAGACCAGTGCGCTTGGAGGTTGAAAGATATGGTACCTAAACACCTAGAGGGGGGGGTGAATAGGTGACCTAAACCTTTTTAAAACTTTGTTGGCAGCACAACAATTATTACAGCTAACAGCAATTACAGAAATCAAACAAGTAATCCACAGCACAGCACAGCACACCACAGCAGACACACTAATTTATAGTGGTTCCCCAATCTTTGGGTACATCCACTTTCCCCCTTCGCCTATCTAGCAGTGTACTAGATTCGGCCAAACTTCTCCACTAACTCAGAACCAAACTAGGTTCCTACCTCAGGCCCAAAGCCTTACACTCAGCCAAAAGGCCTACACTCAGCCACCCAGGCCTACACTCAGCCAATTAAGGCCTACACTCAGAGTTCTTCAACTCCTACACTCAGGCAACCAAGCCCTACCCTCAGCCTTTATAAAATAGGCTTACAATTCTCTCAGATCCAATGGATCCTACAAGTTAAAATAGAAAGTACAATAGTTAACTCTACAACTCAGAAAATAGGAGAGGAGTTGAGAGATTCTTGAAGAGTTCTTGGAAGAACTCAGTTAGATCCAAACTGACTTAGCTTCCTTCAAAGCTTCTTGATTAGAACTGAATTAGTCTGAATCTTCTGCAGTTGTTCCTTGACCTCTGCTTCTTGACATCCAGATGACTCTGAATTCTTCTTCTCAGCCTTAGTTCCAAAGACTGAATACTTGGTTGGAGCTCTCTCTCTCCAACTTCTTAGATCTGCTGATGCACAGCAAGATCTTCTTGTGTTGATACTCAATATACCACTTTTACAAAGATCTGAACTCTCTCTGTAAAAACTTTTTCAACCACTTCTATATTATTTCAACAATCAATCTTCATCTGTAAACTATGGGTGCCTATTTATAGGCTTCCTTCATGGTAACCGGCTGGTCCGGTTCATAACAGACTTCTGATATCACTGACAGTTGATGTAGACCGGCTGGATCGGCAGCTGTCTTGTCAACCAGTCACTTCTTGAAATTCCTCTAACTGTCAGATAGTGTCGAGACTTTCTGTTCTTAAGTGTCGACACTTATAGGCCAAGTGTCGACACATGTTGTGTAAGTGTCGACACAAGTCTACAAGGTGTCGACACAATTCCTTGTATGTCTCGACACAGTTTCTTCTGCATGTGTCGACACTGAAATTGAGTGTCGACACAAGTACTTGTACTTCATTCTGCAACTGTATTCTTCTAAGTGTCGACACAACTCCTTTGTGTCGACACAACTTTATGTGTTGAAACTGTCAAGTGTCGACACTGCTTCTTGGTGTCGACACAAGTCTTCACTTTTGTTTCTTCAGCTGAGTGTCGACACATTCCTTTAGTGTCGACACTTGTACTTAGAATATTTTGTAACTTTTCTGATCTTTGCTAAGTGTCGACACAGCTCCTTGTGTCGACACTTTCTTCAAGTGTAGAGTCTTCAACTAAGTGTCGACACATTGTGCTGAGTGTCGACACTTTCTTCAAGTGTTGACTCCTCTGGTTGTGTGTCGACACATTGTGCTGAGTGTCGACACTTACTTCAAATACTGAGTCTTTAGCTAAGTGTCGACACATTGTGCTGGGTGTCGACACTTACTTCAAGTGCTGACTCTTCTGCATAGTGTCGACACATTGTGTTGAGTGTCGACACTTGTACTTAGATTCTGCAGACTTTTGCTGAGTGTCGACACTTACTTCAAGTGTCGACACTTTCTGGTGTTGACTCAGCTCTTCTAGGTGTCGACACTTCTGCTAAGTGTCGACACAGCTTTTCTGCATTCTTCTACACTGAGTGTCGACACAGCTCCAAGTGTCGACACTTTCTGACTGGTGTCGACTCTTCTTCCCAGGTGTCGACACAATGACTCCAAGTGTCGACACTGCTTGTCTGGGTGTCGACACAAGCTTTCTCAAGTGTCGACACTTTCCCTCTGGGTGTCGACACATGGACTTAGAATTTTTAGCTTCAGTCCAGTGTATTCCTAACCTGCACAAGTAACTCAAACAAACATCAAATACACTATGATGCATATCATTGAGTTAGGTGAGGCTTCTTCAAATCAGGTACATTTGACCAATGTACCCAACAATCTCCCCCTATTTGGAGAAGTCATAACCCTTAGTCAATGATACACACCACTCATAATTAAAAATTATAAAATGATGTAAAACAGATATATGTCAACAGAGTTAAACTTTAACATGTAATAAAGCACACATGTATACTCATTCAGCATTACAGAACAAACAAGAATTAGACACATTCATCAGAACAATCATGAAATTTGTTTAACAAAAATTGTTCATACATTTAATACATTTTCAATGATTTACACAAAATGTTTGATGTAACAGATTACAACATTCTTCAGTTTAATCTTAATCTAATTCTGCTCTGGTTCCTTAATGACTATGCCTTTTCCAGCTTATACTTTAGCTTTCACAGCAGCAGCAGCAGCAGGCTCAGCTTCAGCAGTCTTCTTCCCTTTGGAGTCCTTCTTCTTCTGTTCTTCAGCCTTGATCTTTTGCCTTTCAAAATAATGATAGGTCTTAGGAAAGTACTTGCTAGGCTCCACAGCTGTAGGAGGTAGCTTTCCTAACTTAGCCTTCCTTCTATGTTGGACAATGGCTTCCTGCCTACTTTCATGTTTCCTCCATTCTGCCTCTGAGAACCACTTGTTCCTCTCATGGGCATTGTCCTTGGCCGCTTTCCATGCAGTGAGAATGATGTTCCTAGAAGTAGGGCTCCACTGTTCAAAATCTGGTTTTTGTTCAGCAAGTTCCCTGAACTTCTTCTTTGATATCCTAGTCTCTTCTTCTTTGTCCAAAGCCTCTTGCATAGCAGCTGTGATAGGTTGAACAACCTTTTCCAGAATAACATTGGGCTTGCCAGCAGTTGGACTATACATTGTGCTTACATCAGCAGGAACCATTTCAAAATCTGGAGGTGGATAGATTACATCAGCCACTGCCTGTTGCTCACCTCCAAGATATGTTCCTTGAATACCAGATTCAGCTACATTGTCATCATCACACAGGGGAGGATAGCCAAGTGTAGCCCTGATTGAATTTGAAATCCATTTTGCATGCTCAGAACTGGCCTTGACTAACACTCTCTCCCCCTTTATGACTTCTTGGGCTACATGATCTCTCACATCATCTTTCTGGAACCTGATTTGGCTATCCAAATACCTTATTCCATCCTTAAAGAAAGGTCTAAGCTTGGTAAGCTGTTCAGAAATGACCTTTTGTGAGTCTGTAATTGCATTCTTTACAGCAGCAATTTCTGCTTGAAATATTTTATCAAAGTCAGCCTTGGCAGCAGCAGAGGAGGTTGATGGTTCATCAGACTTTTTCTTGAGTTCAGTGACTATGGCATTGTGAGATGCAGTCAAATTATCATTCATCCTGAGTTGATTCTCCAGCACATAGCCTTGCTTTAGTGCTATATCTTCTACTTTCTCTTTGATTGTTTCTTGATGTTTAGCCAGGAAGACCACTGCATGAGCACCCTTTGTAAAACAATCAGTCATCTCCTTTTTATTAAGGTTCATTTCAAACCTTATTGACTTGATTTCCTGTCCCAGATCAGATTGTAGTGCCTTGTGCCCTTCATCAACATAAGTTTCTAAAGCCTTCCTTTGTTCATCCATCTTGATTTGCATGGCAAGCAGTAGAGCACTGTAATCAGTTGATGGAGCTTGTTGAACCAGTGAGTGTTGAGCAACAGTTTGGAGAGCCTTCTTGTAGCTCTGGCTCCTTCTTTTGAAAACAAAGAACTGCTTTTTCTTAGCTTGCTCAGCTTCATCATCTTCAGATTCTGATGTACTGGCTATATCCACCCTATCCTTAGGGCTGGATGGTTTTTCAGTGTGCACATCTTGTGCCTTCTCAGTATCTAGCCTTATAGGCTCTTCTTGAATATCCAAATTCTCCCCCTCAGCAGCAGCATCCTTCTCTGCATCAGCAGCATTCTTTTCCATATCAAAATCATCCTGATCTAAATTCAGAAATAGATCTTCCATTGTGTATTCTGCTGGAGACTGTGCAGGAGATGTACTGGTTTCATCAGCTACAACAGATGTGTCTTGGAGAACAACATCTGGTTCTTGAGTTGCTGGCTGATTTTGCTGATGGTCATCAGACAAATCAGAATTTATTATAGAAAAATTCATAGTATTAAGGTCAACAAGTACCTCTTGAATGAGGAGGGTGGCTTGCTCACTCTCCAGTGTAGATGGTTTTGCTACACCTGGAAGCTCCCCCTGGATGTCAGCTGGCTCCTGAGGAGCAGGTGACTTTTCTGCAGCCTTATCCATTGGACTATCAGGAGTGAAAACCACATGTTCTTCACTGCCTGAGCTGCTGGAGGACTCTTGAGGCACAGCAGCAGTCTTCCTCTTCTTCCTGGGAGGAGAGTCTTTCTTAGAAGCTTGTTTCTCAGGGGTGGTCAATTCCTTTGACAGCACCCTTTCCCATCTAGAGAATATCCTTGAGTCCATTCTCCTCATGTGATTGATTTTTGTTCCTGCAGCAGAGCTCATTACCTCTGGAATTGATCCAGCCAGGTAGAGACTTAGTATCCTGCCCAGATTGGGCTTCTTCAGACTTTCTTTTACTTTCTCAAAGACAATCATAGACCAGTCTGTTTTGATGTTGAAGATGATTCTGGTCATAATACTGAACATAGAGGCTGACACCCTGTCATGCCCTCCAATTTTACTAAGAATGACCTTGCCCACTACTTCAGACAGGAATTTGCCTTGAGTGTTCATGCCTTTTCTGTTGAAGACAGAACCTATTCTCATCTTAGAATCAAGACCACACTAAGTGAGTGCTTCTCTGGTCTTAGATGTGGTCACTTCCTCTTCTTCTTGAATCTTAGGTAGCTGAAGTACCTTCCTCAAGGACTTGGGTGAAACCTTGACCTTGGTTCCATGCACTCTGGATTTGATTCTGTATCCAGAGTCATCCACAGTTGCTCCAGTAAGAAATTCAATCACTTCTTTCTTCCATATCTTGGTTGGCTTCTGAAACCAAGTATTCCAGTCCTGAATCGCTGACTAGGGTTATCACTGATTTGATTTCCTGATCACCGTCGTCGAATGCGCCTCGCACGAGCTCATAGCCTTCGTTAACGTTCTCTTCCAGCTTGGGAGCCATTAGGGTTTGGAGAATTAGTCTTTAGAGAAGAGAAATGTCGACACAGTAGTTTGGTCTCGAAACTCTGAAAGCGTGTCGACAAACACAAACAGAACCCTATTTATACCTTTCTTGTTTGAAGACGAACAGGCGGGATGAATTTCTAAAGATGTGTCGACACTGTCAATAAGTGTCGACACTGACTTATAATGTCTCGACACACATGTGTCGACACAAGTTTAGTCAACAGATTTTATGTGTCGACACTTGGTTAAGTGTCGACACCACTATACTCGACATGTAGTCGAGACTTTACTTAGAAAAATTCTGAGTAAAACTTAAGTGTCGACACTATATTGGATGTGTCGACACCTACTCGACATGTGTCGACACTAACATTCTGAAGTGTCGACACTAACTTCCTAGATGTGTCGACACCATTTTCCTGAAGTGTCGACACTTACTATTCTGTGTCGACATAGACTTGTCTATGTGTCGACACCTTTTTACTTAGCCAATTTTTGTTCTGTATACTTAATCTAAGTTTATCATACCTAGTTCAATTTTGAACCTATTAAACTTAGCTTCATCTAAGGGCTTAGTGAACATATCAGCTATCTGATTATCAGTTCTAACATATTCAAGTGCAATATCATTTCTTTCTACATGCTCCCTAAGAAAGTGATATTTAATCTCAATATGTTTAGTTCTACTATGTGATACAGGTTGTTAGCTATTGAAATAGCACTAGTAGAATCACAATAAAGTGGAGTTCTACTTACCTGACATCCATAGTCTTCTAGCTGATGTTGAATCCACAGAAGTTGAGCACAGCAACTTCCTGCAGCTACATATTCTGACTCAGCTGTGGAGATGGCCACACTGGTTTGCTTCTTACTACTCCATGAAATGAGTCTTCCACCTAGGAACTGACAGGATCCAGTTGTGCTCTTTCTATCTTCTTTGCATCCTGCAAAGTCTGCATCTGAATAGCCTGTTAGATCAAAATCTCCATTCCTAGGGTACCAGAGGCCTAGATAGGGTGTGCCCTTTAGATATCTCAAGATTCTCTTGACTGCAGTCAAGTGAGATTCTTTGGGGCAGGCTTGATACCTGGCACAAACACATGTAGCATACATAATGTCAGGCCTACTTGCAGTCAAGTATAGTAGGGAGCCAACTATCCCTCTATACAAGGTTTCATCTACAGGTTTCCCTGCATCATCCTTGCTTAGAGACATACTTGACCCCATAGGAGTCTTCATGGTACTGGAGGAATCCATACCATATTTCCTTATGAGTTCTAGGGTGAACTTAGACTGACATATGGATAGACCACTTTCAGTCTGTTTAACTTGGAGACCCAAGAAAAACTTCAGTTCTCCCATACTACTCATTTCAAATTGACTCTGCATAAGCTTTGCAAACTTTTTGCAAAGGCTACTTTCAGTAGACCCAAATATAATGTCATCTACATATATTTGGACAAGTATTACTTTGCCTCTAGATTCCCTAAGGAATAGAGTCTTATCTATTTTCCCCCTTGTGAACTTGTTCTCAATGAGGAAACTAGATAGGGTTTCATACCAAGCTCTAGGAGCTTGCTTTAACCCATACAATGCTTTCCTAAGTCTATAGACATAATGTGGAAGAGTAGGATCAACAAAACCTGAAGGCTGCTCCACATATACTTCTTCTTTTAAATTACCATTAAGGAATGCTGACTTCACATCCATTTGGTATACTTTGAATCCTTGGTAGGTTGCATAGGCCAAGAACATCCTTATGGCTTCCAGTCTGGCTACTGGAGCAAAGGTTTGATCAAAATCAATACCTTCTTCTTGCCTATATCCTTTTGCAACCAGTCTTGCCTTATTCTTAATGATGACACCTTGTTCATCTAACTTGTTCCTGTAGATCCACTTTGTTCCTATCACATTGTGATCTTTAGGCTTAGGAACCAGATCCCACACCTTGCATCTTTTGAACTGATTAAGCTCCTCCTGCATTGCTTCAGTCCACTGTGGATCTTGTATAGCTTCTTCAAATTTCTTTGGTTCTATTTGAGACAGAAAACTTGAATATACTACAGCATTCTGATTTCTGCTCCTTGTCTGAACACCTTGTCTTGGATCTCCAATGATCAGCTCTACTGGATGATCTCTTAGATGCCTGTTGGCTGGAGGCATCCTTACTTCTGGTTGAACTTCTTCAGCATCTTCATCAAGCTGAGTTCCTTGTACTTCTACAGCTCCTTGTACATGTAGTTCTCCCCCTGGACATAAGCCATCTTCTTCTACTTGCTGTCTTGCAGCAGGTACATCTTCTATGGTTAGCTTGTCCATCTTCTTAGTAAGACCTGTGGGCTGCACACACTACTAGACAACTCATTGTTAATTAGTTGTGACTCATCAAAAACTACATGCACAGATTCCTCTACAACTTGTGTAGTCAAGTTGTAGACTCTATAAGCCTTACTATTATTGCTGTACCCAACAAACACTCCCTCTTGGGACTTGGCAGCAAACTTAGTTAAGTAAGACTTCCCATTGTTAAGTATGAAGCATTTACAACCAAAGATCCTAAAATAGGACAGATTTGGTTTCCTGCCTTTCACTACTTCATAGGGGGTCTTGTTTAACCTTTTAGTGATGGTAGCCCTATTTATCACATGGCATGCAGTGTTTACTGCTTCAGCCCAGAAATATTCTGGCAGTGATGAATCACTTAATAGGGTTCTACCAGCCTCTATCAAGGTCCTATTTTTCCTTTCAGCAATGCCATTTTGCTGAGGTGTTCTAGGTGAAGAGAATTCTTGAAATATCCCATAGTCTTCACACAGCTTTGTCATGCTTTCAGACTGAAACTCAGTACCATGGTCACTTCTAATTTTGACCACTGTACAGTTCAATTCATTCTGAATTTGCTTAACAAAACTATAGAAGACACTAGGTGTTTCAGATTTCTGCTTTAAGAAGAACACCCAGGAAAACCTTGAGTAGTCATCAACAACTACAAAGGTGTAGACCTTCCTACCTAAGCTGTGAACTGGCATTGGACCAAATAGATCCATATGCAAGAGGTATAAACACCTCACAGCATCTTTGTTGTCTAAGCTTCTAAAGGTGGATTTAGTCTGCTTGCCCTTTTGACAAGCTGAGCAAATGCCATCTTTGACACACTTAACTTGAGGACCATTCCTCACTAACTCTTTACTAAAGAGTTTGCCAATAGTCTTGTAATTAAGATGAGCAAGCCTCTTGTGCCATTTGACACATTGAGAGACTGTCTCATCAGCTACAAGACAGACTGGAGAACAATTGTTCTCAACCATAATGTCTAAGCAGTAGACATTTCTCTTTCTATATCCAGTCAAAATGATCTCTTGATCACTTGACCTCTTGATATGACAACCATTTTTAACAAATGAGATGTCATACCCTACATCACTTAATTGACTTATACTAATGAGGTTGTGTTTCAAACCTTTAACATAAGCCACTTGAGTAATGGTAACAAGGTTAGAAGAAATGTTACCAAACCCTTTGATGATTCCTTTTTCAGAACCACCAAAGGTCACCTTTGGACCATTTTTGATTGGGATGTAGTCCTTCAGTAGTCCCCTAGTTCCAGTCATGTGTCTGGAACAACCACTATCCAAGTACCATGTAGGGGTATGTCCACTTGGATTCACCTGCAAAACAAATTAATGAACCTTAGAACCCAAAGTAAACTTGGGTCCTTGGTGATTGTTAGTTTGCAATTTGACATAGCTACCTGCTGGCTTTCCAACAGGTAACTTGCTACTCAACTTGGCACTGGCATTGTGCCAACAATCCAAGGCAAAGTGGCCAACCTTGCCACAACACCAACATTCAAACTTGTTGTACCTTTGCTTAGGTACAACCTTTGCTGTCTTGACTACAGCAGCCTTGTTGAATGTTGGGGCTTTGCCCTTGGACTTGGACTGATCCTGAACAGTCCTCACAGGCTTAACAAAACCCAATCCAGCCTTTCCTTTATGATGAACAAATTCATCAATCAAGGGTAGCACTGATTTAGGTTTTGAAAACCTAGCAACTAGCTCTTTTTCCTTCTGGAGATTGATCTCCAGCAACTTAATTTGATCATTTTTAAATGTAATAGTACCCATCTGAATCACAGTAATGTGTTTCAGCCTGGCTACTTCATTCAGTTTTTGATCATACTCCTTCTCAAAATCTGTTGCAGCTGCCTTGAGATCAGCAATCTCCTTTTCCTGACTTTTGGCTAGGATCTTGCTTTTCTTATAGGCTTGCAATAGTACTTGGTATTCATCTAAGAGCTGATGAATATCTCCCTCAGATTCAGAATCACTTCCATCACTTGATGAAGATGATTCTGACTCTGAACTAGAACTGGAATCTGAACTTAAGGTTAGACTTTGTACCTGACTAGGTCCTGGCTGCTCCAGGATTGTGGTACTTTCAGTCAATGCCATCATTCCTTGGCACTGAACCTCTTCTTGTTCATAGATTGATTCCATGATCTGCATAAACTCTTCTTCTTCAGCAAATAGCCCTATATAGGCTTCAGCATCTGTCTCAGTGTCTGAAGAAGAAATGTCTGAAAGAGTCTTCTCATTCTTTGCAACAAAGGACTTCTCCTTCTTTCCTTTGAAGTGAGTCTTCTTTTTGTCACTGGATTCTTTCCTTCTTTCAGGACAATCTGCAATTACATGACCCTGTCTATTGCAGCAGTAACACACAATCTTAGACCCAGTTGCCTTGCTAGTCTTTGTCCTTTGCTTGTCCTTCTTTGAAGGCTTCTTCTCCTGATACTGAACTTCTTTCCCTTTGGAAAAAGAAGGTCTGGACTTCCACTGTTTCTTCTTCAGGAATTTCTGAAAATGTCTGGTAAATGCAGCAAAGTCTTCATCACTTTCACTGCTTGTAGATTTAGTGCTAACAGACTCATCAGAATCTGATTCAACTACCTCTGGAGGAGGAGTTGATGACTTAGTCCTGTTCTTTCTAGGTACTTCTGACTTAAAGGCAACAGTCCTTTCCCTGTGTTCAGTCCTTGTTGACTTTTCCTCCTCTTTTCTTACTGACAATTGCATCTCATAAGATAACAACTTGCCAAACAGTGTGGGAGGAGGAATTTCTCCCAACTTTGCCATTTCTCTGATGGCACAGATCTTAGTGTCCCAATCTTTGGTTAGGGACCTCAAGAACTTATCATTCAATTCATAGTTTGTGAACTCCCTTCCATAGGACATGAGTTCATTAACAATTCTGTAGAACTTTTTGTAGCATTCAGTGATGCTATCTCCTCTTCCTTGCCTAAAGCTCTCATATTCTTGATTAAGCAAGGATTTCCTATCTTGTCTTACTTCTTCAGAACCTTCCATGTAGACAATGAGGGTATCCCACATTTCTTTTGCTGTTTTACAGTGAATAAGGTTCTGGAAGGTGGCATCATCAATTGCACTAACTATGATGTTCTGTGCCCTTTTGTCCATTGTAGCTAGGACAATCTCATCCTTGGTCATCTCAGAAAAATCCTTTGGAGTTCTCTGTGTAGCATCCAAGACTGAAATCTTCATGGGCACATAAGGCCCTTCCTTGACTGTGATGTAGATCCTAGGGTCAGAGGCCTCCATGAACAGCCTTACCCTTTCTTTCCAGATTCCAAAAATCTCCTTTCTGCAAATGGGCAGTTTCATTGAACCCAATTCCTTGTGATTCTCTGAAGACCCCATGTTTCTTGATTTTCTTGAAACTGTTTCCTGACTTATACTGAATCTGCCAAACTGGATCTCCTCAGACAGTTAGTCCTTTTTGAGGAACCTCGCTCTGATACCACTTGAAAGATATGGTACCTAAACACCTAGAGGGGGGGGGGTGAATAGGTGACCTAAACCTTTTTAAAACTTTGTTGGCAGCACAACAATTATTACAGCTAACAGCAATTACAGAAATCAAACAAGTAATCCACAGCACAGCACAGCACACCACAGCAGACACACTAATTTATAGTGGTTCCCCAATCTTTGGGTACATCCACTTTCCCCCTTCGCCTATCTAGCAGTGTACTAGATTCGGCCAAACTTCTCCACTAACTCAGAACCAAACTAGGTTCCTACCTCAGGCCCAAAGCCTTACACTCAGCCAAAAGGCCTACACTCAGCCACCCAGGCCTACACTCAGCCAATTAAGGCCTACACTCAGAGTTCTTCAACTCCTACACTCAGGCAACCAAGCCCTACCCTCAGCCTTTATAAAATAGGCTTACAATTCTCTCAGATCCAATGGATCCTACAAGTTAAAATAGAAAGTACAATAGTTAACTCTACAACTCAGAAAATAGGAGAGGAGTTGAGAGATTCTTGAAGAGTTCTTGGAAGAACTCAGTTAGATCCAAACTGACTTAGCTTCCTTCAAAGCTTCTTGATTAGAACTGAATTAGTCTGAATCTTCTGCAGTTGTTCCTTGACCTCTGCTTCTTGACATCCAGATGACTCTGAATTCTTCTTCTCAGCCTTAGTTCCAAAGACTGAATACTTGGTTGGAGCTCTCTCTCTCCAACTTCTTAGATCTGCTGATGCACAGCAAGATCTTCTTGTGTTGATACTCAATATACCACTTTTACAAAGATCTGAACTCTCTCTGTAAAAACTTTTTCAACCACTTCTATATTATTTCAACAATCAATCTTCATCTGTAAACTATGGGTGCCTATTTATAGGCTTCCTTCATGGTAACCGGCTGGTCCGGTTCATAACAGACTTCTGATATCACTAACAGTTGATGTAGACCGGCTGGATCGGCAGCTGTCTTGTCAACCAGTCACTTCTTGAAATTCCTCTAACTGTCAGATAGTGTCGAGACTTTCTGTTCTTAAGTGTCGACACTTATAGGCCAAGTGTCGACACATGTTGTGTAAGTGTCGACACAAGTCTACAAGGTGTCGACACAATTCCTTGTATGTCTCGACACAGTTTCTTCTGCATGTGTCGACACTGAAATTGAGTGTCGACACAAGTACTTGTACTTCATTCTGCAACTGTATTCTTCTAAGTGTCGACACAACTCCTTTGTGTCGACAGAACTTTATGTGTTGAAACTGTCAAGTGTCGACACTGCTTCTTGGTGTCGACACATGTCTTCACTTTTGTTTCTTCAGCTGAGTGTCGACACATTCCTTTAGTGTCGACACTTGTACTTAGAATATTTTGTAACTTTTCTGATCTTTGCTAAGTGTCGACACAGCTCCTTGTGTCGACACTTTCTTCAAGTGTAGAGTCTTCAACTAAGTGTCGACACATTGTGCTGAGTGTCGACACTTTCTTCAAGTGTTGACTCCTCTGGTTGTGTGTCGACACATTGTGCTGAGTGTCGACACTTACTTCAAATACTGAGTCTTTAGCTAAGTGTCGACACATTGTGCTGGGTGTCGACACTTACTTCAAGTGCTGACTCTTCTGCATAGTGTCGACACATTGTGTTGAGTGTCGACACTTGTACTTAGATTCTGCAGACTTTTGCTGAGTGTCGACACTTACTTCAAGTGTCGACACTTTCTGGTGTTGACTCAGCTCTTCTAGGTGTCGACACTTCTGCTAAGTGTCGACACAGCTTTTCTGCATTCTTCTACACTGAGTGTCGACACAGCTCCAAGTGTCGACACTTTCTGACTGGTGTCGACTCTTCTTCCCAGGTGTCGACACAATGACTCCAAGTGTCGACACTGCTTGTCTGGGTGTCGACACAAGCTTTCTCAAGTGTCGACACTTTCCCTCTGGGTGTCGACACATGGACTTAGAATTTTTAGCTTCAGTCCAGTGTATTCCTAACCTGCACAAGTAACTCAAACAAACATCAAATACACTATGATGCATATCATTGAGTTAGGTGAGGCTTCTTCAAATCAGGTACATTTGACCAATGTACCCAACAGAGGTGGGGCAGTCTAGCTCCGGAGTTCACACAGCCGGGACCGTGAGTCTCGACCTTGAGTAGTCTTTCTGCTTCCGCATGAGTGATCTTTTGTAGTGAGGATTTGATGTACCGGGCATAAGCCCGTTTTTGCTACTTTGATGTTTTATTTTTTTTGTGGACACTCCCTTCGTGGAGTTATATTTATTATGACATGTGATTCTCTGTGGACTGATAGTTTATATTTACTTCTTGTGCTACTTTTCTGCGATCGAAATGGCCGGCAGAATCGGCGCTTTGTGGTGATGACTCTTCAGGGCGTGAAGGAGTCACCGCAAAACGGCGGTTCTGGGCCTAAGACCCCGGTGTCGAAAGGAAAAAAAAGGGGGGGTCTTACAAGTGGTATCAGAGGAGACCTCGATCGAAAAGTAACAGTCCACAACGCGAGGCCACTCCCGCGCGAGTTTAGTTTGGGGACAAACTAAGCAGCGGAAGCAGTGGTGTGCCCATATGGGGGATCACATGTAAATTGTCCACCTTTATTAGGTTTTGAGTCGATTACGTACTAATGTAGTTCGTTTTGCAGCCCCCAGCTCAGCCCACCCCACAAGGTGGAGCTCAGCAGACTCCAGACATTGCACCACCTCCCATGGTCCCCACACCTTTCCTTTAGTAGGACATGGGGCAGACCCTTACAGCTATCCTTGAGGCCTTCCGGGCTCAGCAGGCTCCAGCCCAGCAGCCAAACCCAGGGGCCAACTGGATGAGCACCTTCCGAGGACTCTCTCCCCCATCATACTTGGGGACAGAGTCGGCAGTGCGGACAGAGGAGTGGCTGGATGTTATGTACGAGATTTTGACTGGGATACGATGCCCTTGGGAGGAGAGGGTGGCCTTGGTGGTATCTTGCTTGGAGTCTCATGCTAAGAGGTGGTGGAAGACGTTGTTGGACACGACATATGCTGATAGGGAGATTACAGAAATCACTTGGGAGGAATTCAGGGCCACGCTGCTGGAGCACTTTGTTCCGCAGTCGGCCAGGGACGAGTTGGAGGAGCGGTTCTTGCAGCTGAGGTAGGGCACCAGGACGGTGGTGGAGTACCACCGAGAGTTTGATCATTTGGCCCGATATGCGGGCTCTTACCAGCTGGACGAGGCAGGTTATGTCAAGAGGTTTTATAAGGGCCTAAAAGAAGAGTTGAGGGAGGCCTTGCTGTTTGTCTCTGACGGGCCTATCTCCCGGATTTTGGAGATGGCGAAGAGGATTGAGGCCGATTGGCATGCCACTCGGGGCCGGAAGCGGCAAGCGGAGGATCAGGGCCGGAGGGCCCGAAATGATCAGCGGCGGGGCACCATACCAGATGGGAGGAGGACAGAGGAGCGGCCTCGTCAGGAGGTGAGGCAGGAGCCGAGAGAGCAGGTGGTCTTGGCCCCTCAACCTCTCCGGATTCAGGAGATGCCGAGACCCGGGGGTATGGCGTATCCCCCGCCGGAGTGTTTCCATTGTCACCAGGTGGGACATCTCTGGAGAAACTGCCCTATGAGGGGGGCACCACCTCCAGCACTACAGGGTGGCCCACCTGCCCAGCATTTCGGAGGCCGAGGACGCGGCCGAGGACGTGGTAATCAGGGAGGAGACCGAAGACAGAATGGGGAGCAGATTTACGCTTTGGACTTAGCACAGCCCCGGGACCCGGACAGGGTTATTGCAGGTATGAGAGTAATTTTAGTTTCGAATCTATTCCCTGCTCATATTAAGTATTGATAGAACTACTACACAACCTAGGTTAGAAAACCTTACACCAAAGTTCTTTCTTAAAACTGATTTAGGAATGGTGATGGTGTGTGGCAAGCCTGCCCATACCCTGTTCGACACGGGGGCGTCGCACAACTTTGTGTCGGAGGATTTCGTCAAGGATCTGGACCAGATTCGACTTTTTACGGGATTATCCAGGAGGGTGCGTCTCCCCAATGGGATGGAGATCCAGTCCACAGAGAAGTGCCTCCTGGACGTTACCATAGACGGGGTGACACTCGAGGCCCCGATGACGATCCTGAGAATGCCGGACTTCGACCTTGTCTTGGGCATGGCATGGCTTGTCTGGAACCATGCCCAGATTGACTGCCCGGCAGGGAGGGTCGTGCTGAGACACGACGACACTTATGCGACATTCTAAGGTACTACACCGGTTTCCCGCCGCCTGCTTTCATCTATTCAGGCCGTTAAGGCTCATATGCAAGGAGACGAGGTATATCAGGTATTATTCGAGATGACTGAGGAGAAGGACCTGATTGCTAGCATTCCGGTGGTTCGTGACTACGCCGATATTTTTCCGGATAAGCTGCCAGGACTGCCTCCGCATAGGGAGAAGGACTTCCATATTCAGTTGGTACCAGGGGCTAAGCCGGTATACAAGGCCCCTTATCGGATGGCCCCGAAGGAGTTGGCGGAGTTTCGGACACAGTTGCAGGAGCTGGTGGAGGCGGGATTTGTTAGGCCGAGCTCCTCATCATGGGGGGCTCCGGTCCTATTCGTGAAGAAGAAGGATGGCAGTCTTCGCCTGTGCATTGACTATCGAGTACTAAACAGGCTGACCGTCCAAAATACCTATCCGCTCCCCAGGATAGACGAGTTGTTCGTTCAGCTAGAGGGAGCCCATTATTTCTCAAAGCTGGACTTGAGGTCAGGCTACTACCAGCTGCGGATCCAGGAGGAGGATATTCCGAAGACGGCCTTTAGTAGCAGATATGGATTGTATGAGTTCATCGTGATGCCCTTCGGGCTCACGAATGCTCCGTCAGGGTTTATGAGCCTCATGAACCGGGTCTTCGAGGCTTATTTGGATGTGTTCGTCATAGTATTCATAGACGACATCCTTATCTATTCTAAGACGGAGGAGGAGCACACACGACATCTGGCACTGACCTTGGAGAGACTGCGGGAGCATCGCCTTTATGTGAAGTTCAGCAAGTGTCAGTTCTGGTTGAAGGAGGTGGCTTTCTTAGGTCACATTATCAGCGGAGCCGGGCTGGCGGTGGACCCGGCAAAGATTCAGGCCATTTCAGATTGGCCGCAGCTGAAGACAGCCACCGACGTACGGAGCTTTCTAGGACTTGCCGGTTACTACCGGAAGTTCGTGGAGGGATTCTCTCGAATCGCCCTCCCGCTCACATCCTTGACGAAGGAGGTACCGTTCGTATGGACCCCGCAGTGCCAGACAGCTTTCCAGAAGCTGAAGGATCGGCTAACCTCGGCTCCCATTCTTACTCTCCCCTCGGGGAGGGAGGGATTTCAGGTCTACACCGACGCATCATATCAGGGGATGGGAGCAGTACTGATGCAGAACGGACACGTCATAGCTTATGCCTCCCGCCAGCTGAAGACCCATGAGAAGAACTATCCAATGCATGACCTGGAGATGGGAGCAATTGTATTCGCACTGAAGATATGGCGACACTACCTTTATGGAGTCCACTGTGATATATACTCCGATCATAAGAACCTTAAGTACGTGGACACGCAGAAGGAACTAAACATCAGGCAGAGGCGGTGGGTGTAGTTTCTATCTGACTATCAGTATGAGATGCACTATCACCCGGGGAAGGCGAACGTGGTAGCAGATGCACTGAGTAGGAGAGCTGCCACAGCAGGAGCAGAGCCTCAGTTGATGTCTATGGAGCTGCTGCAGAGGCTAGAGGACATGCACATTACTCTGGTGTCGTCTGATGATCCTGAGCTCTATGAGGAGTACTTGGCCGCGATGGGCGTTACCGATGACATCAGAGACCGAGTCAGAGAAGGGCAGAGGCAGGATGCCATGTTAGAGCCCATCTTCCAAGCCCTGGAGGCAGGCACTGCAGGAGATTACACACTGAGGGACGACCTGGTGTGCTTTAGAGGACGGTTGTATATACCGGAGGGAGGCCAGATCCGGGAGGATATTATGACGGAGGCGCACTGCAGCCGGTATTCGGTATACCCGGGGATCACAAAGATGACGGCTGATTTGAAGAAGACGATGTTCTGGCCGGGCATGAAGAAGGATGTCTCTTACTTCGTGACCCATTGTGAGGCATGTCATCTGGTGAAGGCGGAGTGCAGGAACCCCGCAGGATTATTGCAGCCACTCCCGATGCCGGAGTGGAAGTTTGATGACATAGCCATGGACTTCATACATGGGCTTCCCCGGTCTCGGACAGGGAACGACTCGATCTGGGTAGTCGTTGATCGGTTGACCAAGGTGGCTCGATTTATACCGATCAGGAAGGACGATTCAGTGGGTGTACTGGTGCGGAAGTTTGTGGAGCAGTTCATTCGTTATCATGGCGTGCTCAGGACGATAGTGTCGGATCGGGATGACCGGTTCACCTCCAGGGAGTGGAGGTCCGTGCAAGCTTACTTAGGCACGCGATTGACCTTCAGCACTGCATTTCATCCCCAGACAGACGGGCAGACAGAACGCACCAACCGGACGCTGGAGGACCTTTTGAGGCTATGCATCTTGGACCGCGGGGAACCGTGGGAGAAACTCTTACCCCTGGTCGAGTTCTCCTATAACAACAGCCACCAGTCCAGCATCAGGATGGCGCCTTACGAAGCCTTGTACGGGAGGAGATGCCGGACCCCGCTTTCTTGGGTTCAGAACGAAGATCCGAAGGTGTTGGGATCAGAGTTTGTTGAAGACACCGAGGCACAGGTGAGGCTGATCAGAGACAGGATGCTAGAGGCGCAGAGCAGACAGGCTAAGTACTATGACGCCCGGCATCGGCAGGTGGAGTTCCAGGTGGGGGACCGGGTGTTTCTGAAGATCCGGCCCATGCATGGAGTCTCGCGGGTGCGTGGTCGGAGGAAGAAGCTCAGCCCTAGGTACATGGGCCCTTATAGGATCCTGGAGCGGATCGGACCCCTAGCCTACCGGCTGGAGTTACCACCAGAGCTGGAAGCGCTGCACGACGTCTTCCATATTTCTTCGTTGAGGAGGGCTCTGCTATGCCCGGAGCAGTAGATTTTGACCACCGAAGGGCCGGTAGCTTCAGACCGGTCGGTTCGTTTGGAGCCAGTGAGGATCGATGACCGAGGAGTATGGGTCTTGCGACGCAAGAAGGTCCCACTAGTCAAGGTCCTGTGGAGGAACTACGGCCAGGAGGAGCATACCTGGGAGCCGCAGGACCTGATGCGACAAAGATACCCCGAGCTATTCAGTCAGGTATACCTCTCAGATCCCTCAAGATGTTAATTTATTTTTCCTGCTTTAAATATACTAAGGGCTGCTCTAGGCGGATAGAGGCTTATCTTTTGTTTATTGGGGGCTTATCCTTGTTTATTGGGATCTTGGTTTGCCGATTGGGCGAAATGGTCTTAGATCTAAGTTTTCCCGTAAAACCTAATTTAACAAACAAGGCGTCATGATGGGATGTTACAAGGCTCTTTCCTTCGGTAGTAAGTCCCGTAGGCCCAACCTTGATTTCGGGGACGAAATCTTTGTTTTGTTTATTGGGATTTGTAACATCTCATTTCCAACTAGACCCCTAGGAGTGGTTTTGTCCATGACTAGGTCATGACAAACCCTAGGAAGCCAGAAATGGGCCAAGAGATAGGGGACAAAATGTGGAAAATCATCATGGTCTGCAAATAGTAGAACTCTGAACAATGGTTTAGGATGACCATGGGCTACAACTTAACCCCAAGACCCTACCACAACACCCCTAATACCTTGGAGGCCCATTAGAGCCAAAAGGACCCATTAGGGTCAACCCAAGAGGCCCAGTTGACCAAGGTCAACCCTAGCCCTAAATGGGTCAAACTAGCCTACTTAGGGTCAACTGACCTACTCCCAGCCTAGAGGACCCCACCTATGCCCTCCTAACCCTAAAGTGAGGTCAATGGGTCACTAAGGACACATTGGGGTCAGCCCTAGAAGCCAGGTTGACCCAAGTCAACTCAAGCCCTAATCTGGTCAAAGTACCCTTACTAAGGGTATGTGACCTCCAAAGTGCAGGGTAACCATACATAACCCTACCTAGACCCTAAGGGAAGCCAATGGGTCACCCAGGACCCATAGGGGGTCAACCCAATGGGTCATGTTGACCCAAGTCAACTCTAGCCCTAGATGGTCAAAGTGCCCTTGCCAAGGGACAGGAGACCACCAAGAGGCCCAACCAACCCTACTCAAGTAACCCTAGATCTTAAGAGAGTCCAATGGGCCACTAAAAACCCAATGGGGTCGACCCAGATGGTCAAACTGACCAGGTCAACCCTCATTTAGGTCAATTAAAACTTAGCCCAAAAGGGCTAACCCAAGCCCAAGCCACTTCTTCCTTAGGCTAAACCCATTCCCATGACCATCATAATCAAGTGGGCTGCATTTAGCTTGTGAGGTTGACTAGTCAACCAGAGGTGACCAGGAGAGAGAAAGGAGCTCCCCTCCATGATAATGGAGGAGAGAGAAAATGAGGAAGAGGAAGGGGGAAGTGAGAGGCCGGCCAAGGGAGGTAAACAGCCACCATTTTTGGCTGCAATCAACTCCTCTAGGGGAGAGGAGTTGATTCCAGCCATTTCCCGGCCACCAAGGGATGGGTTCAGCCCCCCTCCACTCTACCCGAGCCACACCTTTAATGGTGTTAATGGCCATTGAAGAACCAGCCTCCCTTCTCCCCAATTTGCCATTTAAACACCTTCAGGGGGCCAAGGGGATCACTTTAGAGCGTTTACCTGGAGGAGACGATCCATTCCACTGTGCTGTTGTAGAAGCCGAGCGCCGCCGCCGTCGTCAATGGCATCCCGCCGCTCCTCTCGCATCCAGGCCGCCAGGAAGGTCCTCCTCCTCTCCTTAACTCGCGGGTAGATCGTAGGACTCTTTAGGTTTAAGGTTCGGGCTCAATTGAGCCCGATCGAATCCAGGATTTCTCATGGTTTCGGCAAGAAATCTTCTTGCTATAACTGCCGGAAAACGCCTCTCCGGCGGCAGAGCCGCCGCCTGGCGATAGCCACCACCTCAACGAAGGTGTTAGTGGCGGTGGCCGGCCGGGGAAGGGGCTGGATCGCCGGCGGCATGGCTTGGAAGTGGCTCCAGGCGGGATGAATCCTGGCCGTCGGCTCAAGGAAGAAGATGAAGGGATTCCGTCCCTTTTGCTTCAAGATTCGTGCGGGCCTGAGATTAAACTATAGGAAATATTTTATATTAATGAAATTTTGTCATAGTTTTTGATATTATGGATTTTAAACTTTAAAAATACTTAGGCTCATCTGGTGGAAAATCCTTCAACATGAAAATTGTAGTCCTTGGTGTCTACTTTATTTTAAAATTGGTTTGAACCCATTTGGGTGCAAGGTCTGACCAGGGCACCCATTTTGGTGGGACATACCATTAGGGCTAGGCAGTCATTAAATTGAGTGCCCACTTTTCATCCCTAGCCCAAATTAGTTGAAACTTTGGCAGAGAGTCTACCCTAGCTATACCTAGGGCTTGTCCAAAAATGGGAATTTTTGGAGAAAATATTTCTATAGTTTTTGTAAATATTTAATAATTATTAAATAAATTAAATAGGTGCCCTAAACACCTCCAAACCCTCCCAAAGTTTGGTGAGTGGTCCCCGGGTTCAATTTAGGTATCTGTATAAAATCTTATTTAATTTGGATGTGTTTTGAATAGGTTTTGACCCAACCCTAACTATACCTTAATAAGGGCATTTTGGTCAAAAGGTGCACTTTTGATTTTGAGTGACCAAATCACCTCACCAGAGGCTGAAATTTGGGCCACTGGCTTGTTATAGCACTTATCACCTCCCCATGGAATATGGGATAGAGAGGAATAGATTTGCCCTAAGTTCCTAGGTCAAACCCTAAGGAGGGACCTTTTGGCCTTGTGAAGGGTATGAGTCCTAAACACCTTGGATGAACTCCACATTTTGCAAGGAGGTTCCTAGGATATATAGACCCTCTGTTAAAAATATTAGCTAATTTTGAAAAGGATAGGGGCCCCAAAACCCTAACCCTAGCTTAGGACCTAAAACCTGTAGTGTAGGTTTAGGTTAGCTAAACACTTTGAAACTTAACTAAATTTGGGTAGTGAGGGGATTAGGGTATTTTGAGCCTCTGATAATTTACTTGAGGAATTTTGATCAATATTTGTAGCACTTCATTTGTAATCAATAGTATTGCCCTAATTATTAATTTGACTATTGTGGTCTCACTGCCCATAGAAAGGGTATGAAACATGGGCAGAGTTAGTTTTAGGCTATAATAATCTTGTATGAATTTTGTTAGAATTTTTGGATATCTATTTAGGGCATCTACTTCACAAGTGCTTTATTTTGATTACATATTAAATAATTCTTGCCAGAGCCCATTACTTACTGAAAAATCATGAAAGTTGCTGCATAGTGTTGTTAGCTCAATGTTATCATGTGGGAATTTTTGTGGAAATATTTGATGACTGATTAGCATACTTCGTTCATTAACCCTTAAATTAGAAAGTTCATAAGAAAATCAAATATAGCCTTATTTCCAAATGATAAATTATGAAACTTTTTCTAGGGTACTTGTAGGCCATCACAATCATCCCTGAAGTTTCTCTGAATTTTTGGAGGTATTATTACTATAGAATCTTTTAAAATGACTTTTTATGGGGCATCTTTGAAATTAAACGTAAAGGCCTAAACCTTGCTGAAAAATTGGAAGACTTAGGATTTAGAGTTGATTAGGCATTTTGTAATTATCATAAATTTAGTGGATTGTTATCTTGTCTGAAAATGGTACTTCATGTTCAAACCTGGGCCTTTTGGGACACTAGAATAAATAAATTAATTATCAGACAAATTAGGAAAATTATGGATTTCTGGATTTATGCTTCAAATATCTTTTTAGCCCTCTAATAATTATCATAAGGGTACTGGATGAGTATTTCATGTACTTCCCTTTTTACGGGTCATGTAGCTTAAGTGGTCTGCATATAGCAAAACTGCAGGATTTCATTTGGATGTGAATTAGGGCACGTATGATGGGTCTTGATGGTTTGCTGTAAGGACAAGTGGAATAGGCTGCATTTATGGAAGATGAGTGAGTAGGGTGTGGTTTTGTCTAGGGTTTATAGGCGTTCGGGTCCGACGAAAGATCGTCCTACCCAAGGAGAGTTGGAGTCAAATTACCCTAGGATTAACATATCGAAATATGAGAAAATAATGGGTAAGAGAATCAACCAATAATAAAATAAGTACCTTGCAAAAGGGAACACTGGGCGTAATCCCAACACAGTTCCTAGTGCCCCTTGAGAGCCCTTCACAGGGAATACCAGGGGCAGTCCTGGGTTAACGTAAACTGTTTTTAACAAACTGAAAAGAGTAACTTAGTAATTAGGGTTGCACATCCACAACACTGATGGCACCGGATGTTAGCTAGGAGCTTCGGCTCGGATGGTTAAAAGGCGGACTTTGGGTCCGGGGAGCTTCGGCTCGATTGTTTGAGACGGACGGGTTGGTCCGGGGAGCTTCGGCTCGGTTCTTGATTACGCTAATTTGCATGTGCATAACATGAAGGGAAATTAAGGTGGTGGGTCTTCGGTATTGGAGGGTCGATGCACCGACGCCAATACGTTGACTCGGCAAGTGTGGTTAGCACTTCGCCAACAGAAGTCCGGTGCGCCAGCCGGCAAGAGTACGCAGGAGTCCGCTTCGTGCACCAAGCGTTGAGGCGTACGATAGGTCTGACTGGTAGTGCTTTACTGATTTAGAGGTGGGCGATGCCCAACCCACCGCTTCCGTCTGCCACTACGGAGGTATCCTGGGAGGTTACGGCTCCAGAAAGGGGGAACTAAAGGTCTGTGTGCACAGAGTCGGGTGTGTGTGTTGCACTTGCATGTCCATCATACCCACTTGCATGTCATAGCATAATCGTTACCCTTAACCTTGACACCTAAAGTATAAGTGGAATGGGACGCTTATACTTTAGTGTTAGAAAGTAGAGAAAAGAAGCGAAAAGAAGAGAACAAGCCGAATAAACTTTTGAATAATCGAAATTTTATTATCCAAAAAAGGTAACTATTACAAAGGTATGCCCTCCCTTATATAGAATGGAGGAGAGAAGAGAGAATACAAATAAGAGATGTGGGACTAAAATTTACAAGCTAAGCGGACTGTACAAAGTAAACCGCACAGGCCGCGCGGTTAGACAGAAGGACTAACCGCACGGCTTACAATAAGAGATGCAGAGAGGTCGCCTGTGAAGATTGCTAGACCGCCCGGTTTACAAGTCGCCGAGTCAAACCGCCAGACCGCGCGGTCTCCAACCCGCCAAGACAGACCGCCCGGTCTCCAACTTCAACACTCCCCCTCAAGCTGGAGCATATATATCAATCATGCCCAGCTTGTCGCAAACATGCAGAAACGAGGCGGAGACTGGCTTGGTGAAGATGTCAGCTAGCTCTTTATCAGATGTGACAAACGGAGTGCAAATCTGTTCTTTTAAAATCTCTTCACGAATGAAATGGCAGTCAACCTCAATGTGCTTTGTTCTTTCATGGAATACCGGATTTTTGGAGATGTATATGGCGGCCTTGTTATCACAGAACATAGGTAGAGGATGGTTGTACACCTCTCCTAAATCTAGCATGAGAGCCCGCAACCATTTCAACTCACAAGTGGTTGACGCCATACTGCGATACTCAGCTTCTGCACTGGACCTGGAGACAACAGACTGCTTTTTACTCTTCCAGCTCACCAGATTTCCCCCAACAAAGGTGCAAAAACCTGAGGTAGACTTGCGATCCCCTTTGTCATCAGCATAACTTGCATCTGAGTAGGCTTCAATCCTCAGATGACCATTCTTCTGAAACAGTAATCCTTTCCCAGGCACTGCTTTGACATATTCCAAGATCCGCAAGGCGGACTGAAGATGACATTCCCTGGGCGCTTGCATGAATTGACTCACCTTGCCCACAGCATAAGAAATGTCGGGTCTGGTCACTGTGAGATATATGAGCTTACCAACCAGACGCCTGTACCGCGAACAATCTGAAAGAAGAGGCGAATCATCTGTCCAGGTTTTGTCCTCCCCAATAGCCATGGGACATCGGGCAGGTTTAGCTCCAGTCAATCCTGCCTCTTTTAAAAGATCAAGGGCATACTTACGCTGAGAGAGAACTAAGGAGTCGGGCTTCCGAGAGAGTTCGATCCCCAGAAAGTACTTTGGAGAGCCCATATCTTTAGTGATCAGATGTTGGCGAAGATGTCGCTTTGTCAGGGCTACCCCTTCCTGGTCATCGCCAGTGAGAAGAATATCATCGACGTATACAGCAAGAACAACCAGCCCAGAAGGAGTTTTGCGAATAAAGAGAGAGTGATCAGCAGAGCTTCGCACAAAACCAACAGCCGCCACAATACCGCTGAACTTGTCAAACCAAGCTCGAGGACTCTGCTTGAGGCCATAAATTGCCTTCTGCAGCCGGCATACTCGTGTCTCCCCCTGAGCAACATACCCAGGAGGTTGCTCCATGTAAACGGCCTCGTGAAGATCACCATAAAGGAAGGCATTCTTGACGTCCAGCTGAGAAATTGGCCAATCCCGATTGACGGCCACAGAGAGAAGAACCCGGATTGTGCTGAGACGAGCTACAGGGGAGAAGGTGTCAAAGTAATCAACCCCATAGGTCTGAGTAAAGCCCTTAGCCACAAGGCGAGCCTTATACCGATCCACAGTGCCGTCTGGGCTAAATTTGACCACAAAGACCCAGCGACAGCCAACAACATCAGTGCCAAAGGGAGGAGGAACAAGAGTCCAGGTACCCCGCTCAGTGAGGGTCGCCATTTCCTCATCCATGGTCATCTTCCAGTGAGGAATAGCAAGGGCCTCCTGATAGGAGCGGGGTGTGGCAGTGGCAGAGATAGCCAGTGCAAAGGCCCTGCGAGAAGGAGTAAGACGATCATAGGAAACAACAGCAGCAAGGGGGTGTAAGGTGCACGTCCGCACCCCTTTGCGAAGAGCTATAGGAAGATCCAGGTCAGCCGGGCCCGCGGCATCCGGAGCATCCGTGGTAGAGAAAGCTGGCCCGGGAGAAGAGAGCGACGGCAGCGGAGAGGAGGGAGAGGGTGGTGGGGAAGGGAGAGAGAGAGGTGGAGGAAGAGGAGGGGGTGGAGATGGTGTAGTGGTGGAGAGTGTAGGAGGAGACGAGGGAACGAAGGGAACGACAGGAGAATCAGAAGCTGGGAGAAGAGGAGAAGAGGCATCCGAGAAGTAGGAGGTATTCTCGAAGAAGGTGACGTCAGCAGAGACGAACTGCTTACGAAGGACGGGATCAAAGCAACAGTAGCCTTTCTGAGTGGTGGAATACCCCAGAAAGACACATTTGGTGGAGCGAGGGGAGAGCTTATCACGGGTGGCAAAAGGGGCATGCACAAAGGCAGTGCATCCAAAGATTTGGAGAGGGAGAGGAAACGGCTCCTTGCCCGGATACAAAATGGAGAACGGGGTTTGGCCATGGAGAACCGTGGAGGGAATGCGATTGATGAGGTAGCAGGCAAGGAGAACAGCATAGCCCCAATAGGAGCGAGGAACATGCATCTGGGTCATCAAGGTGCGAGCGACATCGAGCAGGTGTCGGTTTTTGCGTTCGGCTACACCATTTTGTTGTGAAGAATAGACACAACTAGTTTGATGAAGAATCCCATTTTGCATGCAGAATGTAGAGAAGTCACGACTGAGATATTCTGCGGCATTATCAGACCGAAAAACTTTGATAGAAACATCAAACTGAGTTTTGATCATGAGATAGAAGGATGTCCATACAGAGAATAATTCGGAGCGATCTTTTAACAGATACACCCACGTACAGCGAGAGAAATCATCAATGAACGTGACAAAATAGGAACTACCCCGACCAATGGTAAGAGTAGGAGAAGGACCCCAGATGTCGGAGTGGATAAGATCAAACGGACGGGTAGAGCTACGAACGTGCTTTGGAGGGAAGGAGGAGCGGTGATGCTTGCCAAGCTGACAGGCCTCACAGTTGAGCGGAGGACTTTGAGGAGGAAGGTGAGGCAGAAGTTGACGAAGAAGACGAGGAGGAGCATGACCAAGGCCGAAATGCCATTGGAGAAGATCTGTGGAGGTGGAGGAGAAGGTGGAAAAAGCAGAAATGTTGTCTAGGAAGTATAAGCCGCCACTCTCAGTCCCAGTAGCAATCGTCCGTTGGGAGTCCGGATCCTGAAAAGAGCAAGAAGTAGAAGTAAATGTGACGGAACACTGTAATTGCTTGCAAAGAGATGTAACAGATAATAAGTTGCACGGGAACTGGGGCACGTATAGAGTATCCGCCAAGTGAAGAGACGGGGTGACATGAACTATCCCTGTGCCATGAACTGATGATGAAGAGCCGTCAGCGAGAGTAACTGGGGGCAAGCGAGCATGTTTTTCTAGGAGAGAGAAACACGGGAGATGGTCGGTCATATGATTCGTAGCACCAGTGTCGATCAGCCATTTGCCCTGAGTAACAACGTGTGCACGACCAGAAGACGTGACAACCGAGGCGAAAGCCATGAAGGGAGGAAGAAGAAACTGCAGCGGTCTCGGTGACAGCACACCAGCGGCACGAAGGGCCACGACCAAGGTGCAGAGCACAAGCCGCGCGACTAAACCAGGAGGTCGCGGCGACTAACAAGAGAAGCGGCTAAGAGCGAAGAGGCGGAGAGGCCGCTCAAACAAGGAAGAATCCGCGAGAAACCGCGGCGGGAACAAAAGGGAAGAAGCCGCGAGAACACGAGCGGCTAGGATTCAGATCAAGGCACAGCGGGGAAGAAGTCGCGCGGACTGCAAAGGGCCGAGCGAACAGAAGAGAGGAGAAGAGCAGGTGACCGCGACCAAGATGCGGGTAAGAAAGGGACAACCCGCACGATCAGGCAGATCACAGCAGTTGCGAGAATGCGGTCAAGGGCACAGCGGGGAAGAGGTCGCGCGGACTGAAAAGGCCGAGCGAACAGAAGAGAGGAGAAGAGCAGGTGACCGCGACCAAGATGCGGGTAAGAAAGGAACAACCCGCACGGTCAGGCAGATCACAGCAGCAAACCGCGAGTGCAGAGACAACACACGCGGACAGAGACAGACCGCAGCGACTAGGAAGTCGGAGCGGCAGGAAAGAGCAAGGAGCGCGGCGACACGGAAACAGGTCGCTGCGACAAAGAGCAGTAGGAGAAGAGAAACAAGAAGAGCAAGCCGCGCAAACAGGCAGCGGACATAAACAAGCCGCGCGGATAGAAACAAGCCGCGCGGACAGAGGAGAAGGCAAGCCGCGAACAAGCCGCAGAACGCGGAAGACAAGCCGCGAACAACAGAGAGCGCACAGAATCAAGAGGAAAAGACCGTGTCCTCTGATACCATGTTAGAAAGTAGAGAAAAGAAGCGAAAAGAAGAGAACAAGCCGAATAAACTTTTGAATAATCGAAATTTTATTATCCAAAAAAGGTAACTATTACAAAGGTATGCCCTCCCTTATATAGAATGGAGGAGAGAAGAGAGAATACAAATAAGAGATGTGGGACTAAAATTTACAAGCTAAGCGGACTGTACAAAGTAAACCGCACAGGCCGCGCGGTTAGACAGAAGGACTAACCGCACGGCTTACAATAAGAGATGCAGAGAGGTCGCCTGTGAAGATTGCTAGACCGCCCGGTTTACAAGTCGCCGAGTCAAACCGCCAGACCGCGCGGTCTCCAACCCGCCAAGACAGACCGCCCGGTCTCCAACTTCAACATTTAGGACCTGCAAAACGACCCCTTGGTCTATAAGCTTGTGTGTGCAAGTTTATAAATTAATGTTAATTTTGATATATATATTTAATGCTGTTTGATCACCGACACCCCAACGTATAAATCTGTATGAGACTTTTTATACGATGGGAGCCTTGCAGAAAACCCCTTGGCTTATGTGTTTTCACATAAGTAAAGGTTACATTTCATATTTCAGCTTACTGTCTTTATATGCTATAGAACTTGCTAGAATAGGACCGCTGCCATCTGCTTTTGATATTCTCCACCTTCAAGTCCTCCCCTTTCTTCCTCTCCGCTCGGTGCCTAGGAGCCATGGGGAAAGGGGCGGGGGATGATAGGACTTAGTCTTTTAGACTAACGGTTTTCGAACCGCATCATTTAGGGGATCGTGGAGACTAGCATGGAGGAGCAGCCCCAGAGACCGGTGCGCTTGGAGGTGGGGCAGTCTAGCTCCGGAGTTCACACAGCCGGGACCGTGAGTCTCGACCTTGAGTAGTCTTTCTGCTTCCGCATGAGTGATCTTTTGTAATGAGGATTTGATGTACCGGGCATAAGCCCGTTTTTGCTACATTTGATGTTTTATTTTTTTTGTGGACACTCCCTTCGTGGAGTTATATTTATTATGACATGTGATTCTCTGTGGACTGATAGTTTACATTTACTTCTTGTGCTACTTTTCTGCGATCGAAATGGCCGGCAGAATCGGCGCTTTGTGGTGATGACTCTTCAGGGCGTGAAGGAGTCACCGCAAAACGGCGGTTCTGGGCCTAAGACCCCGGTGTCGAAAGGAAAAAAAAAAGCGGGGTCTTACAGTTTTCCTGCTGGCTACGCGGTGGTGGAGCGCCGGAGGCAGTGGGCGGCCGCTGGTGGTTCACGGTGACTCGAAGCCGATGCCGGGAGAGGAGGCAGGAGAGCTCTTACTTGAAGAAGAAGAAAGCTCTGAGCATCCCAATGGGTGAAGAATGAAGACCCCTTGCGGTCCTTTTATAGCCTCCAAGGGAGGGTCATGCCGGGCCCCACCACTAAAGTGGTGGGTTAGTGGGTGGTTACCATCTCGATCGGATGGCGAGAGGAGCCTCCCCCCGATCGAACGGTAGGGAGATCACCCACGGCGGTGGGCCGCCACGGTGGTGGCGGCGGCTGGCCGGGCGGCCGGCGGTGGCCGCGGCGGCCCGCCGGCGTCCGGCCGCAGCTAGGCCGGCGGCCGGCCGCGGCTTGGCCGCCGGCCTGCCAAGGCCGGGCAGCCGGCAGCTAGGCGGTCGACAGCGGGAGCAGCCGACCTAGTGGCCGGCTGCGTCGGCCTGCCGAGGGCCGACCGGTTTGTGTCCCGCCATGGCTAGGCCGACGTCTTGGCCGTCGGCCTGCTGCGGTCAGGCCGCTGGCGGCCGGCCGCGGCGGCTTGCCGAGAGCCGGCCGTGGCCAGGCCGGCGATCTGCTGTGGCTAGGCCGCCGGGCGGCCGTCCGCGGCCGCCCTCCCGGCGAGGCCGGCGGGAGGCTGGTCGCCGGCGGTGGTTAGGCCACCCGGTTTGTGGTTTTCCTCCATGGGGTGAGTGGCGGGCCCCACCCACCATGATTTCCTCCTCATGAGAGTTCATGGAGTGGGTGGGCCACCCATGACCCATTTTTTGGGGGAGATCATTGGGGGGGGGGGGGGCTTTTCTCCTATAAATGAAGGTGGAACCCATCAATTGCCCCCCAAATCTCTGCTGTTCGAGAGCGAAGTGAGCGAGAGAGGATAGATTTATTTTGGTTCCTACTGTCATGACGGCTTCGGTGAGAAGGCTGAGGCGGCGGCGGCCAGTACTCCCAAGGTGCTCCGAGGGAGGCCTGATGTGTGATGATGGCGTACCGACGTGAAGGCGGGGGCATGCACGCTGCTTACGCGCGTCGGTGGCGCGGGAAGGCTGCGCACGCCGGCGGTGCGTGCCCATGGAGGTCAGCAGCACGAACCGGTGGTGTGCGCGTGTTGCGCGCGGCCCTGGGCCTGCATGGCTCAGGCCGCGTGCGGTCCGCGCGGGCGTGCGCGAGCAGGCTGCGTGCACAAGCCGCGCACGCGAGCCGGCCGCTCGTACGCCAGCATGCCACGCGCGTAGGCCGCACGGGCAGGCCGCGCGCGCACGGGCATGCCGCGCAGGTTGGGCCCGTGGGTAGCCAGCGCGCGCAGGCCGCGCGTGCAGGCCGCGCGTGCAGGCAGCGCGGGCGCGGGCAGGCTGCCTGCGCAGGCCGTTCGAGCGGGGTTTTGCGCGCGTGCGGGCTACGAGCGCGCGGTTTGTGTGCGCGGGTCGCATGGCGTGCAGTGCCCCTACTATGTGCATGCTTGTGCGGGCGCCCTCTTTCGCGTGCCTTTAGGGTCGCTTGGTTGTGTTTTTCGGGTGATTCTGAACTTTTGATTTTTGTTCTGTGCAAGTCTCGAAGCGCTCCTCCGGCCCGATGCGTTTGCGTTCTTCTTTGACTGAAGATGGTGTGGATATTTGGAGGAAGAAATACGGGCTCCCTACCATTTTGGAAGTGAGGATCCTGCGCCTTGAGGAGCGGGTTCAAAATCCTCCGCGTGGTTGGCTGACGATTTGCGAAGTTTCTTTGAGGTCCGGCTTCTGTTTTCCGCCGTGCGAGAAGGTGGTTGAGATCTTGAGGTTTTGCGGGGTGCCTATTTCCCAGTTCATCCCGGCCGGAATTGCTCGGATCATGGGCTTAGTTGCTTTCTTCCGCGAGCATGGAGGCCGGTTTTCCCTGGACCAATATCGGGATTGGTGCGAAGTTCGTTCTGATGGCGGCGAGCGAATGGAGGTACGCAGCAACAAGGCCTTGTTGGAGTTTGAGGCCTGCAAAGACCGCCGCCATGGCAAAAGTTTGTTTGGATACGTCAAGAATTCATGGAGTCTTCCTGAGGTGTGGGATATGCTTCCCGATCGTTGCCGTCGTGTGAGGGGGAAGGAGCGGGACGTTTCCCTGATGTTTGGATTTTTTGAGCCTCGCGAGTTGAGCAATCGTCTGTTCAGCATTTATATTTATGTGGAGGAGAAGCGGTTGGTGCAATGTGGTATTTCGGTGAACACAGGCCGGCCAGTGGAGACTTCTCGAGGAGGGGACCGTAAGAGGAAAGCGGTGACAGCGCCTTCTGGAGACCTTGATGTGTTTGCAGCGGTGACCTCTGATGCTTGTCATGATCTGACCCCTGAGGTGCAGATACTTGCCCCCCCAGTCCCCCTGGCATCTGCTAGTGTACTTGCTCCGCGGATGTCCTCTTCCTTAAGGGCGATGAGCGATGCGGTAAGGATTTGATTTGTTTCCAAGGTTTTCTCCCTTAACATCTTTTGTTAACAGAGGCTAACTTTGACTTCTCTTTTGTACAGATAGAGACCCAGGCACAGATTGCATTGACCTGGAATGATCATTACGTGAGCCTGAAGGTTGGGTACCTTATTCTTCAGGAGAAGCTTCGGTCGGCGACGAGTTCGCGTGCCTCCTTGAGGGAGGAACACGACAGTGATATTGCGCGGTTCCGCCGGGTTGGTTCGGAGCTGAAGTCTGAGCTAGATGATGCACGTGTGACTTTGGAAGTGGAGAAGACTTTGGTGGAGAGGACCACTCGGATGTTGAAGCATTCGAAGGAGGAGACTTCAGGCTTGGGAACCCAGTTACAGGCGGTGCGAGAGGAGGTCTCAGGCCTTGAGTCTCAGCTTCAAGCGGCGAAGGCGCAGGTGGAGACGCTGTCATCGGATGAACATGCGTTAGAGCTGAAGGCTGCAGGGCTCGCAGAATACTTGGAGTCGCTGGGCTATATGCGAGATCGTAGCCTGATCGCAGAGGAGGTTCGTGGTGATATTTGGTACAAGGAGGTGGAGCCTCAGATGGATGACATACGCGAGTTGGCACTTCGACGTGGTGTTTCGAAGGCCTTTCGCTTTGTTAGCAAGAGCCTGAGATGTGACTCCTCTAGTTTCAGTTTTGCATATGTCTCTGAGGATGAGAGTTCTGACATTGAAGACGAGTAATGGTACTTTTGTCATTGTATGTTTACATTTGATTGTACTTTGTTTTGCCCCTTGTTTGGGTTTGGTTGTTGTTGTTGATTGTACTCTATCATTTCAGCTTGGGTCCATGACTTAGATTGAGTGAGGGATGCTCGCAACCTAGTTTGTGTGAGAGATACTCATGGCTTAGTTTGTGCGAGGGATGCCCGCGGCTTAGCTTGCACGAGTGGTGCTCGCGGCTTGGCTTGTGCGAGGGATTCTCGCGGCTTCTTCGTGAGGGGGCAGGCCCCCACGGTATTGCACGAGGGTTGCATCGGGGAATGTAAATACTCAATCCGACCATTGTAAGTGCTTAATCCGGGCGCTGGAGAATGTAAGTGCTCAATCAGGGTGCAATTGCGAGGGGGCAGGCCCTGACGATGGAATGAAGAGTGACGTTGGAGAATGTAAGTACTCATTCCGACCGTCGGAGAACGTAGGTGCCCAATCATGGTGAAATCGCGAGGGGGGTACGCCCTGACGATGGAATGAAGAGTGATGCCGGAGAATGTAAGTACTCATTCTGACCGTCGGAGAACGTAGGTGCTCAATCCAGGTGTCGGAGAACGTAAGTGCTCAATCCGGGTGCAATCGTGAGCGGGGTATGCCCTAGCGTTGGCATGAGTAGTGACGTCGGAGAATGTAAGTACTCAATCCGACGGTCGGAGAATGTAGGTGCTCAATCCGGGTGCCGAAGAACATAAGTGCTCTATCCGGGTGCTATCGCGAGCGGGGTAGGCCCTGACGTTGGCATGAGGAGTGACGTCGGAGAATGTAAGTACTCAATCCGACGGTCGGAGAATGTAGGTGCTCAATCCGGGTGCCGGAGAACGTAAGTGCTCAATCCGGGTGCAATCGCGAAGGGGGCAGGCCCTGACGATGGCATGTCTGAGAATGTAAATACTCAATCTGACTGTCGGGGAATGTAGGTGCTCAATCCGGGTGCCGGAGAACATAAGTACTCAATCCGGGTGCAATCGCGAGGGGGCTGTCCCTGACGATGGCATGAGGAGTGACGTCGGAGAATGTAAGTGCTCAATCTGACGGTCGGAGAACGTAGGTGCTCAATCCGGGTGCCGGAGAACGTAAGTGCTCAATCCGGGTGCAATCGCGAGGGGGTAGGCCCTAACGATGACATGTTGGAGAATGTAAATACTCAATCTGACCATCGGAGAACGTATGCGCTCAATCCGGGTGCCAGAGAACGTAAGTGCTCAATCCGAGTGCAATCGCGAGGGGGGCAGGCCCTGACGATGGCATGTCGGAGGATGTAAATACTCAATCCGACCGTCGGAGAACGTAGGTGCTCAATCCGTATACCGAAGATCGCAGGTGCTCAATCCGGGTGCAATCGCGAGGGGGCAGGCCCTGACGATGGCATGTCGGAGACAGTAAATACTCAATCCGACCGTCGGAGAACGTAGGTGCTCAATCCGGGTACTGGAGAACGCAGGTACTCAATCCGGGTACAATCGCGAGGGGGGCAGGCCCTGATGATGTCATGACGTTGAGGGGCAAAGTTAGTGAAGACCCTGCTTGCTCGGTTTGTAAGCACATCTTTACCTTAAAACAAATATGATATTGTACTTGGAAATAAACATGATTTGTGCGAGCCTGAGCTCATGACTTTTACTGTTCTAAAGTGACGAAAATAAGGTGATGAAAAATGCAGACGATAAAAAACATTAATAAAAAATGCGGAGGGATGGATGCGACGCAAATTCCAGGTTGGAGGCGTGCTGTAGAGGGTCATCCTGCGTCGGGGAGAGCACCCCTCCTAGGTATTCATCGTCGGGGGTCCGGCGATGGTCTTTATGTTGCCCACCATCCGCCTTCCTCCACCGTTTCCTTGTGCTGGGATCTGTGCTTGTCCTTGCAAAAATCTCCCGAGGAGCCCATGGAGAACAAGACGTTCAATTTCATATTTTAGCCCGGCACACTCTTCGGTGTTGTGACCCGTTGTGCGGTGGAACTCGTAGTATCTTGTTCGGTCAGCCTTAGGGTTTGGCCACGGTGCTCTTGATCGTTGGAATGCCGGATCATTTTGAATTGCATACATCACCTTAGTGCGGGTGGTATTCAGAGGGGTATATTCCTGAAGTGGATGTTGCCCCCATTCCTAGGAAGGTCACGTTGACGGCTATCGTGGCGACGCTCACTCCGACGTCGTTCTTCTTGTCTTGTGAGAGTTGGTTCCTCTTCTTTCTTCCTTTTCTATTTTCCTTCAAACTGCTGGCGGTGCGCTTCAATAGCCTCATCGACTGCTATCTGGGCCTCGACCCGGTGAACGAGATCTGGATAACTGGGCACGGTCTCCCTCATGAGTACTGAATTGAAGCCGCTGGGGCGGAGTCCGCCAAGGAAGACACCTTTGAGAAGTTTGGGGTCGACGCCCGGAATTTGACGGGCCTCTGCTGTAAAACGACGGAAGAAGTCCTTCAAGGTTTCTCCTTCGTTCTGGCGGATTCCCGAGAGGTGGGAGGGGTCGCGAACGATTCTGCGATTAGCGATAAACTGATCGACAAACTGCCCTGTTAACTCCGTAAAGTTGGCGATGGTCCCTGCCCTTAACGCATGACCTTTCAAAGTGGCTAGAAACACTTGGCAGAGCAACTGGTCTGGGGCATTGTAGATCCTCATAATGGTGGTGAAGTGGTTAACATGCTCTAGTGGGTCGTCAATCCCGTCGAACGCTTCGATGCTCGGGAGCTTGAACCCATGTGGGATTGGAAGGTCGAGAATTTGTATCGCCAAAGGAGAGCCTTGGAAGAGTGGTCGGCGAACATGAACATTTCTTCCTCCTGCCTGGCAGTATTCCTCAGCGATGACCTCCCGGATCTCTTCTCGAGTAAATCTTTCAAGTGGTGGAAGGTGGGCGTTATTGATCTGGTTACGTCGGTGGTGGTCTGCTCCAGCCTCTCTCTGGGCCGGGGGGCGGAACTGGCGGCCTTAGAATATTCCTCGGGTCACTCTTGTATTGGAGGAACTCCCTGGATTCGGCGTTGATTCGGCTGCGGCGAAAGATTTGCTGGTGATGGGGGTTCTGCCGGCGCGGGAGGGGCCCCCAGGTTCCAAGCAAGGTGAGCATTTCCGTTTGCTGTACTTCCATCTGACGAACACACCCCTCCATGGCAGTAACGGGGGAAAAGGCTGCCTCAGTAGTTAGCGGCACGTCCACCAAAGAGTGGGAGCGTGCGGGCTCGGGGTTTCCGCCAAAGGTGGAGCCTTCAGCGGCACGAGTGCTTCTCTTTGCCATTAAGGCTGAACTTGGCAGGGGCGATGCTTGTGATCTTGCACTTTGAAGGATGTTGGGACTCGCATTCCCACAGACTGCGCCAAACTGTTGCGGACCAACTCGATGCCCCGGTCGGGCCGGATCTGTTCGAACCGTCTTAGCTCACGAGGCGATTGAGTGCGCACACAGTCAAAGAGAGTAGAAAGTTGAGACAAGATATGATGACGTGGAAAAACCCCTTAAATGGGTAAAAAACCACGTGATCGGGTCTGTGCCAATCAAATTCCACTAGATTTCGGTGTTTACAATGTTTTGGAGAATCGGGGAGACATGCCGCTCCCGTTACAGCTTGGGGGGAGAGAGAGACTACGGCTCCCGACGGGCAACAGGCTGCGCCGCAGGGAGTAGCTTGGACGTTGGAATGCGCGGGACAGTCCCGGTGCTCTAGCTCTTCTGGTTGCGTTACCTTGCTGGCTGCGATCAGCTTCCTCCTTTGGCTCTTGAGGGGACTCGGGCGTTTTCCTGCTGGCTACGCGGTTGTGGAGCGCCGGTGGCAGTGTGCGGCCGCTGGGGGTTCATGACGACTCGAGGCCGACGCCGGGAGAGGAGGAAGGAGAGCTCTTACTTGAAGAAGAAGAAAGCTCTGAGCATCCCAAGGGGGGAAGAATGAAGACACCCTGGGGTCCTTTTATAGCCTCCAGGGGAGGGTCATGGGGGGGCCCACCACTAAAGTGGGGGGTTAGTGGGTGGTTACCCTCTCGATTGGACGGCGAGGAGATCCTCCCCCCGATCGGACGGCGGGGAGATCACCCACGGCGGTGGGCCGCCACGGTGGAGGCGGCGGCTGGTCGGGCGGCCGGTGGCGGCGGCTGGCCGGGCGGCCGACGGCAGCGGCCCGCGGGGGGCAGGCCGCGGCTAGGCCGGCGGCCTGTTGCGGCTAGGCCGGCGGCCTGCCGCGGCTTTGCCGGTGGCCGGGCCGCCGGCGGCTAGGCTGCCGGCCGGCCGGCCAGCAGCGGGAGCGGCCGGCCTAGCGGCCGGCTGCATCGGCCAGCCGAGGGCCGGTCGGCCGGCGTCCCACCGTGGCTAGTTCGGCGTCTTGGCCGTCGGCCTGGTTCTTCTAGCCGCCAAGCATGTCAAGCCGGTCGGTCATCAGAGAACGGGCGGCCTGTGCCTTCTAGCCGCTACACACGTCAAGTCGGCTTGTCATTAGAGAAGCCAGGCGGTTTCCATATTAGGCCGCCGCCAGCGCCGGCCCTGCTTAATGCCAAGGCCCAGGGCCCAGACCTTCAGCACGCAAGGAGGAATCCGCTAGGCAGTGCGGCTTCCCTCTTTTCTCCTTTTTTGCTCATTTGCTTCCCCTCACCTCTGCCCGGTTCTTCTGTACCCTGGGCAGCCGGTAACTTTAGCCCTGCCCGTTTGGGAAGGCCCCCGAGCCTATAAATAGGGGTAGGGTGCACTCCCCAAAGCACGCTGACTTGTATCCAGGAGCTCGCTTGTTAAGAGCTGCGGTCTCAAGTCTAGTGCCTTGCGGCTTGCTATCCGGCCGGCTTCACCCTTTTTCTCCTTCTTATAACCCCTTCACTTTTAATAAAAGGAAAGCCTGTCGCAGGAGTGGCATTTAAGCCGCGGCGGGCGAACTCTGTTGTTGCCGCTGCCGGTGACCTCTTTTTCTCTCCCTCGGCTGCAACCGCTTGTAACCGACTATTCGATAGTATCCTCTTTTACCTTCCTTCCCTCGGTGCTCGAACCGTTAGCTGGTGGTGCCCAACTCCCTGTCTGTTTTCGTGCATCAACAGTTAACACGCGGCCTTTAACTCTCGATTAGTCGATGAAATCAGCGGTCTAGTGGCTCAGACCGCTCTTGCTACTAGAGCTTAGCGGCCCGTCGAGCAGGCCGTAACTTCACCCGCTAAGGTTTTCAGCCCGCCTCCAACACTGTAGAACCAGCCATTCTACTCGCCAACATTTCTGCCGGTCTCCCTGTCGGCTTGTCCCACTGTCTAACCGCCAGTGCAAGCCGCAATCACGAGTGGGGTAGGCCCTGACGTTGGCATGAGGAGTGACGTCGGAGAATGTATGTAAGACCCCTCCTCCCGGATCCCAAAACACGGCACGAAGAGGGAGTCTTATGCCCGGAACAGCCGCCTTGCGGTAGTATTAGCACACGAGCTAATCTGTACCACAAGACGCCTATTCCGCCGGCTACAACAATATCAATATAACATGCCAACCCAACCAAATAAATAAACATCCAGAAGTCAAATCCACACTAAGTTATAATGTCCAAATACATGAATAATGAGAAGCTAAAACATGCTTCTACAATATATCAGAGTACAGCTAAACATTGCCCAAACGGGCTACATCAGAGTAAGCAAAACACTAACATCAGTAACAGACGGTATCGACGGCACCGTCACATCAGGCCCTGTCGTCCTGGCCTGGCTGTCCTGCTGCGTAGTCTGCGGCTGCTCTACCTGCGGCGTGACCTCCTAAAAAGGAAGACGTAGCAACCGTTAGTCGAAACGACTAAGTGGTTTCACATCCGCTCCCCCGGCGACTCCTCGGCACCGGGCGGAGAAAAGGAAACAAGGGTACAATATATATCAGTAAGTATAAAAGTACTATCAGGTGACAAGGTACATGAGTATCAATGTATAACTAGCAGTTCTACAAAGCTATCAATATGTAATCTAACAATTCTACAAGAGCCATCAAGGTATAATAACAAGTGTAATAAAGCTACAGCAGGAAAGTAACTTAACTTATAAGAATGCCCATACAAACTTATAAGTTAAGGATCAGGTACATAAAGTAACTCATCGTATAAGAGTGCCCATACAAACTTATACGATGAGGATCTTGTTGTGCAATGATATGAAATGCTATGAATGCTATGCAATGACTCACCCATGCACTTGCTATGTCGACACAGACTGTAGTTCCCACTTTTCGAGCAGGTAGCTAACCTCTCAGGCATCAGCCGCCGTGGCCAGGCGGTGACAGTAGAACGGGCACTTCTACTATTAGGCGGGTATCACACTACTTCACCTAGGCCTCCGTACGCCTCAACGCTAAGAACACAACAGCGGAGCCCATGCGTACTATGGCCCAGCGGGGTCTTGGGTAGATGTGCACCAAGAACACAGCCCGAACTGGCCTTGCGTGACCCGGAAGGGGCCTCGGAAGAAGGCACAAGGACACAGCCCAACCGTTCACATGGTCGGAGGGGCCTCGGGACGTGAACACCGAGGACACAGCCCAAACCGACCAAGTCTAACTGCCAACTCCCGTCGGTGTGACGACTGGCGAGCCCGTAGACCTGCCACACTATCCTTAACCCGGGATTACGACACCGCGTGTCGACTCACACCACATGCAAACACCACATCAACATATCATGGAAGGGGCCTCGGAAGTAAACACGAGGACACAGCCCAACCATCCATCCACACCTATCTCAACACAACAAAACGAGTGACGGTCAACACCGCACTTTCATTCTTCCACAATACTACCCGTAGGGAGACGATGCTCTAAGTATTGGACTAATAAATTTCATTTCACCAAATCAACATATCATGGTCATAGTTTAATCTTCTATATGTCATTCCATATGAACTCTACATAAGACTTATATGATGCGCATATGTTATAATCTATCAACACCTTATCAATTCGATTCGATTAAACATAAAGGAAACCATCCAAATCTCAAGACAACTTGCAATAATAAATCAATTGTATGCATCCTAAATAATAAACACCATCATTCAAAGTTCTTCGGTGATTAGCATCAATTATCTAATCTTGACAGAATTCCACCGACTCTAATTGCACTTTATATTAAACCAGAATTCTAAGTGTATCACTAATCTGGACAGCAATTTCGACCGGAGATTCCCGAGGCTACAGGAATCCGGTGAAGTTGTGTAACCCCTCGTTGGAAAGATCTTTTCATGATCTACAACTTTCATATTCAGGTCACAACCCAGATCTGAAAATAACTTACTCGAAATCGGCTTCAAAGTTCACTGCGCACAGAACACAATTTCTGTGTACAGGAATTGCCGGACAGCAAACTCGATTTGGTTTTCCCGGGGCCACAGACATCACCGGAAGTCGCGCAACCACTCGTTGGAAAGGTATTTCCAAGGGCTTCAACTTTCATGTTAAGCCGGAAGCCTAGATCTGCCCATATCATACATAAAAAGGGCCTAGAAGATCGCTGCGCGCAGAATACAGATTCTGCGCGCATCTTAAAGGAAAATGAACGGCATCGGTTCGTCTTCCTCGTCAAGGCGATCGTTCCTAAATTTTCCAGAAATATTCTCCTCCCTTATTCAACCTCAAAGGCCATAAACTCCTCACGAAACCATTCACCCATCATCGTATTGAAGAAAAGGGGAAGGGTTGAAGAGATCTAAAATCTAGGATTCAAATCCTAGCATGGCCAAACCTAGAATCTTCTCCTCTCCATCAAGTTCTCTTGAACCGATGTCTCTCCTAAATACCTAAGATCTAGCACCAAGGGAGAGGGTAGGAAACTCACATTGGCTCCAGCGGTACCACCATTTCCGGCCATGGATCGCGTAGTTCTCCTTGGCGGCATCTTCTCTTTCGCGGCGATGACGGATCTCCTTCGGTAAAACTTGCTCCTGCAGTTTTCCTCTCACCAGGAACTCTCACAGGAAATAGGGGAAGGAAATAAGGATGAAAAACGGCTAGGGTTTCTCTGCCCCTTATAAGCAAAATGTGACACGTGTAGGGACACGGCCGTGTCCGTACCCGTGTCCTGCTTCTGCGAAACGGCCGTGGCGGTTTCCATGTCGGTTCAATGTTTGACACGGGTCGGGACACGCCCGTGTCCCAACCCGTGTTCACATGACACGGCCGTGTGCCTGGCCGTGTCATCGGCCGTGTGCATCTTCAGTTACATCTCGACACTTCTCGTCGAGCTCAACTTGACGCACACGGGTAGGGACACGCCCGTGTTACTACCCGTGTCACGCACACGGGTAGGGACACGGCCGTGTCACTACCCGTGTCACCATCTCGACGACTCTCGACGATTCGACACGGCTCGTCGAGATCATCTCGACGCACACGGGTAGGGACACGGCCGTGTCACTACCCGTGTCATGATCTCGACGTCTCTCGACGATTCTCGACGATCTCGACACGCCTCGTCGAGATCGTCTCGACGCACACGGGTAGGGACACGGCCGTGTCACTACCCGTGTCACTTCTCTCTACACTGATTTCTCCACTTCTCCACAAGTGCAGCCCAACTCCCTGCACTTCTCAGGACTTGAGTCAACCCTCCTGACTCAAAAACTCACACACTAGGGGCCTAGAGCGATTCGGGTCGTTACAATGTAAGTACTCAATCCGACGGTCGGAGAACGTAGGTGCTCAATCCGGGTGCCGGAGAACGTAAGTGCTCAATCCGGGTGCAATCGCGAAGGGGGCAGGCCCTGACGATGGCATGTCGGAGAATGTAAATACTCAATCCGACCGTCGGGGAATGTAGGTGCTCAATCCGGGTGCCGGAGAATGTAAGTACTCAATCCGGGTGCAATCGCGAGGGGGCAGTCCCAGACGATGGCATGAGGAGTGACGTCGGAGAATGTAAGTGCTCAATCCGACGATCGGAGAACGTAGGTGCTCAATCCGGGTGCCGGAGTACGTAAGTGCTCAATCCGGGTGCAATCGCGAGGGGGTAGGCCCTGACGATGACATGTTGGAGAATGTAAATACTCAATCCGACCATCGGAGAACGTAGGTGCTCAATCCGGGTGCCAGAGAACGTAAGTGCTCAATCCGAGTGCAATCGCGAGGGGGGCAGGCCCTGACGATGGCATGTCGGATGATGTAAATACTCAATCCGACCGTCGGAGAACGTAGGTGCTCAATCCGTGTACCGAAGAATGCAGGTGCTCAATCCGGGTGCAATCGCGAGGGGGCAGGCCCTGACGATGGCATGTCGGAGACTGTAAATACTCAATCCGACCGTCGGAGAACGTAGGTGCTCAATCCGGGTACCGGAGAACGCAGGTGCTCAATCCGGGTACAATCGCGAGGGGGGCAGGCCCTGACAATGTCATGACGTTGAGAGGCAAAGTTGGTGAAGACCCTGCTTGTTCGGTTTGTAAGCACATCTTTACCTTAAAACAAATATGATATTGTACTTGGAAATAAACATGATTTGTGCGAGCCTGAGCTCGTGACTTTTACTGTTCTAAAGTGACGAAAATAAGGTGAGGAAAAATGCATACGATAAAAAACATTAATAAAAAATGCAGAGGGATGGATGCGACGCAAAGTCTAGGCTGGAGGCGTGCTGTAGAGGGTCATCCTGCGTCGGGGAGAGCGCCCCTCCTAGGTATTCATCGTTGGGGGTCCGGCGATGCTCTCTATGTTGCCCACCATCCGCCTTCCTCCACCGTTTCCTTGTGCTGGGATCTGTGCTTGTCCTTGCAAAAATCTCCCGAGGAGCCCATGGAGAACAAGACGTTCAATTTCATATTTTAGCCCGGCACACTCTTCGATGTTGTGACCCGTTGTGCGGTGGAACTCGTAGTATCTTGTTCGGTCAGCCTTAGGGTTAGGCCACGGTGCTCTTGATCGTTGGAATGCCGGATCATTTTGAATTGCATACATTACCTTAGTGCGGGTGGTATTCAGAGGGGTATATTCCTGAAGTGGATGTTGCCCCCATTCCTAGGAAGGTCACGTTGACGGCTATCGTGGCGACGCTCACTCCGACGTCGTTCTTCTTGTCTTGTGAGAGTTGGTTCCTCTTCTTTCTTCCTTTTCTATTTTCCTTCAAACTGCTGGCGGTGCGCTTCAATAGCCTCATCGACTGCTATCTGGGCCTCGACCCGGTGAACGAGATCTGGATAACTGGGCACGGTCTCCCTCATGAGTACTGAATTGAAGCCGCTGGGGCGGAGTCCGCCAAGGAAGACACCTCTGAGAAGTTCGGGGTCGACTCCCGAAATTTGACGGGCCTCTGCTGTAAAACGACGGAAGAAGTCCTTCAGGGTTTCTCCTTCGTTCTGGCGGATTCCCGAGAGGTGGGAGGGGTCGCGAACGATCCTGCGATTAGCGATAAACTGATCGACAAACTGCCCTGTTAACTCCGTAAAGTTGGCGATGGTCCCTGCCCTTAACGAATGGAACCATGTTCGGGTCTGGCCTTTCAAAGTGGCTAGAAACACTTGGCAGAGCAACTGGTCTGGGGCATTGTAGATCCTCATAATGGTGGTGAAGTGGTTAACATGCTCTAGTGGGTCGTCGGTCCCGTCGAACGCTTCGATGCTCGGGAGCTTGAACCCATGTGGGATTGGATGGTCGAGAATTTGTAGCGCCAAAGGAGAGCCTTGGAAGAGTGGTCGGCAAATGTGAACATTTCTTCCTCCTGCCTGGCGGTATTCCTCAGCGATGACCTCCCGAATCTCTTCTCGAGTAAATCTTTCAAGTGGTGGAAGGTGGGCGTTATTGATATGGTTGAGTCGGTGGTGGTCTGCTCCAGCCTCTCTCTGGGCCGGGGGAGCGGAACTGGCGGCCTCAGAATATTCCTCGGGTCCCTCTTGTATTGGAGGAACTCCCTGGATTCGGCGTTGATTCGGCTGCGGCGAAAGATTTCCTGGTGCTGGGGGTTCTGCCGGCGCAGGAGGTGCCCACAGGTTCCAGAGCAAGGTGAGCATTTCCGTTTACTGTACTTCCATCTGACGAACACACCCCTCCATGGAAGTAACGGGGGCAAAGGCTGCCTCATCAGTTAGCGACACGTCCACCAAAGAGTGGGAGCGTGCGGGCTCGGGGTTTCCGCTAAAGGTGGAGCCTTCAGCGGCACGAGTGCTTCTCTTTGCCATTAAGGCTGAACTTGGCAGGGGCGATGCTTGTGATCTTGCACTTTGAAGGATGTTGGGACTCTCATTCCTACAGACTGCGCCAAACTGTTGCGGACCAACTCGATGCCCCGGTCGGGCTGGATCTGTTCGAACCGTCTTAGCTCACGAGGCGGTCGAGCGCGCACACAGTCAAAGAGAGTAGAAAGTTGAGACAAGATATGATGACATGGAAAAACCCCTTAAATGGGTAAAAAACCACGTGACCGGGTCTGTGCCAATCAGATTCCACTAGATTTCGGTGTTTACAATGTTTTGGAGAATTGGGGAGACATGCCGCTCCCGTTACAGCTTGGGGGGAGAGAGAGACTACGGCTCCCGACGGGCAACAGGCTGCGCCGCGGGAGTAGCTTGGACGTTGGAATGCGCGGGACAGTCCCGGTGCTCTAGCTCTTTTGGTTGCGTTACCTTGCTGGCTGCGATCACCTTCCTCCTTTGGTTCTTGAGGGGACTCGGGCGTTTTCCTGCTGGCTACGCGGTTGTGGAGCGCCGGTGGCAGTGTGCGGCCGCTGGTGGTTCACGACGACTCGAGGCCGACGCCGGGAGAGGAGGAAGGAGAGCTCTTACTTGAAGAAGAAAGCTCTGGGCATCCCAAGGGGGGAAGAATGAAGACACCCTGGGGTCATTTTATAGCCTCCAGGGGAGGATCACGGGGGGGCCCACCACAAAAGTGGGGGGTTAGTGGGTGGTTACCATCTCGATTGGACGGCGAGGAGATCCTCCCCCCGATCGGACGGCGGGGAGATCACCCACGGCGGTGGGCCGCCACGGTGGAGGCGGCAGCCGGTCAGGCGGCCGGTGGCGGCGGCTGGCCGGGCGGCCGACGACAGCGGCCCTCCGGGGGCAAGCCGCGGCTAGGCCGGCGGCTTGTTGCGGCTAGGCCGGCGGCCTGCCGCGGCTTTGCCGGTGGCCGGGCCGCCGGAGGCTAGGCTGCCGGCCGGCCGGCCAGCAGCTGGAGTGGCCGGCCTAGCGGCCGGCTGCATCGGCCTGCCGAGGGCCGGCCGGCCGGCATCCCGCCGTGGCTAGGTCGGCGTCTTGGCCGTCGGCCTGGTTCTTCTAGCCGCCAAGCATGTCAAGCCGGTCGGTCATCAGAGAACGGGCGGCCTGTGCCTTCTAGCCGCTACACACGTCAAGTCGGCTTGTCATTAGAGAAGCCGGGCGGTCTCCATATCAGGCCGCCGCCAGCGCCGGCCCTGCTCAACGCCAAGGCCCAGGGCACAGACCTTCAGCACGCAAGGAGGAATCCGCCAGGCAGTGCGGCTTCCCTCTTTTCTCCTTTTTTGCTCATTTGCTTCCCCTAACCTCTGCCCGGTTCTTCTGTACCCCTGGCAGCCGGTAACTTTAGCCCTGCCCGTTTGGGCAGGCCCCCGAGCCTATAAATAGGGGGAGGGTGCACTCCCCAAAGCACGCTGACTTGTATCCAGGAGCTCACTTGTTAAGAGCTGCGGTCTCAAGTCTAGTGCCTTGCGGCTTGCTGTCCGGCCGGCTTCACCCTTTTTATCCTTCTTGTAACCACTTCACTTTTAATAAAAGGAAAGCCTGTTGCAGGAGTGGAATTTAAGCCGCGGCGGGCGAACTCTATTGTTGCCGCTGCCGGCGACCTCTTTTTCTGTCCCTCAGCTGCAACCGCTAGTAACCGACTATTCGATAGTATCCTCTTTTCCCTTCCTTCCCCCGGTGCTCGAACCGTTAGCTGGTGGTGCCCAACTCCCAGTCCGTTTTCGTGCATCAACAGTTAACACGCGGCCTTTAGCTCTCGATTAGTCGATGAAATCAGCGGTCTAGTGGCTCAGACTGCTCTTCCTACTAGAGCTCAGCGGCCCGTCGAGCAGGCCGTAACTTCACCCGCTAAGGTTTTCAGCCCGCCTCCAACACTGTAGAACCAGCCGTTCTACCCGCCAACTTTTCTGCCAGTCTCCCTGTCGGCTTGTCCCACCGTCTAACCGCCTGTGCAAGCCGCAACTGGTCGGCGGTATCTAAGCAAAGTTTGGTTATTTTCTCCTTTTCAAAATGAATCCTGCAAAGGGACGGAGTGAATCTAATTTCATGTCAACTACTGCTGATCTCTCGGAGGTACAAGATTGTTCATATTTTAATGATGGTGCCCTTGACAATGATAACAAATTCTCTCGGAGTTGGGTTGAACACGTGCCAAAATTTATTGCAAGAGAATCTCCTTATAAAGAAGAAGAAGTCCCTTCTCCATTCATCGACCGGATTCATTGGGATACTGTCTCCGATGATTTCAGAGTACTGCGTCTCCCAGAATATTCCGGATGTGATGATCCGTTTTCTCATTTACAAGCCTTTTAATCGGCTATATCACTAAGAAAGGTGTCAAATGGAATAAAATGCAAACTTCTTATTATATCTTTTGGCGATATTGCAAGGGAATGGTTCTATAGTCTGCCACCTTGATCGATCACCAGTTAAAAAGATCTTCGAAGTCAATTCATTTCAAGGTTTACTACTTATAAGAAGCGGAAAAGAAACATTGGAGCTCTCTTTCAAATCAAGCAGTGAATTGACGAGTCTAATCCGGACTTCGTTGACCGGTTCCAAAAGGAAGTTCTAGATGTTTGTAGCGTTCATCAAGATTATTACTTATATTTTCGTGAATGCACTTCGAGAAGGCCCTCTGAAATTTAAGCTCACCACAAAGGACCCCAAAACTTATGAAGATCTTATTGAAATCGTTAATAAGTTCATAATGGGTGAAGAAGCAAATAAAAATTATATCTCCTTTTTGAATCAGATGACTAAATAACCTCAGGGGACTTCTGGTGATCAGCACCCTTTTTCCTCCCAAAATGTTTCACAAGTTAAAAATTACAAATCTCCTCCTCTTCCTCAGGATAGAGCTACATTATCTCCTCAACAGAACGAATTATCTGAGTTTGTGAATGCACATCCAGCCACATCTTCATGCCCGAAAACTCTAAAGCGTAAAAAAGGTTAAGATAGATATGTTAAATTTAAAATTCCTATGGAAGACCTCCTGATGATTCTTCAAGAAATGCCTGAGTTCAAAGGCCTCTGATGCAGGCTAGTCCTTTTGGGCGTTATGGTGATCGACGTAACTAACGCAACGCTCTCCGCTAACTCTCACATCATGCTCAAGCAACCAAAATGCAGCAACCTCCCAACTCGGATATTCATTAAACATAGACGACAGAGGGTTCGCAAAGCCCTTCAAGATAGTACCAAGGCGATAGGCCAAGGTCCTCTCAAGCGAAAGGAACCCACACGGTTCGGTCGAGTGTTGTTGTAGCAAAAGAGAATCCACCGAAAATAAAAGATTCGGACAAGGGTGGTTCGCTCACAACAAAATAAAATGAGGGCCGCCACGCCTCACGAACTTAAATGGAAAAAGGAAAACACCAACAATATCAATGAAAATTTAACCATGAAATTTCAAACACTTCACAAGCCACGCAACACGCATATGCCACAAGATCTATCAAGAGGAGAAAACACAAAACGGTAGAGATTTTCGTTACCCAAACCGGAATAGGTGATTCCGGTTATCTCGCTTGAATCGCACTTCCACGGTTCCGTTGGAGTTACGCAGGATGGAGTGGAAACTCGTCCTCCTTCGTCGCGTCACGCCTTGACCGAGATCCACGAGAGATTACCACAAGCACCTTGCTCTAACCACCAAGAGAGAGGGGTGGCCGGATTCTTCCTTGAAGGGGGAAGGGGTTGGTCGGGTTGTGCTTGAGAGAGGTCGGTCGGCTATGGATCAAAGGGAGAGGAGGCTAGGGGTGGTGGCTTGTGAAGGAGGGGCTTTGGGTGGCCGAGAGAAGGAGGAGGGAGGGGAGGTTGACGGCTAGGAGAGGGAGAGAAGGCTAGGATTGAGAGGGATCCGAAATTAAAATAGGAGGGAGAGGGGGGAGATTCATTTTGGAGGTAGGATTTCAAATTCTTATTCAACTTAACCATATGAAAACAATCCATGCCTATATATAGGCTACACCACTCAATCTCCACCTTAGAAAATTAACATTCTCATGATGGTTATATGCACCCATCATGAATTAAATAAAGCATAGAGTTTGCATGAAGAATAAAAAAAATGCAAGATGGTTATAAGCACTCATCATGCAATACAAAATTAAAATGCTTGAAATAAGATTGCTTAAAATAACAATCGATAAAATAACGATTTAATAAAATATAAAATTATAATTATTTTATTCATAATTATATATTTTATTTAATAGTGGCTGCGGCGTTGGCGTAGAGGTAGAAATCCCATCCGTGAGCTTGCGGCCACAACCATCCCAATCCACGAACGCTTTGGCGGCGGCGTTGGCGTCGAGGTAGAAATCCCATACGTGAGCTTGCGGCAACGACCGTCCCAATCCACGAATGCTTTCAGACAGGGATCCATGGCGCCATCAGTCCTTCCCCTCTCAAAAATACTCATCACTGATGAGTAGGCATGTGAGTACTCGCATGGAAGATCGTCGACGGGGAAGAAGAACCTGCAAGGAAAAAAGTGGTCTTGGGTCGACCTCAAAAACGCATTAGCCAACGAAGGAAAAACAGTTTCCACAACATCAACCAATATACCTCCGATGGAGGCTGAGAAAGAGAACGATCCTGGGAAACTTGCAACACCCAACCCGATAGAAGTCAAAGTGGAATATATATACGGAGATGTAGACATTTCAAGTGGCATAGAAGCATGAAGCGTAAAATATGAAACGATGAAAATAGAAGCTATGCCCCAATCAGTGGAAAAGTCTAATAGAAAAGTGATGGTACCAAACTCCCTTAAGTTTCGCAAAGGATGGACTTGCCGATTCGTTAATATTTTTAAGGTGCCCGGGGGCATCCGTTCAGGGGTGAGACAAACCAAACCCAAATCATCCACATAACGGTAGGAGACCCTCCGACACGAACTAGCAAGAGATTTAACAGATGCTTCTTGATTGATTAAGATGTTAAGAATGCGCCTAATTAAATTAAAACCGTGAGGGGTGAACCCATGTGCAACATGACTTGAGTTAACAGTAGAAAATAACGGGACTAAGTCTGGTGGAACGGGTTCTCTACATTCATTAACGATTTCTGTGGTGTCCAACGTCGTAGTTTTAAATTTAGATTTAAATTTTGATTTAAAAAATTCACAAAGAAATGCCTGCGGAAAACTCTCATCACCAACTATAGAGTTGGATGCTCCCAGAGTTGAAAGGTAGTGCGGGAGACACAACTCCACATACCCAACTACGTTCACTAACGTGTGCATGCACGGATCATCAAAAGGCGGAGGATAAATGCAAGCGACCGGGCTTGGCAAATAATTGTGTCTGGGGGACACCACATCAAAACGTACCATCGCCATGGAATCCCTAGCGGTCCAAAACAAAGCCTTACCCAACGCCAAGCGGTCAGATGAACGGTCCATCCTAGGAACAGCATAGTCAGATCTATGAACAGTAATGGAAACACCGAATGCGATAACTAACAAATTGCTCACATACATCCGTCTGGGTAAGTCTAATTGGGAAGCTGGATAAATAAACATCTCCAGATATCTCGGGCAAAAAATGACAAGCTCGTTCCCTAACAAGTCATCTAATCTTGTCAAGTGAACCGAAGGAGGAGTCGACATGGGCGATTTCGGAGGAGGAACTAAATCATACTCACCATCAAAATATGGATTTAACGTCCAAGAAAAATCCTTCGGGTGCAAGCCATCAAAATCAAAGGAAAAATCAAACAGTAGATTCATCCTTACCAAAAACTCAGCTGGATCGTCATCATCTAACTCACTATCAGATAAACATTCATCATGGGGTGACTCTACCAACTCAGCCGACATGTCTTCCAACCCACTAGATAATTCGTCCAAATCAGAATCAATATTGGTCTCAAAAGTAGGCAAAATCGTACCCGACAAAATTTCGAATCCATTTCGGGCTTCTGGCGAAGGAGCTAACATCAAAGAAATATCTATCGGGTCCTCAGTGCTACCGTCATCCACAAATAGCCTTCCCACACAGGGTAAATCTTACAAAATGTCACATCTTTTGCTAACCAAATCTTCCCATGAAGTAGGTACATTGTCTAAATCATGATGGAGGGTTGGGCAAATCGAATCCCGGGGAGAATCTAAATTAGTATGACCCTCAAGCAACGATGATAATATCAATGAACTATCTCCCGGATGTGCACCACTAAGATTATCCCAAGATAAACATCCATCCCAAGGTGACTCTTCCAACACCGTTGAAACATCTACCAATCCTGGATCAATCATTATAATATTGTGATCCTCACTCGCAATTATCCGACTGGATTGATCTAACGGGGAAGCTAAATAAATGGGCACCTCAATATGTTCTGGGTTAGAAGGAACTAGCTCGTGTTCTAGCAGGTCATCACCTAAATCAGTAACAGGTAAGCTCTCAACATAGGGTGACTCAGCCGAAATGTCTTCTGACTTAGGGTCATCAGAAGACTCCATAACTATCAAGGGAGACGCCTCAGAAACATCGCCGAAAGGAAGAGGAGACGATTCCTCAGTGGAGAAATCCTCGTCCAGGTCACTAGGGTAACCAATCTCCTCTTCGTCACTCAAATCGCCAGCGTATTCAGCCTCGTCCTCAGTGACGGGCACAGTCCTAGACACCGCCTCAGACTCAACATGAGAGTCAACGACTAATTCAGGCAACTCAGGGAGATACTTAAAAGGGTCTATGGGCGTAATCGGGGTAGGATGCTCAATATAGCCATGGTCAGATACGCCGCTAGACTCACAAGTCATAGTCGTCTGTCTGCCCCTACAGATAGGACTACTCTCATTCCGTGGGCTCATGACAGTCCTAGCAATCACATGTGCCGAACTCTAGATAGGGGACCTAACTATTTCCTTTCCTCTATAGGTGGATGCAGGTGTGCTATGGGTAGCTCCCCCAGCCCGAGGAAAGGATCTGTCCTGGGGGAATAGGTCACCCCTATGATCAGGCTTGGATAAGGTGTCATAACTATACTGGCTAGTAGATGTCGGGCTAGTAGTAAGGCGGTATGGGGAATCAAATTTCCCCGAGAGTATTCTTCGCATGTGGGGCCAGGCATATGGATAGCTACCAGCTCCACGCTCTTCGTTCAGCCAAAACACGCGGGCTCGACCTCTTAACCGCTCTCGGACTACATTAACCTTTTGGTAGTCGCCCAATTTGTTAGAATCAAAATAGGTTTCTACCCCCTCAAGGCAGTATCTAAAATACTTGGGATCCCCATAACCATCATAGGTAAAAATATTAGTGTGTAGATAAGTCAGGGGATGATTGGAAGCGTTAACGTCGAAAGCCACTTCAGTGTGAACCGGAGAGGACACTCCATTCGGATTTTGTGCGAATGCAAAGAAAGGGTACCTGAACAACTAATTCTAGGAAACATAGAATTGTTAGCGCTTAGCCACTAAGATTATAATTATATAAAATAGATTTTCTTGCTAGAAAAAAAATGAGGTTTATTAAAAAAAATTTTAAAAATTTGACTGAAAAATAAGAAATTTACACCGCTATTGACAGACCACAAATTTTTGTTTTTTTAAATTTTCAAATAAACGAACTACAAACATACGTGCCGACGTGCAAATAAAAGGGTAGGGTGCCAATTAAGAAATTAACGTGAACCTCCCTATGATACCAAATTGATGCAGGCTAGTCCTTTTGGGCGTTATGGTGATCAATGTAACTAACGCAACGCTCTCCGCTAACTCTCACGTCACGCTCAAGCAACCAAAACGCAGCAACCTCCCAACTCGGATATTCATTAAACATAGACGACGGAGGGTTCGCAAAGCCCTTCAAGATAGTACCAAGGCGATAGGCCAAGGTCCTCTCAAGCGAAAGGAACCCACACGGTTCGGTCGAGCGTTGTTGTACCAAAAGAGAATACACCGAAAATAAAAGATTCGGACAAGGGTGGTTCTCTCCCAACAAAATAAAATGAGCACCGCCACGCCTCACGAACTTAAATGGAAAAAGGAAAACACCAACAATATCAATGAAAATTTAACCACGAAATTACAAAAGCTTCACAAGATACGCAACATGTATATGCCACAAGATCTATCAAGAGGAGAAAACACACAACGGTAGAGATTTTCGTTACCCAAAACGGAATAGGTGATTCCGGTTATCTCGCTTGAATCGCTCTTCCACGGTTCCGCTCGAGTTACGCAGGATGGAGAGGAAACTCGTCCTCCTTCGTCGTGTCACGCCTTGACCGAGATCCATGAGAGATTACCACAAGCACCTTGCTCTAACCACCAAGAGAGAGGGGTGGCCGGATTCTTCCTTGAAGGGGGAAGGGGTTGGTCAGGTTGTGCTTGAGAGAGGTCGGTCGGCTATGGATGAAAGGGAGAGGAGGCTAGGGGGTGGTGGCTTGTGAAGGAGGGGCTTTGGGTGGCCGAGAGAAGGAGGAGGGAGGGGATGTTGGCGGCTAGGAGAGGGAGAGAAGGCTAGGATTGAGAGGGATCCGAAATTAGAATAGGAGGGAGAGGGGGGAGATTCCTTTTGGAGGTAGGATTTCAAATTCTCATTCAACTTAACCATATGAAAACAATCCATGCCTATATATAGGCTACACCACTCAATCTCCACCTTAGAAAATTAACACCCTCATGATGGTTATATGCACCCATCATGAATTAAATAAAACATAAAGTTTGCATGAAGAATAAAAAAAATGCAAGATGGTTATAAGCACCCATCATGCAATACAAAATTAAAATGCTTGAAATAAGATTGCTTAAAATAACAATCGATAAAATAACGATTTCATAAAATATATAATTATAATTATTTTATTCATAATTATATATTTTATTTAATAGTGGCGACGGCGTTGACGTCGAGGTAGAAATCCCATTCGTGAGCTTGCGGCCACAACCGTCCCAATCCACGAACGCTTTGGCAGCGGCGTTGGCGTTGAGGTAGAAATCCCATCCGTGAGCTTGCGGCAACGACCGTCCCAATCCACGAACGCTTTCAGACGGGGATCCATGGCGCCATCAGCCTCGGCGTATGAAATCTAAAATCAAATATCGGCATGAGGAGCTTTTTTGCAAGTATCATAAAGATATTGGTCATCTGACAGGAGATTGTACATGGCTCTCCGAAAGTCAGCTGATCAACTTGCAAGAGCTGAGAAGCTACAAGACTTGTCATTCAGTGATTTTCTAAGGCATTCTTCTCTGGCTTACTTAATGGTTCAAGCAGGGACTTCCTTTTTCTCTATGATAAAGACGCTTAAGATTGGAATAATATATAAAGTCCCATTGGCAGTTGGTATTAATGGGGCATAGTCGAGCTTCGAGCATATATTCGTTTGCTACATCCTTAGCAAAAACAAGCATCATCTTCTATTTGAAGCTTATTTCTCAGCTTTACTTATAATGCTAACATGCATGCATATGGGGGCAAAATGCCTTTGAATTCTTAAGCCCTCGACATCCCGCTTGACATCAGTCGCAGATGTGTAGTGGAAATTCCGCTTGACATCAGTCGCAGACATTACGTACTTGTCCCGCTTGACATTTATCGCAGACATTATATACTTGTCCCGCTTGACATTGGTCGCGAATATTAAGAATTTTAATCCTACTTATGTGTTCTTTGTGTGGAAAGCACTGCCTCACGCACCTGCCCACATCGATACATAAGCCCATAGCTCCATCTGTTCTTGCAGGTCAACCTGGACCTATCCGCTATCTTGCGGTTTTATTGAGCGGCCTGTGCCAATTTATATTATTGACTTCACAGACTGTGCTGTTACCTATTCCGGCTTATTTTATTCGGCTTCTATATGCATATTCTCCGGTTTATTATTCATATACTCGGTAAGTCGGCCGACCTATTTATGACAGTTAATTCTTGGCCTTAGTCCGCCGGTTTATGGTATCAATTATACTAGTCAACCTACGACTTGCCACAACAAAATTAGTATGGTTTTGGTCCCTAGTATCAGGCGACTTATTTGCCGGCTAGGCATGCTTAAGTATCTCTGATTACCGACTTGTATGATCATATCAAAAGTCGCAGATCTTTTGCCTCTATCCTTAAGTCTCTTGCATCAAAACACGATCTGCATCAGAGTTCGCCCTAGCCGCAAACATATACACCATTATTAAGGTTTTTCGGCGGCTAAAGTTATTAGCCGCGCGGCTTATCAGTCATTGTTTATGTTCAATTAGGCCGCAAGATTTTCCCTCTTCCCAGCTGATAAATCTTTTTCTTCATTAAGACTTTTGGCTGTTAAAACTTTAGCTGCGCGGCCTATTGTCAATGTGTATTCTCACATAAGCCGCAGGAATTTCCTTCTTCCTTGCGGATAGCTTTATTGAAGCCACAGTATGGCCTCAGTCGGTTTACATATTAACTATCTATTAAATTGGACGTGATACTGAGACCATGCGAACTTATGCAAGTAAGAAAAATGAAAAGTAAAACATGCCACATCAAATGTAAAGTTTTCTTTCATTTCTATTTCATAAAGGGGTTACAAAATCTAACCGCACGGTTTATAAAATCATACTGCCGGGTTCCAAAAAATTCAAAATACAAGTTAAAAATAAAATTTCCCTAATCGCCCGACTTGAGAGTTTTAGCCGCAGGAGGACATGAATCACCACCACCGTCGATGTCGACTGAGGATTCAGAGTAGCCACTGCTGCTAGTTGTTGAGCCGCCCGAGCTGCCAGAAGCCACGAGATTAGTCCGCGCTGTCTCCGAAACCTGGCCGCCAGTCTTGGTTGAAGTACCTTCGCTCCGGCTTCCCTGGCTACCCTCATCCTCATCGTCTTACTCCTCTTCACTGTTATCCTCTCCGACCTTACCCTTACCTTTGACCGCCCGGTAGACAACGACCACCTTCTTTTTCAAGGTGGGGTATATGTCGGCTCATGTAAAGTCGGTGAAGCCGACCGCTAAGCCGCCAAGGTATCAGAGGCGGTTAAGCGCTCCATCGATCCCCTGGACGACCTGCGGGAAAACATTATCTTGGAAGGTCGGGTTAGCCAGGTCGTACATCGCCTGCAAAAGAAGTAAAAGGTTAGACCGCGCGGTTTCGTAATTGTAACCACACGAGTATCAGGTGATAACTTATCGATTCCCTTTCCTTTAATTGTTTGATTTCTTCTTCTTTCTCCTCTAACTGTCTCTCCAGGCCGCTTTTGTCTTTCATTAGCTGCTTGTAGGCAAGGCCCATGAAGTGGCTCGTTACAAAGCTCCTTGCCCCGACCTGCGCGGCTAACCGTGGCAGGTCGTCTTCAGGTACTCTGCGCAGCGCCTTCAGGTTGCGCTTGCCGCACAGTGCGGAGCCAACAACGATTGCGTGGCGGCTTATTTTATCCCTCCCCCAGTGGGGGAGGGTGGTGGAGACCTTCACAGACTCGCCGTCTAGACTCCACAGCATAGTTGGATTGCCGTGGACATCCTTCAGGCCGCTGCCCATCCCTTGCAGCGTGAACTCGTCGGAGGAGACCGACACCTCCTCTTCCTCAGCCCGCTGCGGCTTAGTGCGCCTGACACGCTTCTCTCTTTGTGTCAGAGTCAAATCGCCAGACATCAGCGGTTTGTTGAGCGGGACCGCCACAGCAGTTGCAAAGACAAAGAAAGAAGTCAGTTCATAGGCCACGCGACTAACAAATCAGTTTGTTTGGTTTGGAACTCACTGTCCTCCGCTTTGATTCCTTCCAAGGACGACAGTAGAGGAATGTAATGGTTCACATCTATCCACTCGCCCTTGAAGAAGGTGTACACCTCCTTCTCCATGCCGTCCAGCACACTGCTCCCGAAGACGGCCTCATCCCGGATTTGCGGTTTTACAGGCAGAAGCCCTAGGTTACCCTCAAAGATGAGGTACCTCTCCGACCAGTTCAGGATTTTGTTTGCCAGGTTGACGACCTTCAATCCCCTGCAGCCAAAGTAGAGGTGCCCCCGGAAGATTCTAGTCCCGGAGTCCGGGATAGGCCACACCGAGAAGCACTCGCAGAATAATTTCATTGAGAATCGGACTCTCTCTGACCTCAGGTATGATATGAAACTATAAATGGCGGCTATCGAGTTTGGTGGCAGTTGTCCGGGCACAATGCCATAGTGGTCGAAGATCGCCATGGCTTCCATCATGACTGGGAAGCGGAAGCCGCAATCGAAATGGTCGATGGGGACGACGATTTGGTTGGAGTTGGAGGTGTTGATTCTCTCATCCTGCAGCGGAACCCGCACGACTAGTGGGCTAACCTACATGTGCTTCTCCATAAAGTTATCTAGCTTGGCTTGGGCAAGCCGACATTCCTTGTGATCTGCTGAGTGAAATGCAAAAGCCACATCGATCCTCACAGCGCTGGCCTTGTCAGACCGCATCGACTTGGACTTAGCGCGCATCTTATTTGTCTTGTGCAGAAACCTCCGGAATCATCTCTATTTATAAAAAATAAGAGAAGGTACAATAATCAACGTCAAATCGAGGCTAGATATCAAGCCACGCGACCTCAACCTGCAAGAAATATAGTTTAATGCAGCGGTCAAACCACAGTTCAGTTCGTCAGTCCGCGCGGCTATTTTCCTGCACTTAGAATATTTTCATGGAAGAGCATGTGGAAATCATACTTTCAAGCAGGTGATCTGTTCGCCAGACCGCACGACCAAGTTCTTGTACTTGGATATTTCAGAATAATGCACATATATGGTGATCATAAAATACAGACCGCATAAATCGCAAGCAGTTCGCAACATAATAAACATACAACAGTTTACTGCGACCAGATTGTCCAATGTCCAGAAGAAAAAATATCGCAACACAATGTTCAAATTGATCGTGCGGCTTATCTCTCTCAAGTCGCTCAGCCTTGCTTGTCGCCCTCCTGTCCCTCTCATCCTATTCGCGCGACCTGGTCACCGGTCTGTACTATCATAGCGTACACCTGGCTGACCAGATGGTGAAGTGAATGCAGAGACCGGTGAACCCGCGCGACGTCGCATTCCACTCTGACAAAGGGAACCATCTGAAGAGCCCTAGCTTCTAGCCCGCTAGAAGCTGCGACCTGCCTGACCGTCGCGGCCTCCGGTGGATTTTAAGCCTCGCCAGAAGCTGGGCGACCTGTTTTCGGCAACTTCCCAGAAGTCACTAGTGCAGGACGCTGCTCTCCGTCGGCCTCCGCTGACGGACCTTGATTTTTTCCCTCAAGGCAGCGGATCTCTCCTCCCTCTCTCTCAAGCCGTCCGGCCATCAGCACCTGCGCTTGCATATCCTGTTTCTCTACCCTCTCCTTCTCCATGGCGACCTGCATCTCTACTATCTTCCCCTACGCGGAGTACAACCTGTCGGTCTCTTGCTCCAGCGCGGACTGCAACCTTGCGGTCTCTTGTTCCAGGGTGATCTGCAACTCTTGGATCCTTTTCTGCAGCCCGCTGTTCCTCCTCCTTAACCCGCAGGGCTTCGACATGCGCCCTCACAGCCGCCTGCAATGTCTCGACCTCCTTCTGGAACTCGGCCATCCTTTCATCTTGAACAGTTGGCGGAGGCGGCGGCAGCATGGTCAAGAAGGATGTCAAGTCTCCCGGCTTCATCGGGGCCTTCGGTTCACCTGCAGAAGATAAACCGCAGTCAGGTTCAGCCGGATAGTTGTGACCTTTTTGCAAGGAAATCGGTGGGATAAGACCGCCGGTTTGGCATTTATCTCTTTTAGAGGCCGCGGTATGGTATCTAAACACTGGCCGCCTGAATCGTTCGGGATCTATCTGCTTTAGCTTTTCTTTCCATAGCCGCTCGACTTCTTTAGCTCGATTTTTCAATTGAGCCGTGGTCAGGAAAACGCTGGCCGGCGGATTTAAAATTGTGTTCGCCCCCTTCTTTCTAGACCGTGACTTGTAGAAGTTTACAGTTCGCTTAACTTCCCCATGTTTACCTTGCAGAAGAGGAAGTGCGGTCACCACCGGTTTCCCAGCGATCAGCTTCTTCATCTCCTCCATCTTCTCTCGAAGCCTCAATTTTTCGGTTCCTTTGGAAACCGCGGAGGCCGGCCCGCCAAGCTTCTCCCCAGTGACTTCGACATCAGGGCGGTCGACCTCTTCAGAAGCTGCTGGGTCGTCAACAACTAGTCCTGCTGCTGTAAAGTCTCCATTCCCTTGAGGATGTCACTGATCGTCTCGCTAGCCGCAGGAACATTCTCCGGCTCGTTCGTTTGAAATCTGGTGTGGACGGACTCTCGGGTACCTCTTTCTCGTGCGGCCTATATTGAAGACTACCCGCTCCGGTCTTTACAGAAACATTCTGGTTTCCGGCCTGCATCTTCCGCATTTTCCTCTTCATCCTTTCTTCAAGGGTCTCACTCCTTTTCCTCTGCCGTTTCAAGGAGCCGACTACCATTTCTGTCCACTTGCTCTTTTCAGCTAAAGTCCGCGTGGCCTCCAGCGTCTTCTCCGGCTCGTTGTTGTCCACAACGACTAGGTCGACCGTGGTCGGCAATTCGCGCGGCTTGCCATATTCAACGCTTTTCTCCTCCGTCTCACATATTTTTAAGAGCAGTTCACCCGATGGAGAATAAGTTACCTCAAAGGATTTGGCAGTTCCGGTTTGTGGTGGAGCAGCCTTCGAAACCGCTTCTGGATTGATCGTTGCCTTCGAAACCGCGTCAGGATTGATCGCGGCCTGTGAAGATTCACCGACGGTCTTCGTCAGCCTATTTTCAGAATCAGAAGCCGCTGGAGTGATCGGCTTCTCAGTCTTCTTTGCAGGTTGTCGGTCAGAGTCATCCGGTTTTTGGCTCCGGCTCTTTTTCTTCTCAGCCAATTTCTTGTCGCAGGCTAACATCGACGACATGACGTCCATCTTGTGAAAGACCGCGTCGGCTTGAAGAATTCTGACCGCAAGTGGCGAGTAGCGACCCGTGACTTTGCAGAGATCTTGAAGAATGACGAGGGTCAAGGGATTTTATAGACGTAGATGCATTAAAGGCAGCCACGGTCTCCGACTTAGTTCTATATTTTCAAAGTTTTTTCGAAACATAAAAATGTGTGGGGATTATGTTAAGCCTGGAATCCGCGACCTGTTTGCACAGCTTTCCAGACCGGGCAGCCTGGTTCTTCTAGCCGCCAAGCATGTAAAGCCGGTCGGTCATCAGAGAACGGGCGGCCTGTGCCTTCTAGCCGCTACACACGTCAAGTCGGCTTGTCATTAGAGAAGCCGGGCGGTCTCCATATCAGGCTGCCGCTAGCGCCTGCCCTACTCAACGCCAAGGCCCAGGGCCCATACCTTCAGCACGCAAGGAGGAATCCGCCAGGCAGTGCAGCTTTCCTCTTTTCTCCTTTTTTGCTCATTTGCTTCCCCTCACCTCTGCCCGGTTCTTCTGTACCCCGGGAAGCCGGTAATTTTGGCCCTGCCCGTTTGGGAAGGCCCTCGAGCCTATAAATAGGGGGAGGGTGCATTCCCCAAAGCACGCTGACTTGTATCCAGGAGGTCGCTTGTTAAGAGCTGCGGTCTCAAGTCTAGTGCCTTGCGGTTTGCTGTCCGGCCGGATTCACCTTTTTTCTCCTTCTTGTAACCGCTTCACTTTTAATAAAAAGAAAGCCCTTCGCATGAGTGGGATTTAAGCCGCGGTGGACGAACTCTGTTGTTACCACTGCCAGCGGCCTATTTTTCTGTCCCTCAGCTGCAACTGCCAGTAACCGACTATTCGACAGTCTCCTCTTTTCCCTTCCTTCCCCCGGTGCTCGAACCGTTATCTGGTGGTGCCCGACTCCCTGTCCGTTTTCATGCATCAACAAATACGATAGCACTTGTTTAAGATATATATATCTTTATCCATATATTGTGTCGTATTTATGTTGATTCTAAAACATTCTACATTTATAATACGACTGTATAGTATGCATGTATGGTCGTATTTCAAGTGTATTCCATTTGTAAGAGCGTAATAGCATATTGAAAGTGCAAGTTAGATCTGATATACTCTAGAGGGGGGTGAATAGAGTATGGTGCTTGCTAAAAACGTTTTATAACAGTTGTTGTAATCCTAAGTGAACAGGGAAGTAAATAATATAAAGTAATCTAAACACAGAATAATCACAAAATACAAAGGAATCTAATCACAAGCCACAGCCGAAAACAAAAGAAAAATATGCAACCAGATGACACAAGGAGCTATAGTGGTTCCCCAATCAACCTGGGTACATCCACTCTTCTACCACCCTAGGTAGGAATCCACTGCAGGATGAGTTGATCAGGTGTCCTGGGCACCAATGAGACTTTGATAAGGTGCTCAAAAACCAAACCAGATTTTTTGATCAGGTGTCTTACCACCAATGAGCTTTTGATAAGGTGCTCAAAAACCAAACACAAACTTTTGAAGGGAGTTTGAAAAACCCTTTACAGTAGAGAGAGAGAGGGAAAGAGATGATCTTCTCTGTCAACAGTCAGAGAGAAGATAGTGGATGTTGTCAAAGCTCCCCCTGAGATCTATAGTTGTTCAAGAAGTGAAGCTTTGCAGTAGGGTGATAGGCCTTCAAAAAATTGATCTCCAGCAAATGATGATTTCAGCAACAGCTGAAATGTGAGGTGTCTGGAGTCTTGAATCATGATGGCCTTGAACACTTAAATCAAAAGAGATCTGAAGATTTCAGTTTGTTGATCTCCTTTGGTGATGGTGTTCTTGTATGAATCTTTGAGACTGAGAATGTCTGCAACTCTTTCTCTTTCTCTTGTGTAATTGTTGTTGTGAGAGCTGTTGTTGCAGAGAATATTTTTCTAACTTTTTGTTCTTCTACTCCAGGAATAATGAAAAATCTTATCTTTTATTCCTTTTTGTCTGAATAGAAATGATCCACTATCAAGATAGTCGTTGGCCTATCATAAATGACTTCCTTAATTGCTTTTGTCTTCTGGAGGAAGGTCCAATAAAACATTCCTTGATAATTCCTTGAAACTTGCTCTAGATTAATTAAAAATGGCTACAAGATCTGTGAATTAATTGTTGAGAACAATTTCTTAACTGTCTGAATTTGAATCTTGAAAACATTAAACTTTTTAGAAAAACGTCGAACTGAGCTCCACTATCGTTGAACTGAGCTCAGAGATTTGGACTTAGACAGAAACAGAGATCGTCGATCTGAGCTCAACTATCGTCGAACTGAGCTCAGAGATTGAGAACCAAACTGAAGTCAAGATCGTCGATCTGAGCTCGAAGATCGTTGAATGGAGTTCGACGACTTGTTGAAGTTGAGCTCAGAGATCGTCGAATGGAGTTCGACGATTCGTCGAAGTGAGCACAATGATCGTCGAATGGAGTTCGACGATTCGTCATACTAAGCTCGATGAAATGACTTAGTTTTCTGAAACTGAAAATCCTGGTCTTGAGGGCAGCTTCCAAACCTAAGTACTAACCCTTAGACTCAATTCTAATTGACCTTTAGATCTATACAATGAGGTCAAAACAGGTTTCCTAAGAGACATAGTGATCCTGACTCAAATCAGTAATAGGGTGTTCCAACAATCTCCCCCTATTTGGGTTATGATTACTATTTACAGATATTGAAATAAAAACAACAATATACAAAGCAAAAATGCAATAAACAAGACATTGCAGAATCACAGATATTATCTCAAACAGATCATAAAATAACATATATTGTCATCTTACAGAATTACTCCTTTTCCTTGCTCTTTATAAGTACTATTTCCCTATTTGGATTAAGAGCTTCCTTTTTAGATCTTCTATCATCAGCTGCACCTAAAGAGGTTTGCTGCTTAGGCCTGGGCACTACAGCTTCATGATGCAGCTTCATGTAGCTTTCAGAATCAAAAAACTTGCTGGAAGCATATCTTTCAAGTTCATTTTTCCTTTGATCAGATAATGTAGTGATATTGGAAGTGTCTTTGCCTTGTTCTCTGGATTTCTTGATCTGATCCAAAGCAGCTAATTCCTTCATCCTGGCTGTCCATGAGGTTGGATTGTTCTCTGGATCCTCAAAGGGAACTGGAGGCTCATATCTGTTGGAGGAATTGTCTGCATGAGTTCTGGATGAGACTAACTCTTTAAGCTTGTAGGGAAAGGGACCTGAAGTAGTATCAGAGGAAGCTTGTCCTTGCCTTGAATAAGGATGCTGCCTGGAATAGCCTTTGGAGTATAATTGAAATTCTCTTTGGTTTCCTCTATAGTTTCCTCTCCTTGATTGATAGCCTCTGAATTGGCTTCCCCTATGTTGAGATCTTCCTTGAGGATGATAAGGGGTTTGGCTTCTGGCAGAGGAATGAGATGCAGAGCTACCACTTGCACCTGCATCAGGAGGAGGAGGAGGAGGAGGATGATGGAACTGAGAGGAACCTTTCTCATACTTTCTCTTTTTCTTCATAGCCTTCAATTGATTCTTGGAGTATTGCATCCAGTGTTCTGTGATAGGACAGTTATGCAGTATGTAATAAGGAATATCATTTGTATCTTTGACTTTTGCTGAAGGAACCCTTTTCATAGCCTTGCTTCTGGCCTTTCTTTTCCTTGCAATAGTTGCAAAGGAGTCATCTGAATCAGTCCTATATTGATCACTTTCTGAGCTTTGTTCATCATACAGTGCATCAATCATTTTGAGATAGTCTGTCTGTTGTTGGGATTGAGCAGAGGTAACAGTAGTGACAGCAGTTGTGGCAGCAACAGTAGATACAAAACTTTCAGGAGTAACACTCTCAGAAATGAAAGGTACAGCAGCAGTAGATACAACAGTAACTGGGGCAGCAGCAGATACAGATAAAATACTTTCAGATACAACAGGTTCAGCATCAGCAATAACATCAGCAATAACAGTAGGCTCAAGGTCAAATGCCTCTGTCATATGTATATCCTCAGATATTAAATCATCAGAATTAGCAGCAATATCAACAATGTCAGTACCAGAAACTGAAGGAGCAGCAGCAGAAAGGGACTATACAAAAGAATGAATTAAGCTAGTGTCACAACTTGAAATAGGCACAATGGCCTTAGACAGATCTTCACATGGCTGGACTGCAGTATGCTCTGGAAGACAGCTGAAATATACTGAATCAAAATCTGATAATAGTGACCTGAGGTCCATTAAGAAAACTGCAACTTGTGGTGTTGAGGCTTGAGCTTGAATAGAAGTAACAACAACAGCAGGCAATCTAACCACTTCATGAGGCATCTTCCCCTGCCTAGATTCAGTCAGGACTGAATCAAGGCACCCAGATGAAGGGATTACCTGAGGAGGAATGAGGAAGGAGAGCCTGGCAGACAGGTCTGCAACTGAGTGTAGAAGTGGAGCCAAGGAGGTCTCCAACAAGAGTGATAGCCTGGGAGCTATCAGCTCATACAGTCTGTCTGCTAAAGCTGGTAGATCTACATGCTCAAGATGGATTTGAGCAGAGGTAGGGACTGAAGGTGGAGCAGCTGGAGATGTGGGTGGAGAGCTGGTGTATGGGGGAAAGGAGGGTTGAGATATGGGATTGTGGAAATTGAAGATAATGGAATGGAAACAGAGGGTGTGAAGGAGGGTTGTGCAATAATATCTTGAAGTAACTGTTGGTAAGATGTTGATGAAGAGGGTAGATCAGGAGGGGATGAAGGGGAATCATCCATAAAGGAATCATCCAGAAGTGTGAAAGATGGAAGTTGAGATGATGATTCAATTTCTAGGTGAGGGTATTGATGTAAAGGATGGAAGATTTCTTCTGTGAGAGGTGGAGGTTGAGAAATTGAAGTTGGAGATGGGGTTGAGATAATGATTGTGGAGGAAATTTGAATGGTGGAGGTGACTGGTGGAGATGAAATGAGAGGTGGAGGAGGAGGAGAAGCAGCAGGCAAGTCTTCTGCAGGGGCAGAGACTTGAGGGGAAGAGACTGCAACAGTCCTTGTGCCTGAAGTTGCACTTGCAGAGGGTCTGCTGGGCTTCACTATCTGCATGTCCCACTTTCCAAATAGGGCATAGGAGAACCTCTTTATGAGAAGGGGTCGGTCGAGCATATGTAGATAGATACTCTGTTAGAGGCATTGATGTGCATCCCATTTGAGACTAGCAGTGCAGGACATCTGTTTTGAAGAAATAGCCGTAGTATCCTTCCAAAGTTGACAAAATTCTTGTTGATCTTTTTCTTAATCAGGTCAAAGAAAACTTCTCCCCAGTTTAACTATTTCTTATCTACAATAGCACCCATCAAACACAGCTGATACCTGGAGATGGTATCATGGGCTGAGTGTTTAGCCAACAATACTTTTCCAACCACATCAGCTAAGAACCTGTAATCCCCAGATAAATTCTGCTTCAGCAGTTTGCTAGGGTTTGCATTTGAATGTCCCATTCTCTCAAGCATAGTAGAAAATTCTTCACCAGACATTTCAGCAGATTCTTCTCCAGAATTCAATCCAAAAATTTCTGTCAGGGCAGCAGGTGTAAGAGGTACTTGAGTTCCTGATACTGTGCCAATCACTGTATTCTGGTCCTGGTTGTGGGCGGTATAGACCCACTCCTTGAGTTCATCAGCAGCTAATTTGATTCTGGTGGACATAATAGTGACAAGCTTTTGTTCCTTGAAAAGTTCTAGAATTTCTTGGAAAATCTGATCACTGTTATTGAAAGAGTCCATATCTATATCAAATCCTGCATCAAATTTCATGGTGGCCAGGACTGCAACTGAGACAGCCATTGTTTCCTGGAGGTTGTCTGACATACACTTCTTCTTTGATGTCTCCATTGAGAAAGGCACTCCTTACATCCATCTGGTATACTTTGAAGCCTTTGTGTGCTGCATATGCTAAGAAGATTCTAATAGCCTCCAACCTTGCAACTGGTGCAAAAGTCTGGTCATAATCTATGCCTTCTTCTTGAGAGTACCCTTGAGCAACTAGCCTTGCCTTGTTCCTTACAATTACTCCTTGATCATCCAATTTGTTTCTGAACACCCACTTTGTTCCAACAATGGAGTGATCCTTAGGCCTTGGTACTAGTTCCCAAACTTTGTTCCTTTCAAATTGATGCAACTCTTCTTGCATTGCAATGATCCAGTGTGGATCTTGCTCTGCATCTTGAATGGATTGAGGTTCAATTTGAGATAGGAAGCAAGTGTGCAACAGGTTTTGGTTGACCTGATTTCTGGTTTGCACACCAGCTGAGATGTCTCCAATCACTTGGGAGATTGGATGGTCTCTTGATGTTACTAAATCAACAGGGGGTCTTGATTGTTCACCAACCTGTGTTGTTGTTTCCTCTTGTGGTACAACAATTGGCTCTTCAAGAGGTTTCTCTTCAGAATGTTGAATGTCTTCTTCATCTTCACTGCTTTCCTCTTTTTGAATGATTTGTAATCTGTCAAGTCTTCAGCAATAGAATGTACCTGCAAAGGTTCTATGGTAGAAGTATTCTTCTCCTTGAAAGACATGTTAGTTTCATCAAAAGATATGTGAACAGATTCTTCAATTTTAAGAGTTGATTTATTATATACCCTATAAGCCTTACTGATCATGGAGTATCCCAGAAACACTCCTTCATCAGCTTTAGCTTGAAATTTTGCTAAGTACTTCTTGTCATTATTGTGTATGTAACAAATACAACCAAAAATTCTAAAATAATCTACTTTAGGTTTCTTACCTTTGAGTAATTCATAGGGAGTCTTCCCCTTCAGTTTGTGTATTAGACTTCTGTTCAACACATAGTTGGAGGTGTTCACTGCCTCTGCCCAAAAGGATAGAGGAAGGTGAGCATCTGACAACAATGTAGTGGCAGATTTAATAAGTGTTCTATTTTTCCTTTCAGCTACCCCATTTTGTTGAGGAGTTCTAGGAGCTGAGAAAGTGTGCCTGATCTCTTCACTCTTACAGAACTCTTGCATAAGAAGAGAATCAAACTCTGTCCCATGATCACTTTTGATCAGAGAAATGTGAGTATTGAACTCAGTCTGCATGCATTTGAGAAACTTTGTCAAACACTTAAAGTTATCAGACTTCTTCCTCAGAAAGAACACCCATGTGAATCTAGAGAAGTCATCTACAACCACTAAAGTGTAAGATTTCTCTCCTTTGCTTTGTACTGTAATGGGTCCAAAAAGATTCATGTGTAACAGATACAAAATCCTAGATGAATCACTCTTATTAAGTGACTTGAAACTATTTTTAGTTTGCTTTCCTAATTGACAAGCCCTGCAGAGTCCTTCCTTCTTGTAGGGGCCAAAAGGTAGTCCTCTAACAAGGTTTTCCTTTGATAACCTAGCAATGGTTCTAAGGTTTATATGTCTTAATCTCTTATGTCATAATACATTAGGTCTACTAACAGAGTTAAATAGACAAATATCTACTTCAGTTGAAAGAAAGTCTACTAAATAGATGTTATCTTTCCTTTTACCTGTCAACACAGTTGTGTTGTCCTCTGATTTGATCATGTATAAGGATTTGCTGAAAGTCACCGGGTAGCCTTCATCACATAGCTGACTGATGCTGATCAAGTTGTCCTTCCACATATGCTACCTTCTTGAATGTGACTGTCCCAATTTGGACTGCACCATATCCTTTTTTAAGTCCAAAGTTTGAATCACCAAATATGACTTTGGGTCCAAGCTTGGCTTTAAAGGATGTGAGATTGTCCTTGCTTCCTGTCATATGCTTTGAGCACCCACTATCCAGATACCATTGTTGGTTTGATGTTGGATAGGTCTTCACCTGCACATAAAATAATTTACTTGTTTTTGACCCAGTTTACCTTGGGCCTAGATTGATAACCTTTAAATTCAGAAATAAATGACATCCCTGGTTGACTCTTATAACCTTCAGGATGATATCTCCTTGGAGGTATTATCCATTCAGTATAGGGGTTAAGTCTGGATGAAGGACCCCTAGGATTGGAATTTGATTTACCCTTGAATAAGTTTTCAAATCTCTGATCTCTGCTCGACGATCGTGGAGCTGCGTTCGACGATCTTGGGCCAGATCGTCGAGCTCCGTTCGACGATCGACTGTGGCAGAGTTCAGGGTTTAGAGATCGTCGACCTGAGTTCGACGATTTTGCCTGAGATCGTCGATCTGCATTCGACGATCGTCTAGCTCCGTTCGACGATTTCTGTTGAACACTTGATTTCTTGGGTAAGTCAGAATTCTTCCTAGCTACCTCTACAACTCCCTTCCCTTTATCAGAAATAAACTTGATTGGGGTTATTAGTACTATAGGTTGACTGGATGAAGCACCCAAGCCCAGTGTACTGTTGAATCTAGAGTTCACTGTGCTTGTGATGTCCATTAGTTTGATGCTTCTCCCATTAAGGGATTCTTCAAGCTTTTTGGCCTCTAATAGCTCACGTTTCAGTGAAGCTATCTGCTCCCTACAGCACTCCAACTCCTTAGAGAGTTTGAGGTCTTCTGATTTTAAGGTACTGCGTTCAGACAATTGATTTCTGAGAGAAATGATTTCCTTCTCAGATTTTAATAGGTCTAAACATAGTGCTTTAAATTCATACTTAAAGTCCTCAGAATTGAAATCAAATGAGTCTATTACCTGGTCTTCTTCAGGTTGAGTCTCTGATTCAGATTCAGACTCTTCTTCATCAGAATTGTGTTGTGAGGCATTGATAACCATCATGCAGAATTCCTTTTATTCAGCATCATCCTCATCATCACTTGAGCTGGAAGAAGTTTCTGATTCTTCTTCTGTCTCACTCCAAGATTCAACAACAAATCCCTTCCTTGTGTGTTTGTTCTTGCTTGAGGAGGGTTTGTCATTGCTATTCTTCTTGAAGTCCTTGTATTTTCTTCTTTCTCTCTTGTCCTTTCTGTCCTTGTTTTTGTTCTCTGGACAGTCAGTGAAAGATATGGTACCTAAACACCTAGAGGGGGGGGGGGGGTGAATAGGTGACCTAATCCTTTTCTAACTTTGTTGACAGCCAAACAGTTATATCACAGATTTCAAACTACTTTTGCACAACAAACAGCAATAACAAAATATACACAGCTAATCCACAGCACAATCACAGCACAGCACACAGTGTTTTATAGTGGTTCCCCAAGATATGGGTACATCCACTTTCCCCTTCGCCTATCTAGCAGTGTACTAGATTCGGCCAAACTTCTCCACTGTCTCAGAACCCAAATTGGTTCCTACACCTCAGGCCCAAAGCCTTACAACTCAGCTTTATCCCAAAGCCTACACTCAGCCAATCAAGGCCTACACTCAGCCAACCAAGGCCTACACTCAGCCAACAAGGCCTACACTCAGAGATTTCTATCTCCTACACTCAGGCTAACAAGCCCTACCCTCAGCCTTTATAAATATAGGCTTACAATCACTCAGATCCAATGGATCCTACAAGTTAAAAATGTAATACAAATAATAACTCTACAACTCAGAATTAAAGGAGGGGAGTTGAGAGATTCTTGATGAGTTCTTGGAAGAACTCAGCTTGATTCACCCTGACTTAGCTTTCTTCAAAGCTTCTTGAGTAGAACTGAATTAGACTGAATCCTCTGCAGTTGTTCCTTGACCTCTGCTACTTAAGATTCAGAATGAATCTGAATCCTTCTTCTCAGCCTAGTTCCTGAGGCTGATTTCTTGGATGGAGCCCTCTCTCTCCAACTTCTTAGATCTGCAGTTGAACTGCAAGATCTTCTTGTGTTGATTCTCTTTGTATTACTTCAATAATTTCTTCAACACCTCTTAACCACTTTCAACAACTTTGAACAACTTTTCTTAACAACAGTTTCTGTAAACTGTAGGTGCCTATTTATAGGCCTTCTTCATGGTAACCGGCTGGTCCGGTCCATAACTGACTTCTGATATCTCTGACAGGTGCTGTACACCGGCTGGAACGGCATCTGTCAAATCATCCAGTCACTTCTTGAAAATCTCTAACTGTCTGTAAGTGTCGAGACTTTCTGTCTTTAAGTGTCGACACTTATAGTCCAAGTGTCGACACATGTTGTGTAAGTGTCGACACAAGTCTACAAGGTGTCGACACAACTCCTTGTATGTCTCGACACAGATTCTTCTGTATGTGTCGACACTGAAATTGAGTGTCGACACAAGTACTTGTTCTTCTAGCTTTTGCTGAATTCTTCTATATGTCGACACATCTCCTTTGTTTCGACACATCTTCTTGTGTTGAATCTGTCAAGTGTCGACACTGCTTCTTGGTGTCGACACATAGTCTTCTATGTTGATTCTTGCTGAGTGTCGACACAGCTCCTTGTGTCGACACACCTTCTTGTTGTTGAGACTTCAGCTATATCTTGTTGACATTGTAAGTTTTTCAGATCTAAACTTTCTTTTGTAAATTGTGTTCATTTTTGATTGTAATATTGTGTTCAACATTTTTCTTACATAAATATCTTTGCAAAAAAAAAAATTTGGGGACACTGCTCCGTACCCTCGCTCAGGGGCGCTGCCCCCCGAATCCCCTGAATTGACAGTCTTAGATTGTGCCCGTGCGACTTCAAAATCCCATTTCCGCCACTGGTTAAGGGTGTCGTGTTGTTGGGACTTTCAGCCGTGGAACCGCAATCTCCAACAATAACTAAATATAAAGTCACGAGAAAATATGTATTTCACACAATTTTATTAGTACAATAAATTAATAAGTTCTCAAATTGTACAACCTTGTATCCGGCGAGTGGTGTCAGCAAAAGCTAGTACAACCATCTTGGCGCAGTCCAAGTTCCCGATAAGTCGGAGGGGGGCAGAGTATCTTTGGGGCTGCCGACTCACTGGGTTGGGAGCTGTATAGAAGGGGTGAGTGAAGCAGTCGAGCTCGCACTCGCCCCTGACATCTCGGCAGATAGCTGACGAGTGGGCAGGTCAGGCCCGCACTCGCCCTGGCCCTCGAGGAGGTAGTGAGTGTCAGCTCATCTTTGAATAAATTGAGAATATCCTGGAAGATTTGATCGGTTGTGTTGAAGGAGTCGAGATCGATGTCAAAGCCTGCATCAAATTTCATTGCAGCGAGCACAGCAACTGAAACGGCCATGGTACCTGCAAAAATCAACAGACAAAACGACCAAGTGTAGAACTGCTTGGAGGGAAGAAAAGTTTGCAGAGAAATTGAAAGCGCAAGAGAGAACGACGACGAAAAAAGGGTTTTATATTAGGGTTCGACGCAGAAAAGGAAAGATCGTTGAACTCAGTTCGACGATCAAGGCTTCTGAAGGAATCTGAAGAGACTCCAAAATCGTCGATCTCCGTTCGACGATCTGGAAAGGCGTCGAGCTCCATTCGACGATCGTTCAGTGAACAAAATCGTCGAGCGTCGTTCGACGATCGTTGACCAGAGGAGATAGTCCATACTATCAAAGGAGCGCTGAACTCAGTTCGACGATTCAGAAAATCGTCGACTCCGTTCGACGATCTTTGGGGAAATCGTCGAGCGCAGTTCAGAGATCAGAAAACTCTAGACACTAAGAAAATCAGAAATTTTGCCTAGTCTTGGTCAATTTTTAGCTTTCAAAATCTTGAGTATTATTTGAGACTTCCTCCATCTAACATTCCTAACTGATTTAGGAAGAAAGTATGTTTCTTTTCATCCAAAGGCTTGGTGAAAATATCTCCCCTTTGTAAATCAGTTGGGATATATTGCAGTTCAATTTTATTGTTTTCACATTGTCCCTTAAGAAGTGATGCCTAATCTCTATATGTTTTGTCCTACTATGGAGGACTGGATTTTGAGCTATGGAGATAGCACTTGTATTGTCACAAAAGATTTTTGACTTCTCTAGTTGTAACCATAGTCTAGGAGTTGATTTTGAATCCACAATATTTGTGAACAACAACTGCCTGCAACCATATATTCAGCTTCAGCAGTTGAAGTTGACACAGATGTTTGTTTCTTGCAAAACCAAGAGACAAGTCTATCACCAAGGAACTGACAAGTTCCACTGGTGCTTTTCCTGTCAATTCTGCATCCAGCATAATCAGCATCAGAGAATCCAGTTAACTCAAATGCTGAATCTTTTGGATACCAGAGACCTAGATTTGGACAACTTTTAACATACCTAAGAATCCTCTTTACTAATGTGATATGTGACTCTCTAGGGCTAACTTGGAATCTAGCACATATACATGTAGCAAACATTATATCTGGTCTACTGGCTGTAAGATACAGTAAAGAGCCAATCATTGCCCTATATGTTGTCTGATCAACAGGTTTCCCATGTTCATCAGCATCAATACAGCATTGGTAGGCATGGGTGTTTTCATACAAGATGCCTCAGACATGCCAAATTTCTTAACCAGCTCATTAGCATATTTGGTTTGAGAAATAAAGATGCCTTCAGCATGTTGTTTGACTTGCAATCCTAGGAAGAAGGATAGCTCACCCATGCTACTCATCTCAAATTTAGAATGCATTAGGTTAGAAAATCTTCTGCACAATTTTGAGTCAGTAGAACCAAAAATGATATCGTCTACATAAATTTGTACTAGTAGGGTATGGGACTTATGGGTTCTAATGAAAAGAGTTTGGTCTACTCTACCCCTTATAAAACCATTTTCCAAAGAAAGCATGCTAGGGTCTCATACCATGCTCTAGGAGCTTGCTTGAGACCATATAATGCTTTATTTAATCTAAAAACAAAATCAGGATGAGTTGGAGAGATAAAACCCGGAGGTTGTCTGACATAGACTTCCTCTTTGATGTCTCCATTTAAAAGGCACTCTTGACATCCATTTGATAAACCTTGAAGCCTTTGTGAGCTGCATAAGCTAAGAATATCCTGATGGCTTCTAATCTTGCAACAGGTACAAAAGTCTGGTCGTAGTCAATTCCTTCTTCTTGAGAATATCCTTGGGCAACTAGCCTTGCCTTGTTCCTTATTATTACTCCTTGATCATCCAATTTGTTTCTGAATACCCATTTTGTTCCAACAATGGAATGATCCTTAGGCTTGGGCACTAGTTCCCATACTTTGTTCCTCTCAAATTGATGCAACTCCTCTTGCATGGCAATGATCCAGTGTGGATCTTGCTCTGCATCTTGAATGGACTGAGGTTCAATTTGAGAAAGGAAGCAGGTGTGCAACAGGTTTTGGTGGACCTGATTTCTGGTTTGCACACTAGCTGAGATTTCTCCAATTATTTGGGTAATTGGATGGTCTCTTGATGTTACTAAATCAACAGGGGGTGTTGATTGTTCACCAACCTGTGTTGTTGTTTCCTCTTGTGGTACAACAACTGGCTCTTCAAATGGAGCTTCAATGTGTTGAGCATTGCTTTCATATTCACTGCTTTCTTCTTCTTGAGCAACTGTAGCTTGTTCATATCTTCAACTAGAGAGTGTTCCTGCAAAGGTTCTATGGTAGAAGAAAATCTTCTCCTTGAAAGACATGTTAGTTTCATCAAAAGAAACATGAACAAATTCCTCAATTTTCAGTGATGATTTATTATAAACCCTATAGGCCTTGCTGATCATGGAGTATCCCAGAAACACTCCTTCATCAGCTTTGGCTTGAAATTTTGCTAGATGTTTCTTATCATTATTGTGAATATAGCAAATGCAACCAAAAATTTTGAAATAGTCAACTTTAGGTTCTTCCCTTTGAGTAATTCATAGGGAGTCTTTCCCTTCAGTTTATGTATCAG
>CM077156.1:108513451-108618999 GCA_039583875.1 Platanthera guangdongensis
ATACTCTGTTAGAGGAATTGATGTGCATCCATTTGAGACTAGCAGTGCAGGACATCTGTTTTGAAGAAATAGCCGTAGTATCCTTCCAAAGTTGACAAAATTCTTGTTGATCTTTTTCTTAATCAGGTCAAAGAAAACTTCTCCCCAGTTTAACTATTTCTTATCTACAATAGCACCCATCAAACACAGCTGATAAATTTAGATTTATATACCTGGGATGGTATCATGGGCTGAGTGTTTAGCCAACAATACTTTTTCCAACCACATCAGCTAAGAACCTGTAATCCCCAGATAAATTCTGCTTCAGCAGTTTGCTAGGGTTTGCATTTGAATGTCCCATTCTCTCAAGCATAGTAGAAAATTCTTCACCAGACATTTCAGCAGATTCTTCTCCAGAATTCAATCCAAAAATTTCTGTCAGGGCAGCAGGTGTAAGAGGTACTTGAGTTCCTGATACTGTGCCAATCACTGTATTCTGGTCCTGGTTGTGGGCGGTATAGACCCACTCCTTGAGTTCATCAGCAGCTAATTTGATTCTGGTGGACATAATAGTGACAAGCTTTTGTTCCTTGAAAAGTTCTAGAATTTCTTGGAAAATCTGATCACTGTTATTGAAAGAGTCCATATCTATATCAAATCCTGCATCAAATTTCATGGCGGCCAGGACTGCAACTGAGATGGCCATTGTTTCCTGGAGGTTGTCTGACATACACTTCTTCTTTGATGTCTCCATTGAGAAAGGCACTCCTTACATCCATCTGGTATACTTTGAAGCCTTTGTGTGCTGCATATGCTAAGAAGATTCTAATAGCCTCCAACCTTGCAACTGGTGCAAAAGTCTGGTCATAATCTATGCCTTCTTCTTGAGAGTACCCTTGAGCAACTAGCCTTGCCTTGTTCCTTACAATTACTCCTTGATCATCCAATTTGTTTCTGAACACCCACTTTGTTCCAACAATGGAGTGATCCTTAGGCCTTGGTACTAGTTCCCAAACTTTGTTCCTTTCAAATTGATGCAACTCTTCTTGCATTGCAATGATCCAGTGTGGATCTTGCTCTGCATCTTGAATGGATTGAGGTTCAATTTGAGATAGGAAGCAAGTGTGCAACAGGTTTTGGTTGACCTGATTTCTGGTTTGCACACCAGCTGAGATGTCTCCAATCACTTGGGAGATTGGATGGTCTCTTGATGTTACTAAATCAACAGGGGGTCTTGATTGTTCACCAACCTGTGTTGTTGTTTCCTCTTGTGGTACAACAATTGGCTCTTCAAGAGGTTTCTCTTCAGAATGTTGAATGTCTTCTTCATCTTCACTGCTTTCCTCTTTTTGAATGATTTGTAATCTGTCCAAGTCTTCAGCAATAGAATGTACCTGCAAAGGTTCTATGGTAGAAGTATTCTTCTCCTTGAAAGACATGTTAGTTTCATCAAAAGATATGTGAACAGATTCTTCAATTTTAAGAGTTGATTTATTATATACCCTATAAGCCTTACTGATCATGGAGTATCCCAGAAACACTCCTTCATCAGCTTTAGCTTGAAATTTTGCTAAGTACTTCTTGTCATTATTGTGTATGTAACAAATACAACCAAAAATTCTAAAATAATCTACTTTAGGTTTCTTCCCTTTGAGTAATTCATAGGGAGTCTTCCCCTTCAGTTTGTGTATTAGACTTCTGTTCAACACATAGTTGGAGGTGTTCACTGCCTCTGCCCAAAAGGATAGAGGAAGGTGAGCATCTGACAACAATGTAGTGGCAGATTTAATAAGTGTTCTATTTTTCCTTTCAGCTACCCCATTTTGTTGAGGAGTTCTAGGAGCTGAGAAAGTGTGCCTGATCTCTTCACTCTTACAGAACTCTTGCATAAGAAGAGAATCAAACTCTGTCCCATGATCACTTTTGATCAGAGCAATGTGAGTATTGAACTCAGTCTGCATGCATTTGAGAAACTTTGTCAAACACTTAAAGTTATCAGACTTCTTCCTCAGAAAGAACACCCATGTGAATCTAGAGAAGTCATCTACAACCACTAAAGTGTAAGATTTCTCTCCTTTTCTTTGTACTGTAATGGGTCCAAAAAGATTCATGTGTAACAGATACAAAATCCTAGATGAATCACTCTTATTATGACTTGAAACTATTTTTAGTTTGCTTTCCTAATTGACAAGCCCTGCAGAGTCCTTCCTTCTTGTAGGGGCCAAAAGGTAGTCCTCTAAAAAGGTTTTCCTTTGATAACCTAGCAATGGTTCTAAGGTTTATATGTCTTAATCTCTTATGTCATAATACATTAGGTCTACTAACAGAGTTAAATAGACAAATATCTACTTCAGTTGAAAGAAAGTCTACTAAATAGATGTTATCTTTCCTTTTACCTGTCAACACAGTTGTGTTGTCCTCTGATTTGATCATGTATAAGGATTTGCTGAAAGTCACCGGGTAGCCTTCATCACATAGCTGACTGATGCTGATCAAGTTGTCCTTCCACATATGCTACCTTCTTGAATGTGACTGTCCCAATTTGGACTGCACCATATCCTTTTTTAAGTCCAAAGTTTGAATCACCAAATATGACTTTGGGTCCAAGCTTGGCTTTAAAGGATGTGAGATTGTCCTTGCTTCCTGTCATGTGCTTTGAGCACCCACTATCCAGATACCATTGTTGGTTTGATGTTGGATAGGTCTTCACCTGCACATAAAATAATTTACTTGTTTTTGACCCAGTTTACCTTGGGCCTAGATTGATAACCTTTAAATTCAGAAATAAATGACATCCCTGGTTGACTCTTATAACCTTCAGGATGATATCTCCTTGGAGGTATTATCCATTCAGTATAGGGGTTAAGTCTGGATGAAGGACCCCTAGGATTGGAATTTGATTTACGCTTGAAGAAGTTTTCAAATCTCTGATCTCTGCTCGACGATCGTGGAGCTGCGTTCGACGATCTTGGGCCAGATCGTCGAGCTCCGTTCGACGATCGACTGTGGCAGAGTTCAGGGTTTAGAGATCGTCGACCTGAGTTCGACGATTTTGCCTGAGATCGTCGATCTGCATTCGACGATCGTCTAGCTCCGTTCGACGATTTCTGTTGAACACTTGATTTCTTGGGTAAGTCAGAATTCTTCCTAGCTACCTCTACAACTCCCTTCCCTTTATCAGAAATAAACTTGATTGGGGTTATTAGTACTATAGGTTGACTGGATGAAGCACCCAAGCCCAGTGTACTGTTGAATCTAGAGTTCACTGTGCTTGTGATGTCCATTAGTTTGATGCTTCTCCCATTAAGGGATTCTTCAAGCTTTTTGGCCTCTAATAGCTCACGTTTCAGTGAAGCTATCTGCTCCCTACAGCACTCCAACTCCTTAGAGAGTTTGAGGTCTTCTGATTTTAAGGTACTGCGTTCAGACAATTGATTTCTGAGAGAAATGATTTCCTTCTCAGATTTTAATAGGTCTAAACATAGTGCTTTAAATTCATACTTAAAGTCCTCAGAATTGAAATCAAATGAGTCTATTACCTGGTCTTCTTCAGGTTGAGTCTCTGATTCAGATTCAGACTCTTCTTCATCAGAATTGTGTTGTGAGGCATTGATAACCATCATGCAGAATTCCTTTTATTCAGCATCATCCTCATCATCACTTGAGCTGGAAGAAGTTTCTGATTCTTCTTCTGTCTCACTCCAAGATTCAACAACAAATCCCTTCCTTGTGTGTTTGTTCTTGCTTGAGGAGGGTTTGTCATTGCTATTCTTCTTGAAGTCCTTGTATTTTCTTCTTTCTCTCTTGTCCTTTCTGTCCTTGTTTTTGTTCTCTGGACAGTCAGTGAAAGATATGGTACCTAAACACCTAGAGGGGGGGGGGGGTGAATAGGTGACCTAATCCTTTTCTAACTTTGTTGACAGCCAAACAGTTATATCACAGATTTCAAACTACTTTTGCACAGCAAACAGCAATAACAAAATATACACAGCTAATCCACAGCACAATCACAGCACAGCACACAGTGTTTTATAGTGGTTCCCCAAGATATGGGTACATCCACTTTCCCCCTTCGCCTATCTAGCAGTGTACTAGATTCGGCCAAACTTCTCCACTGTCTCAGAACCCAAATTGGTTCCTACACCTCAGGCCCAAAGCCTTACAACTCAGCTTTATCCCAAAGCCTACACTCAGCCAATCAAGGCCTACACTCAGCCAACCAAGGCCTACACTCAGCCAACAAGGCCTACACTCAGAGATTTCTATCTCCTACACTCAGGCTAACAAGCCCTACCCTCAGCCTTTATAAATATAGGCTTACAATCACTCAGATCCAATGGATCCTACAAGTTAAAAATGTAATACAAATAATAACTCTACAACTCAGAATTAAAGGAGGGGAGTTGAGAGATTCTTGATGAGTTCTTGGAAGAACTCAGCTTGATTCACCCTGACTTAGCTTTCTTCAAAGCTTCTTGAGTAGAACTGAATTAGACTGAATCCTCTGCAGTTGTTCCTTGACCTCTGCTACTTAAGATTCAGAATGAATCTGAATCCTTCTTCTCAGCCTAGTTCCTGAGGCTGATTTCTTGGATGGAGCCCTCTCTCTCCAACTTCTTAGATCTGCAGTTGAACTGCAAGATCTTCTTGTGTTGATTCTCTTTGTATTACTTCAATAATTTCTTCAACACCTCTTAACCACTTTCAACAACTTTGAACAACTTTTCTTAACAACAGTTTCTGTAAACTGTAGGTGCCTATTTATAGGCCTTCTTCATGGTAACCGGCTGGTCCGGTCCATAACTGACTTCTGATATCTCTGACAGGTGCTGTACACCGGCTGGAACGGCATCTGTCAAATCATCCAGTCACTTCTTGAAAATCTCTAACTGTCTGTAAGTGTCGAGACTTTCTGTCTTTAAGTGTCGACACTTATAGTCCAAGTGTCGACACATGTTGTGTAAGTGTCGACACAAGTCTACAAGGTGTCGACACAACTCCTTGTATGTCTCGACACAGATTCTTCTGTATGTGTCGACACTGAAATTGAGTGTCGACACAAGTACTTGTTCTTCTAGCTTTTGCTGAATTCTTCTATATGTCGACACATCTCCTTTGTTTCGACACATCTTCTTGTGTTGAATCTGTCAAGTGTCGACACTGCTTCTTGGTGTCGACACATAGTCTTCTATGTTGATTCTTGCTGAGTGTCGACACAGCTCCTTGTGTCGACACACCTTCTTGTTGTTGAGACTTCAGCTGAGTGTCGACACATTCCCTTAGTGTCGACACTTGTACTTAGAATAATTTGTTGTTCTTTCTGTTCTTTGCTAAGTGTCGACACAGCTCCATGTGTCGACACTTTCTTCCAGTGTTGAGTCTTCAGCTGTGTGTCGACACATTGTTCTGGGTGTCGACACATACTTCAAATGTTGACTCTTCTGTTGAGTGTCGACACATTGTGTTGAGTGTCGACACTTACTTCAAGTGCTGACTCTTCTGCTTACTGTCGACACATTGTGTTGAGTGTCGACACTTGTACTTAGTCTCTGCAAACTTTTGCTGAGTGTCGACACAACTCCAAGTGTCGACACTTTCTGGTGTAGACTCAGCTTCACTGGGTGTCGACACAGCTCCTTGTGTCGACACTTTCTGTCTGCACTTTTCTTCACTGAGTGTCGACACAGCTCCAAGTGTCGACACTTTCTGTCTGGTGTCGACTCTACATCCCAGGTGTCGACACAATGACTCCAAGTGTCGACACTGCTTGTCTGGGTGTCGACACAAGCTTTCTTAAGTGTTGACACTTTCCCTCTGGGTGTCGACACTTGGACTTAGAAACTTTTTGCTTCAGTCCAGTACTTTCTTAACCTGCACAAGTAACTCAAACATACATCAAATACATTATGATGTATATCATTGAGTTGGGTGAGGCTTCTTCAAATCAGGTACATTTGACCAATGTACCCAACAATCTCCCCCTATTTGGAGAAGTCATAACCCTTAGTCAATGATATACACCATCCATAATTAAAATTACAAAATGATGTACAGCAGATTATATTCAGCAGGGTAAACATAAACATGTAATATTTCACACATGTATACACATTCAATATTGCAGAACAATCAAGAAATAGACATATTCTTAGAACAATCATGAAATATATTTATCATATATTGTTCTAACATTTTTCTAATACATCTTCAATGGTTTACAAAAATGTTTTTCATTCAAAAGATTACAACAATCTTCAATTCAATTCCTAATCTATTTCTAGTCTGGTTCTTTGATAACAATTCCTTTGCTAGATTGGACTTGAGCTTTGACAGTGGCTTTAGCAGTTGCAGCATCAGCAGGCTTCTTGCCTTTTAAGTCCTTCTTCTTCAGCTCTTCTGCTTTGATTTTCTGCCTTTCAAAATAGTGTTATGGCTTGGGGAAGTACTTGCTAGGTTCCACTGCAGTAGGAGGTAGCTTTCCCATCTTAGCCTTCCTTCTATACTGAACAATGGCCTCCTGTCTTATTTCATGTTTCCTCCATTCTGTTTCAGAGAACCACTTGTTCCTTTCATGAGCATTGTCCTTGGCAGCTTTCCAGGCAGTTAAAATTATATTCCTAGAGGTATGGCTCCACTGTTCAAAATCTGGCTTTTGTTCTGCTTGTTCCCTAAACCTCTTCTTTGACAGCCTTGTCTCTTCTTATTTCTCTAATGCCTCGTGCATAGCTGCAGAAATAGGTTGAACAACCTTTTCCAGAACAACATGTGACTTCCCTGCAGTTGGGCTATACATTGTGCTTACATCTGCATGAACCATGTCAAAATCTGGAGGTGGATATATCACTTGAGCTACCTCTGGTTGCTCACCTCCAAGATATGCATTTTGAATCCCTGATTCAGCAACATTATCATCATCACAGAGTGGAGGATAGCCCAGTGTAGCTCTGATGGAGTTAGATATCCATTTGGCATGGTCAGAGCTAGCTTTGACTAATACTCTCTCCCCCTTTATGACTTCTTGGGCAGCATGATCTCTTACATCATCCTTCTGGAATCTGATTTGACTATCCAAGTACCTGATTCCATCTTTAAAGTAAGGTCTGAGCTTAGTGAGCTGTTCAGAGATGGCCTTCTGGGAATCTTGAATTGCAGTCTTGACAGCAGTAATCTCAGCTTGAAATACTTTATCAAAGTCAGCCTTAACTGCAGCAGCAACATAAGCCTCTATGGCTTTCCTTTGTTCATCCATTTTTAACTGCAGTTCAGAGATTTTATATCTTGGGCAAGATCAAACTGCAATGATCTGTGCCCTACATCAACATAAGCCTCTATGGCTTTCCTTTGTTCATCCATTTTTATCTGCAGTGCAATCAGTAAAGCACTATAGTCAACAGTTGGAGCTTGTTGAACTATAGGCTGTGGGGCTATAGATTGCAAGGCTTTCTTATAACTCTGGCTTCTCCTCTTGAAGACATAGAGTTTCTTCTTCTTGGCCCTAGCACTCTCCTCATCTTCAGAGGCAGAAGTGCTGGCAATATCAACCCTGTCCTTAGGGCTTTGAGGCTTCTCAGTTTGCACATCAGGTGCTTGCTCAGTGTCCAGCCTAATAGGCTCTTCCAGATCTTGTACTAGCTCCCCCTCAGCAGCAGCAGTCTTATCTTCAGCAGCAGCATCCTTGTCCATGTTAAAATCTTCCTGATCTAGATTTAGAAATAGATCTTCCATGGTGAACTCTTGAGATGATTGAGCTGGAGATATTCTGTGCTCTTCAACCACTGGAATAGCATATGTGTCTTTGATAACAACATCTGGTTCTTGGCTAGGCAGCTGAATTTGCTGAGGAACATCAGACAAATCAGCATCTTCTATAAGATATTCTAAAGTTTTTAGGTCAGTGAGTACCTCTTGGATAATGATGGTGGCTTGCTCACTGTCCAGTGTAGATGGTTCCTCTACAACTGGATGCTCCCCCTGACTTTGATCCCTGTGGATGGGGCTAGCTGGAGGCAGCTCCCCCTGGATCTCTGCATCAGCTGGAGGAGCAGGAGTCTTGTCAGCAGGTGTTGGGTACATTGGTCAAATGTACCTGATTTGAAGAAGCCTCACCCATCTCAATGATATACATCATAATGTATTTGATGTATGTTTGAGTTACTTGTGCAGGTTAAGAAATCACTGGACTGAAGCAAAAAGTTTCTAAGTCCATGTGTCGACACCCAGAGGGAAAGTGTCGACACTTAAGTAAGCCTGTGTCGACACCCAGACAAGCAGTGTCGACACTTGGAGTCATTGTGTCGACACCTGGGATGCAGAGTCGACACCAGATAGAAAGAGTCGACACTTGGAGCTGTGTCGACACTCAGTGAAGGAAAGTGCAGACAGAAAGTGTCGACACAAGGAGCTGTGTCGACACCCAGCAAGGCTGTGTCTACACCAGAAAGTGGCGACACTTGGAGCTGTGTCGACACTCAGCAAAAGTCTGCAGAGTCTAAGTACAAGTGTCGACACTCAACACAATGTGTCGACACTATGCAGAAGAGTCAGCACTTGAAGTAAGTGTCGACACTCAACACAATGTGTCGACACTATGCAGAAGAGTCAACATTTGAAGTATGTGTCGACACTAAAGGAATGTGTCGACACTCAGCTGAAGTCTCAATGACAAGAAGGTGTGTCGACACAAGGAGCTGTGTCGACACTCAGCAAGATTCAACATAGAAGACTATGTGTCGACACCAAGAAGCAGTGTCGACACTAGACAGATTCAACACAAGAAGTTGTGTCGACACAAAGGAGATGTGTCGACACTTAGAAGATACAGCATAAGCTAGAACAACAAGTACTTGTGTCGACACTCAATTTCAGTGTCGACACATGCAGAAGAATCTGTGTCGAGACATACAAGGAATTGTGTCGACACCTTGTAGACTTGTGTCGACACTTATACAACATGTGTCGACACTTGGACTATAAGTGTCGACACTTAAAGACAGAAAGTCTCGACACTTATAAACAGTTAGAGATTTTCAAGAAGTGACTGGTTGACATGACAGCTGCCGATCCAGCCGGTCTACAGCAACTGTCAGAGATGTCAGAAGTCAGTTATGAACCGGACCAGCCGGTTACCATGAAGAAGGGCTATAAATAGTCACTCACAGTTTACAGAAAGAGGAGTGAGAATAATTAAAAATAATTGATCAGATTATTCAAGTAATCAGAAAAGTGGTACACAGAGTATCAACACAAGAAGATCTTGCAGTCCAACTGCCGATCTAAGAAGTTGGAGAGAGAGGGCTCCTTCCAAGAAATCAGCCTCAGGAACTAGGCTGAGAAGAAGGATTCAGAATCAATTCTGGATCTTAAGTAGCAGAGGTCAAGGAACAACTGCAGAGGATTCAGCCTTATTCAGTTCTACTCAAGAAGCTTTGAAGAAAGCTAAGTCAGGGTGAATCCAACTGAGTTCTTCCAAGAACTCATCAAGAATCTCTCAACTCCCCTCCTGTAATTCTGAGTTGTAGAGTCATTATCTGTATTACATTTGTAACTTGTAGGATCCATTGGATCTGAGTGATTGTAAGCCTATATTTATAAAGGCTGAGGGTAGGGCTTGTTAGCCTGAGTGTAGGAGATATATATCTCTGAGTGTAGGCCTTGGATTGGCTAAGTGTAGGCCTTGATTGGCTGAGTGTAGGCTTTGGGATAAAGCTGAGTGTAAGGCTTTGGGCCTGAGGTAGGAACCAATTTGGGTTCTGAGACAGTGGAGAAGTTAGGCCGAATCTAGTACACTGCTAGATAGGCGAAGGGGGAAAGTGGATGTACCCAAATCTTGGGGAACCACTATAAAACACTGTGTACTGTGCTGTGTTTGTGCTGTGGATGATCTGTGTTTGTTTGATTATTGCTGATTGCTGTAATAAACTAGTTAGAAATCTGTGATATAACTGTTTGACTGCCAACAAAGTTAGAAAAGGATTAGGTCACCTATTCACCCCCCCCTCTAGGTGTTTAGGTACCATATCTTTCAAGTGGTATCAAAGCGAGGTTCCTCAAAACAAGGACTAACAGTCTAAGGAGATCCTGTTTGGCAGAAACAGTCTAAGTCAGAAAACAGATTCAAGAAATTCAAGAACTTCAAGAAACATGGGTTCTTATGAGAATCACAAAGAGTTGGGTTCCATGAAGTTACCCATATGCAGGAAGGAGATCTTTGGAATCTGGAAAGAGAGGGTAAGGCTATTTATGGAAGCCTCTGACCCTAGAATATACATCACAGTAAAGAAGAGCCTTATGTGCCAATGAAGATTTCAGTACTGGATGCAAATCAGAGGACTCCAAAGGATTTCTCTGAGATGACCAAGGATGAAATTGTCCTAGCCACCATGGACAAGAGGGCACAGAACATAATAGTGAGTGCCATTGATGATGCCACTTTTCAGAACTTAATTCACTGTAAGACAGCAAAAGAGATTTGGGACACTCTTATAGTGTATATGGAAGGATCTGAAGAAGTTATGCAAGATAGGAAGTCCTTGCTTAATCAAGAGTATGAGAGCTTTAGGCAAGGAAAGGGAGATAGCATCACTGAATGCTACAAGAAGTTCTATAGAATAGTTAATGAACTCATGTCTTATGGAAGAGAGTTCAGCAACTATGAACTGAATGACAAATTCCTAAGGTCCCTAACCAAAGATTGGGACACCAAGATCTGTGCCATAAGAGAAATGGCAAAGTTGGGAGAAATTCCACCTCCTACACTGTTTGGCAAGTTATTGTCATATGAGATGCAGCTGACAGTGAGGAAAGAGGAGGAGAAATCTACTAGGACTGAGCACAAGGAAAGGACTGTTGCTTTCAAGACAGAAGTTCCCAGAAAATGCAGGACTAAGTCATCAACTCCACCTCCAGAGGTAGTTGAATCTGAGTCAGAAGAGTCTGTCAGTACAAAGTCTACAAGCAGTGAAAGTGATGAAGACTTTGCTGCCTTCACTAGACACTTTCAGAAATTCCTGAAGAAGAAACAGTGGAGGTCCAGACCATCTACTTACAAGGGAAAAGAAGTCTTGTATCAGGAGAAAAAGCCTTCAAAGAAGGACAAGAAAAAGACAAAGACAAGCAAGGCAACTAGATCAAAGATTGTGTGCTACTGCTGCAATAGACAGGGTCATGTTATTGCAGATTGTCCTGAGAAAAGAAAAGAATCCAGTGACAGGAAAAAGACTCACTTCAAAGAGGAAGAATTCATGCAGATCTTGGAGTCAATTTATGAACAAGAAGACAGTCATTGCCAAGGACTAATGGCTTTGACAGACAGTGCCAAAATCCTGGAGCAGCCAGGACCCAGTCAGGTACAAGGTTCATGTTCAAGTTCAGTTTCTTGTTCAAGTTCAGAATCAGATTTTTCTTCATCAAGTGATGAGAATATATCTGAGTCTGAGGAGGATATTCATCAGCTCATAGATGAATATAAGGTGCTGTTACAGGCTTATAAGAAAAGCAAATCCCTTGCCAAAAGTCAGGCAAAGGAAATTGCTGAACTTAAAGCTGCTGCAACAGATTTTGAGAAGCAATTTGATCAAAAACTGAATGAGGTAGCCAGGCTGAAACACATTACTGTGATTCAGATGAGAACTATCACTTTTAAGAATGATCAAATTAAGTGTCTGGAGAACAATCTTCAGAAGGAGAAGGACTTGGTCGCTAGGTTTTCAAAACCTAAATCAGTGCTACCTTTAATTGATGAATTTGTTCATCATAAAGGCAAGGCTGGACTGGGTTTTGTTAGACCTGCAGGGACTGAGCAGTCCAAGTTTAAGTCCAAGGGGAAAGCCCCAACATTCAACAAGCCTGCTGTAGTCAAGACAGCAAAGGTTGTACCTAAGCAAAGGTACAACAAGTTTGAATGCTGGTGCTGTGGCAAGATTGGCCATTTTGCAATGGACTGTTGGCACAATGCCAGTGCCAAGGTGAGTAGCAAGTTACCTGGTGGAAAGCCAGTAGGTAGCTTTGTCAATTTGTAAACTAACAATCACCAAGGACCCAAGATTACTTTGGGTTCTAAGGTTCATTAATTTGTTTTGCAGGTGAATCCAAGTGGCCATACCCCTACATGGTACTTGGACAGTGGATGTTCCAGACATATGACTGGAACAAGGGGACTACTGAAAGACTATATTCCAATCAAAAATGGTCCTAAAGTGACCTTTGGTGGTTCTGAAAAAGGAATCATCAAAGGGTTTGGTAACATTTCTTCAAACCTTGTTACCATTACTCAAGTGGCTTATGTTAAAGGGTTGAAACACAACCTTATAAGTATAAGTCAGTTAAGTGATGTAGGGTATGACATCTCATTTGTTAAAAATGGTTGTCATATCAAGAGGTCAAGTGATCAAGAGATCATTTTGACAGGATATAGAAAGAGGAATGTCTACTGTCTAGACATTATGATTGAGAACAATGGTTCTCCAGTTTGTCTTGTAGCTGATGAGACAGTCTCTCATTGTGTCAAGTGGCACAAGAGGCTAGCTCATCTTAACTACAAGACTATTAGCAAACTCTTTAGCAAAGAGTTAGTGAGGAATGGTCCTCAAGTTAAGTGTGTCAAAGATGGTATTTGCTCAGCTTGTCAAAAGGGCAAGCAAACTAAATCCACCTTTAGAAGCATAAATAACAAAGATGCTGTGAGGTGTTTATACCTCTTGCATATGGATCTACTTGGTCCAATGCCAGTTCACAGCTTAGGTAGGAAGGTCTATACCTTTGTAGTTGTTGATGACTACTCAAGGTTTTCCTGGGTGTTCTTCTTAAGACAGAAATCTGAAACACCTAGTGTCTTCTACAGCTTTGTCAAGCAAATTCAGAATGAACTAAATAGTACTGTGGTCAAAATTAGAAGTGACCATGGTACTGAGTTTCAGTCTGAAAGCATGACAAAACTATGTGAAGACTTTGGGATATTTCAAGAATTCTCTTCACCTAGAACACCTCAGCAAAATGGCATTGCTGAAAGGAAGAATAGGACCTTGATAGAGGCTGGTAGAATCCTACTTAGTGATACATCACTGCCAGAATATTTCTGGGCTGAAGCAGTTAACACTGCATGCCATGTGATAAATAGGGCTACCATCACTAAAAGGCTAAACAAGACCCCCTATGAAGTAGTGAAAGGCAGGAAACCAAACCTATCCTATTTTAGGATCTTTGGTTGTAAATGCTTCATACTTAACAATGGGAAGTCTTACTTAACAAAGTTTACTGCCAAGTCCCAAGAGGGAATATTTGTTGGGTACAGCAATAATAGTAAGGCTTATAGAGTCTACAACTTGACTACACAAGTTTTAGAAGAATCAGTGCATGTAGTTTTTGATGAGACAAAACTAATTAACAATGAGTTGTCTAGCAATGTATGCAGCCCCACAGGTTTGACAAAGAAATTGGACAAGCTTACTATAGAAGAAGTACCAGCTGCTAGACAGCAAGGAGAGGAAAGTAGCTGCTGTCCAGGGGGAGAACTACATGTGCCAGTTGCTGAAGAAATCCAAGATATACAGCATGATGCAGATGCTGAAGAGGTTCAACCTGAAGCTAGGATGCCTCCAGCCCACAGGCATCTTAGAGATCATCCAGTAGAGCTGATTATTGGGGATCCAAGACAAGGAGTTCAAACAAGGAGCAGATATCAGAATGCTGCAATTTATTCCAGCTTTTTGTCTCAAGTTAAACCTAAAATATTTGAAGAAGCAATACAAGATCCACAATGGACTGAAGCTATGCAAGAAGAGCTAAATCAGTTCAAGAGATGCAAGGTCTGGGAATTGGTTCCAAAACCTAAAGTCCACAATGTAATAGGAGTTAAGTGGATCTACAGAAATAAGATGGATGAACAAGGGGTCATCATAAAGAATAAAGCAAGACTGGTTGCAAAAGGATATAGGCAAGAAGAAGGTATTGATTTTGATCAAACCTTTGCCCCAGTAGCCAGACTGGAGGCCATAAGGATGTTCTTGGCCTATGCAACCTATCAAGGATTCAAGGTTTACCAGATGAATGTCAAGTCAGCATTCTTAAATGATAATCTTAAAGAAGAAGTCTATGTGGAGCAGCCTTCAGGTTTTGTTGATCCAACTCTACCTCATTATGTCTATAGACTTAGGAAAGCTTTATATGGGTTAAAGCAAGCCCCTAGGGCTTGGTATGAAACCCTATCTAGTTTCCTCATTGAGAACAAGTTCTCAAGGGGGAAAATAGATAAGACTCTATTCCTTAGGGAATCTAGAGGCAAAGTCATACTTGTCCAAATATATGTAGATGACATTATATTTGGGTCTACTGAAAGCAGCCTTTGCAAAAAGTTTGCAAAACTTATGCAAGGTCAGTTTGAAATGAGTAGTATGGGAGAGCTGAAGCTTTTCTTGGGTCTCCAAGTTAAACAGACTGAAAGTGGTTTGTCCATTTGACAGTCCAAGTTCACCCTAGAACTCATAAGGAAGTATGGTATGGATTCATCCAGCACCATGAAGACTCCTATGGGGTCAAGTATGTCTCTTAGCAAGGATGATGCAGGGAAACCTGTGGATGAAACCTTGTATAGAGGGATAGTTGGCTCCCTATTGTACTTAACTGCTAGTAGACCAGACATCATGTATGCTACATGTGTTTGTGCCAGGTATCAAGCCTGCCCCAAAGAGTCTCACTTGACTGCAGTCAAGAGAATTTTGAGATATCTAAAGGGCACTCCCTATCTAGGCCTCTGGTACCCTAGGAATGGAGACTTTGATCTAACAGGATATTCAGATGCAGACTTTGCAGGATGCAAAGAGGATAGAAAGAGCACTACTGGAACCTGTCAATTCCTAGGTGGAAGACTAATTTCATGGAGCAGCAAAAAGCAGACTAGTGTGGCTATCTCCACAGCTGAGTCAAAGTATGTGGCTGCAGGAAGTTGCTGTGCTCAACTTCTATGGATTAAACATCAGCTAGAAGACTATGGATTTCAGGTAAGTAGAACTCCACTTTACTGTGATTCTACAAGTGCTATTTCAATAGCTAAAAACCCTGTATCATATAGTAGGACAAAACATATTGAAATTAAATATCACTTTCTTAGGGAACATGTAGAAAGAAATGATATTGTACTTGAATATGTTAAAACAGATGAACAAATAGCTGATATGTTTACTAAGCCACTAGAAGAAGCTAAGTTCAATAGATTCAAAATTGAACTAGGAATGATCAACTTAGACTAAGTTTACAGAACTAGAAAATTGACTAAGTAAAAAGGAGTCGACACATAGACAAGTCTATGTCGACATAGAATAGTAGTGTCGACACTTCAGGAAAAAGGTGTCGACACATCTAGGGTGTTGGTGTCGACACTTCAGAATGTTAGTGTCGACACATGACAAGTAGGTGTCGACACATCTAATATGGTGTCGACACTTTTGTTTTACTCGGAATTTTTCTAAGTAAAGTCTCGATAATGTGTCGAGTTATGTTGTGTCGACACATAATCAAGTGTCGACACATAAAATCTGTTGACTAAACTTGTGTCGACGCATATGTGTCGAGACATTATAAGTCAGTGTCGACACTTATTGCCAGTGTCGACACATGTTAAGCTAGCTGTCCCGCCTGTTCAGCTTCAAAATCAGAAAGGTATAAATAGGGTTCTGTCTCTAATTGTCGACACGCTTTCAAAGTTTCGAGACCAAAACTATTGTGTCGACATTTCTCTTTTCTCAAGACTAATTCTCCAAACCCTAATGGCTCCCAAGCTCGAGGAGAACGTTAACGAAGGCTATGAACTTGTGCGCGGCGCGTTCAATGATGGAGATCAAGAAATTCAATCTGTGGTAACCCTAGTCAGCGATTCTGGACTAGAATATTTGGTTTCAGAACCAACCAAGATCTGGAAGAAGGAAGTTCTTGAATTCCTTACTGGAGCTACAGTTGATGACTCTGGATATAGAATCAAATCCAGAGTGCATGGATCCAAAGTCAAGGTCTCACCAAAAAGTCTGAGGAAGGTACTCCAGCTACCTAAGACTCAAGATGAAGAAGAAGTTTCTACATCCAAGACCAGGGAAGCTCTTACCTAGTGTGGACTTGATCCAAAGCTGAAAATAGGTTCTGTCTTTAACAGGAAAGGCATGAACAGTCAAGGAAAATTCCTGTCTGAAATTGTGGGAAAGGTCATTCTCAGTAAGCCTGGAGGGCATGACAGGGTGTCAGCCTCAATGTTCAATGTCATGACAAGAATTATCTTCACCATAAGAACAGATTGGTCAATGGTAATCTATGAGAAGATCAAGGAAAGTCTGAAGAAGCCCAATTTGGGCAGAATTATAAGTCTCTACCTGGCTGGTACAATACCAGAGGTAATGAGCACAGCTGCTAGAAGCAAGATCAATCATATGAGAAAGATGGATTCTAGGATATTTTCTAGGTGGGAAAGGGTGTTGTCAAAGGACATGCCTACCCCTGAGAATCCAGTTTCTGAGAAAGTTACTCCTCCCAGGAAGAAGAGAAAGACTGCTGCTGTGACACAAGAGTCCTCCAGCAGTTCTGATAGTGAAGAACAGGTTGTTTTCACACCTGATGACCATGAAGAAGTGGCTGCAGAGAAGACTCCTGCTCCTCAAGATGTAGCTGAGATCCAGGGGGAGCTGCCTCCAGCTAGCCCCATCCATAGGTATCACAGCCAGGGGGAGCTTCCAGTTGTAGAAGAATCATCTACTCTGGACAGTGAGCAAGCCACCATCATTATCCAAGAGGTACTCACTGACTTAAAAACTTTAGACTATATTATAGAAGATGCTAATTTGTCCGATGTCCATCAGCAAACTCAGCTAGACAAACAAGTTCCAGATGTTGTTCTAGAAGACAAATCTGCTGAACAAGTAGTGGTACCTGAGTCAGTGGTTGAAGAACAAAGACTATCTCCAGCTCCATCCCCTCATGAATATACAATGGAAGATTTGTTTCTGAATTTAGATCAAGAGGATTTTGACATGGACAAGGTTGCTGAAGACAAGAGTGCTGCTGCTGAGGGGGAGCACATGGAAGTTCTGGAAGAGCCTATTAGGCTGGAAACTGAGAAAGCAACTGCTGCAAAGGCTGACTTTGATAAAATATTCCAAGCTGAGATTACTGCTGTCAAAACTGCCATACAAAATTCCCAGAACGCAATCTCTGAACAACTTACAAAGCTTAGACCTTATTTTAAAGATGGAATCAGGTACTTGGATGGTCAAATCCGATTCCAGAAGGATGATGTAAGAGATCATGTTGCCCAAGAAGTCATAAAGGGGGAGAGAGTGTTAGTCAAGGCTAGTTCTGAACATGCTAAGTGGATATCCAATTCCATCAGGGCTACACTTGGATATCCTCCCCTGTGTGATGACAATGAAGTTGCTGAATCTGGACTGAACCCTGCATATTTTGGAGGTGAGCCACAAGAAGTAGCTCAAGTCATTTATCCACCTCCAAATTTTGAAATGATTCAAGCAGAGGTGAGCACAATGTATAGCCCACCTGAGGGCAAGGACAATGTCCATTTAGAAAAGGTTGTTCAACCTATCACAGCAGCTATGCAAGAGGCCTTAGACAAAGAAGAAGAGGCAAGGTTGTCAAAGAAGAGGTTTAGGGAACAAGCTGAACTAAAGCCAGACTTTGAACAATGGAGTCCTACCTCTAGAAACATAATTCTTACTGCCTGGAAAGCTGCTAAAGACAACACTACTGATAGAAACAAGTGGTTCTCTGAAGCAGAATGGAGGAAGCATGAGATCAGGCAAGAAGCCATTGTTCAGCACAGAAGGAAGGCTAAGATGGGAAAGCTACCTCCTACAGCTGTGGAGCCTAGCAAGTACTTCCCCAAGCCATACCACTATTTTGAGAGACAGAAAATCAAGGCTGAAGAACAAAATAAGAAGGACTCAAAAGGCAAGAAGCCTGCTGATGCTGAGCCTACTGCTGCTGCTGCTGTCAAGGCTAAAGTCAAATCTGGCAAAGGAATTGTTATCCAAGAACCTGATCAGAAATAGATTAGGAATTAATTTGAAGATTGTTGTAATCTTTTGTATGAGAAACATTTTTGTACATCATCAAAGATGTATTAGAAAAATGTTAGCACAATTTATAATAAATATATTTTCATGATTGTTCTGAGTATGTGTCTATTTCTTGTTCATTCTGCAATGTTGAATGTGTATATGTGTGAAGTTTTACATGTTCATGTTAACCCTGCTGATTATAATCTGCTTTACATCATTTTGTAATTTTTAATTATGGATGGTGTATATCATTGACTAAGGGTTATGACTTCTCCAAATAGGGGGAGATTGTTGGGTACATTGGTCAAATGTACCTGATTTGAAGAAGCCTCACCCATCTCAATGATATACATCATAATGTATTTGATGTATGTTTGAGTTACTTGTGCAGGTTAAGAAATCACTGGACTGAAGCAAAAAGTTTCTAAGTCCATGTGTTGACACCCAGAGGGAAAGTGTCGACACTTAAGTAAGCCTGTGTCGACACCCAGACAAGCAGTGTCGACACTTGGAGTCATTGTGTCGACACCTGGGATGCAGAGTCGACACCAGACAGAAAGAGTCGACACTTGGAGCTGTGTCGACACTCAGTGAAGGAAAGTGCAGACAGAAAGTGTCGACACAAGGAGCTGTGTCGACACCCAGCAAGGCTGTGTCTACACCAGAAAGTGTCGACACTTGGAGCTGTGTCGACACTCAACAAAAGTCTGCAGAGTCTAAGTACAAGTGTCGACACTCAACACAATGTGTCGACACTATGCAGAAGAGTCAGCACTTGAAGTAAGTGTCGACACTCAACACAATGTGTCGACACTATGCATAAGAGTCAACATTGGAAGTATGTGTCGACACTAAAGGAATGTGTCGACACTCAGCTGAAGTCTCAACGACAAGAAGGTGTGTCGACACAAGGAGCTGTGTCGACACTCAGCAAGATTCAACATAGAAGACTATGTGTCGACACCAAGAAGCAGTGTCGACACTAGACAGATTCAACACAAGAAGTTGTGTCGACACAAAGGAGATGTGTCGACACTTAGAAGATACAGCATAAGCTAGAAGAACAAGTACTTGTGTCGACACTCAATTTCAGTGTCGACACATGCAGAAGAATCTGTGTCGAGACATACAAGGAATTGTGTCGACACCTTGTAGACTTGTGTCGACACTTATACAACATGTGTCGACACTTGAACTATAAGTGTCGACACTTAAAGACAGAAAGTCTCGACACTTATAAACAGTTAGAGATTTTCAAGAAGTGACTGGTTGACATGACAGCTGCTGATCCAGCCGGTCTACAGCAACTGTCAGAGATGTCAGAAGTCAGTTATGAACCGGACCAGCCGGTTACCATGAAGAAGGGCTATAAATAGGCACTCACAGTTTACAGAAAGAGGAGTGAGAATAATTAAAAATAATTGATCAGATTATTCAAGTAATCAGAAAAGTGGTACACAGAGTATCAACACAAGAAGATCTTGCAGTCCAACTGCCGATCTAAGAAGTTGGAGAGAGAGGGCTCCTTCCAAGAAATCAGCCTCAGGAACTAGGCTGAGAAGAAGGATTCAGAATCAATTCTGGATCTTAAGTAGCAGAGGTCAAGGAACAACTGCAGAGGATTCAGCCTTTTTCAGTTCTACTCAAGAAGCTTTGAAGAAAGCTAAGTCAGGGTGAATCCAGCTGAGTTCTTCCAAGAACTCATCAAGAATCTCTCAACTCCCCTCCTGTAATTCTGAGTTGTAGAGTCATTATCTGTATTACATTTGTAACTTGTAAGATCCATTGGATCTGAGTGATTGTAAGCCTATATTTATAAAGGCTGAGGGTAGGGCTTGTTAGCCTGAGTGTAGGAGATATAGATCTCTGAGTGTAGGCCTTGGATTGGCTTAGTGTAGGCCTTGATTGGCTGAGTGTAGGCTTTGGGATAAAGCTGAGTGTAAGGCTTTGGGCCTGAGGTAGGAACCAATTTGGGTTCTAAGACAGTGGAGAAGTTAGGCCGAATCTAGTACACTGCTAGATAGGCGAAGGGGGAAAGTGGATGTACCCATATCTTGGGGAACCACTATAAAACACTGTGTGCTGTGCTGTGTTTGTGCTGTGGATGATCTGTGTTTGTTTGATTATTGCTGATTGCTGTAATAAACTAGTTAGAAATCTGTGATATAACTGTTTGGCTGCCAACAAAGATAGAAAAGGATTAGGTCACCTATTCACCCCCCCCCCTCTAGGTGTTTAGGTACCATATCTTTCAGCAGGCTCTCCCTCATGATCATCTGGAGTGAAGACAACCTGTTCTTCACTATCAATATCACTAGTGGACTCTTGTACCACTTGTACAGTCTTTCTCTTCTTCTTTGGAGGAATTTCTTTTTCAGATACTGGCTTCTCAGGGGTTGACAGTTCCTTAGACAACACCCTGTCCCATCTAGAAAAGATCCTTTGATCCATCTTCCTCATGTGATTGATCTTACTTCCAGCAGCGTTGCTCATTACCTCTGGTATTGTACCAGCTAGGTAGAGACTTATAATTCTGCCCAGATTAGGCTTCTTCAAGCTCTCCTTGATCTTGTCAAAAACCACAATTGACCAGTCTGTTTTCAGAGTGAATATGATTCTAGTCATAATTCCAAACATAGAGGCAGACACCCTGTCATGCCCTCCAGGCTTACTGAGAATAACCTTGCCCACAATCTCAGACATGAATTTTCCTTGACTGTTCATGCCTTTCCTGTTAAAGACAGATCCTATCTTCATCTTTGGATCAAGTCCACACCAGGTTAAAGCTTCCCTGGTCTTGGAAGCAGTAACCTCCTCTTCATCTTGTGTTTTGGGTAGCTGGAGTACCTTCCTCAGACTTTTTGGAGAAATCTTGACCTTAGATCCATGAACTCTGGATTTGATTCGGTAACCAGATTCATCTACAGCAGCTCCATTAAGGAATTCAAGAACTTCCTTTTTCCAAATCTTTGTTGGTTCTGAAACCAAGTATTCTAGTCCAGAATTGGTGACTAGGGTTACCACCGACTGGATTTCTTGATCAGCTTCATCGAACGCGCCGCGCACTAGCTCATAGCCCTCGTTAACGTTCTCCTCAAGCTTAGGAGCCATTAGGGTTTGGAGAATTAGTCTTGAGTAAAGAGAGGTGTCGACACAGTAGTTTTGGTCCCGAAACTTTGAAAGCGTGTCGACAAACAAAGACAGAACCCTATATATACCTTTCTGATTTTGAAGTTGAACAGGCGGGACAGCTAGCTTAACATGTGTCGATACTGGCAATAAGTGTCGACACTGACTTATAATGTCTCGACACATATGTGTCGACACAAGTGTAGTCAACAGATATTATGTGTCGAAACTTGGTTATGTGTCGACACAACATATCTCGACACATAGTCGAGACTTTACTTAGAAAATTCTGAGTAAAACTTAAGTGTCGACACCATATTGGATGTGTCGACACCTACTTGACATGTGTCGACACTAACATTCTGAAGTGTCGACACCAACATCCTAGATGTGTCGACACCTTTCTCCTGAAGTGTCGACACCACTATTCTGTGTCGACATAGACTTGTCTATGTGTCGACACCTTTATACTTAGCCAATTTTCTATTCTGTAAACTTAGTCTAAGTTTATCATTTCTGGTTCAATTTTGAATCTATTGAACTTAGCTTCTTCTAGTGGCTTAGTAAACATATCTGCTATTTGTTCATCTGTTTTAACATATTCAAGTGAAATATCTTCTCTTTCTACATGTTCTCTAAGAAAGTGATATTTAATCTCAATATGTTTTGTTCTACTATGAGATACAGGGTTATTAGCTATTGAAATAGCACTTGTAGAATCACAGTAAAGTGGAGTTCTACTTACCTGAAATCCATAGTCCTCTAGCTGATGTTGAATCCACAGAAGTTGAGCACAGCAACTTCCTGCAGCCACATACTCTGACTCAGCTGTGGAGATAGCCACACTAGTCTGCTTCTTGCTACTCCATGAAATTAGTCTCCCACCTAGGAATTGACAGGTTCCAGTAGTGCTCTTTCTATCCTCTTTGCATCCTGCAAAGTCTGCATCTTAATAACCTGTTAGATCAAAGTCTCCATTCCTAGGGTACCAGAGGCCTAGATAGGGAGTGCCCTTTAGATATCTCAATATTCTCTTGACTGCAGTCAAGTGAGACTCTTTAGGGCAGGCTTGATACCTGGCACAAACACATGTAGCATACATGATGTCTGGTCTACTAGCAGTCAAGTATAATAGGGAGCCAACTATCCCTCTATACAAGATTTCATCTACAGGTTTCCCTGCATCATCCTTGCTAAGAGACATACTTGACTCCATAGGAGTCTTCATGGTACTGGATGAATCCATACCATACTTCCTTATGAGTTCTAGGGTGAACTTTGACTGACAAATGGACAAACCACTCTCAGTCTGTTTAACTTGGAGACCCAAGAAAAACTTCAGCTCTCCCATACTACTCATTTCAAACTGACCTTGCATAAGTTTTGCAAACTTTTTGCAAAGGCTGCTTTCAGTAGACCCAAATATAATGTCATCTACATATATTTGGACAAGTATGACTTTGCCTCTAGATTCCCTAAGGAATAGAGTCTTATCTATTTTCCCCCTTGAGAATTTGTTCTCAATGAGGAAACTCGATAGGGTTTCATACCAAGCCCTAGGGGCTTGCTTTAACCCATATAAAGCTTTCCTAAGTCTATAGACATGATGAGGTAGAGTTGGATCAACAAAACCTGAAGGCTGCTCCACATAGACTTCTTCCTTAAGATTACCATTTAAGAATGCTGACTTGACATCCATCTGGTAAACCTTGAATCCTTGATAGGTTGCATAGGCCAAGAACATTCTTATGGCTTCTAGTCTGGCTACTAGAGCAAAGGTTTGATCAAAATCAATACCTTCTTCTTGCATATATCCTTTAGCAACCAGTCTAGCTTTATTCTTAATGATGACTGTAAGACCCCCCCTCCCCCTTACCAAGGAGGGCAACCGGATCTTATGCCCAGAACCGCCGTCTTACGGTGGCACTAACTCACGGGTTAGTCGACACCGCAACACGCCGATTCTGCCGGCTAGTACGATCATTAACCTGTAGGCCAACATGAGAAGAAAGAAGTAAACTATATATAAGAACCATCAGTCCACAAGTCACAGTACAATCATGTAAAGAAATGAATAGTACAATAGTCCACAATAGAGTACAAATGAAAGAGTAAAAAGGGCTTATGCCCAGTACATCAAATCTCTCTCTCACAAAATCATAAATGCGGAAGCTACACTAGAACATCAAGACTCGTCCCACCTGAGGACGCATAGTAGTGGTAGTAGCCTGCTGAAGTGGTATCTGCTCCTCATATCCTGCCTCCTCGACGTGCTGGTGCTCCATCTCCACGGGCTCCTAAAAATAGTTGGTCACCGACCATTAGTCAAAAGACTAAGTCGTTTCCTCCGCACCTCGCCCCGCAGCTCCTAGGCACCGAGCGGGAGGACGAAGCGGAGGACAACAAGGGGTAGCAAAATGGAAGCAGGTGACAATATCTATCTAGAGTGGTACTAAGTAATGAAATTCTACTCTAGCAATGCTAAGTACAGTACAAGTAGTAAGTAAGAGCGGTGTAGTAAAGGAAAGTAAAGAAACAGCAGTGTGAACAAGTAAATAAGCTAAGCTACTACTAAGCTATCATCACAAACGTACCCTAACTTATATAAATGCACATACAAATATATAAGTTAGGGTTTCCAGGAAATTTAACTTATCATATAAAAGAGCCCATACTAATTTATATGATAAGGATCTATGAAGCGTATGACCTAATATGAATGAATGATATGATGCAATTTTATGCGCAGGCAAGTGCAACTCACACACAACGACTCTGTGATCACAGACCTTTAGTTTCCACTTTTTGAGAGCTAGCATCACTCTCGGGTACGACCGTTGTGGCTACGGCAGCAGCGGAGCGGGCGTCTCCGCTTCTAGACCGGTATGCACACTACCAAGCCTTAGACCCCTCTCATACGCCTCTGTACACGTCCAAGGTGCACTCTAGAGTCTCGCGTACGTACTTTGCTGACAAACCCGTCAGTCTTGTTGGGTCGGATGTGTGTTATCGGGGGTCGTCCTCCAGACCGCAGTGTAAAACAACCCACTGGCCCCTCTAACTCCCACAACCGCCTGGTGCACCGTACTGCCATCGGTGTGACGAACGGCCAGTACCGCATGCCTCGCCACGATATTTATGCACATGCAAGTAATTCATACCGAGCCTTCCGCTCGCAGGACCAAAACCCGTCCTGAATCCCTCAAACCCAAACCCGGGTGAGAACGCACATCAGTGCCTTTATACCAACTCCCTCCAACCCCAAACGGGTGAGAACGCACATCAGTGCCTTTATACCAACTCCCTCCAACCCTAGACGGGTGAGCATATATCATAAATCTCTCCAAACCCCACACGGGCGAGAAGGTACAACAATGTCCTAACCTATTAAGCTACTCTTGTCTACGGTTTATTATACTTAGAGATTTAAGGTTAATCCCAGGACTGCCCCCGGTATTCCCTGTGAAGGGCTCTCAAGGGGCACTAGGAACTGTGTTGGGATTACGCCCAGCGTTCCCTTTCGCAAGGATACTTATTTTAGTTGATGACTACCCATGTATCTCCCCAGCTCTCCTTATTGCTTTAGTATAACCCTAGTGACTTAAGGTATTATCGGGAAACCGACGGTCTTCCGCCGATCCCCGCTCTAGTTGCTAGCTAAGACTTGCACTTTTAATCCCTCACTAAGACAACTCTACCCACCAGGTTACTCATGTTGAACTCTCTCTTATTTCTGCCGATAATCAATACCCTGGTAATCCCCTAAGGCAAGACCTATTTGTGTTATATGCAGACCATGACCTATGGTTACCCTAGAAATGTGATCTTCCAAACCTTAAGGCATCTTGCCCTTAAATATTTATCCTAAGGTGTTATGGACTAAGGGAACTACCCTAGGAATTCTCGTAATTTTCCTTGGTCAAATAGTCCTTTAATTAATTCTTTTAATTTAAATGTTAGGTCACTTTACACATAAAGTAGCTTGATTAAGTATCCACTGACCTAGGGAATTTTTCCTGAGATGTATATTGACAAAATATTGCTGCCTACAGAATTTCATAATTTTACTTAAAGTATTTATTATCATTTTCAATTTAATATCAATTCCACACAAATTCCATTTTCCAAATGATGTATAGGCATTATGTACTCAAAAATTCCAGAAAAATTACAAAGCTTTTAGGACACTAATTTATGACTATTGGCAGAGAATCATCAACATTCATTGTAAGATGGCCTATAGGATTCCATTATAAGATATTTACCAAAATGCCATTGTACTAACTTAACACAAATAATTCATCCATTAAATTCTGAGAAATTTATGCAAGACTAATAATAACATTTTATAACAATAGAATAAATTCCAAATTTTTCAGAAGTATATATCCATCATTTCAAGAATTTACAAGATAAGGGTAAAATGGGGAATTTAGGGTATCTACTCCAAACGTTCTTCAAAACAGAGAAATCATATTTTGCCTAAGTCCAATGTGATCTCATCTATGCCTTGGCAAAATTGTTTGAGTTTGTACTTGAAAAAACCCTATTTTCCAATTTTATTTCCAAAATAGCTATATTTAAAATAAATTCCAATAAATATAATTTGATTCCAAAAATTCCATTATTAATTTGAGGGATGAAATTTACCCTAATGAACCACTATAAATAATTTCATGACCCTTGCATGTCACCATTGGGCTAAATACAGCAATTTGCATTTTTGCTATTTGCACACCAAGGCTTAACATAGGCTAGCACATGCAAGTGGATTCTCCAACATGCAGTGAACCCAAGGTGCTGAAAATTTCATCATGCATCAGGGATGACCCCACTGACCTACCACCAAAGTTTGGGGCCATGGGGAGGAGTAGAACTCCATATATGTCATTTATTTATATTTTGATATTTTACCAAAAACTATAGGAAAATATTCTCTAAAAATTCCTAAATTTTGGCAGGAGCTAAGTATGTCCTAGTCATGCATGTGCCCAAAATGTGGGGCCATGGTGACTAATATTGTGACCAGGGCATCCAATTTAATTTCTGCCCTACTCTAGGACCAGTCCTAGGAGAAATGTCCTACAGGACTGTACACTACACCAAAATGTATGTTTAGGGTGGCATATTAAAGTTAAGACCATAGGCTACATTTTTCATTACGGGGATAAGTTCTGGAAATGCATCTAAGAGGCCTAAATTTAACATGCATAGTGACTGAAAAAGTGTGATAGAATCATACACTATTTATCAATAATTAAATTAAATCATTTTTTTCTGTAGCACGAATCTTAAAGTAAAACCGACGGGATCTGGTCATCGTCCCCGATGATTTAACGGCCACGATTTAATATTCCTGGACGAGGTTGGCTGGACTTTTCCGGCCAGCTGAGCCACCACCACCGCCGGCGGATATCGCCACCACCTTCGTTAAGGTGGGGGCTAGCGTTTCCCGGCGGTGGGGCCGCCGGAGTTGGCTCCTCCGGCGAACCCGAGCAAGAAAAGAAATGCTCGATTTTCACCATTTCCTCTCATGGCATCGGGCTCGATTGAGCCCGATATCTCCCTAGATCGATCTAGAAAGTTAGTACGGGAAGAGGTGAGGTGAAACGCACCTGAATCGAGGCTTGGCTGCGGGTCAGGAGGCGGTTTGCCGTGGTGGTGGTGCGTCGGCGAGCTCCACCCCGAAAGCTCAATTCTCCACCGTTCTCCATGATTAAGCAGTCGAATTTCACTCCTCTCGGCCTTCTGAAGCTAATGGTGAGCTCTGTTTGGACTGAGGTGGGCTATAAGTGGAGTTAACTCCAATGTTAGCTCGGTTTTGAGCTTTGGAGGTTTCACCCAGCTGCCATGTGGCTCACAGCCCTGGTATTCTGTTGGAAATGAATAGGGGAGGTCGGCCACCTGGTTTTGGGCAGCCAAAACCAGCTGATGGGGTGGCCATGTGGCCATTATTCCCTTCATTCCCCTTTCTCTCTCCTCTTCTCCTAAAAATCCCAATTTTACCCCTTTGTATGTAATCTCTCTCCTAATTTAGAGGGGTAGGACTGGTCTTGTTCACTTAGGCTGACTATGGGCCAATTTTGGTGGGCTTGGTCCAAGGGGAAATGGCTTGGCCTTCATTTCACTCTTTAGGTCAATTTGTTGACCAAATTGACTTTTAGGGTTGACTGGTCAACCATGGTGGGTGGACTGACCCCACTTGGTGGAAATAGGTCTAGTGGCAGCACCCAACTTGGTTTGGGTCAAGGGGGTGCCCCACTTAGGTTAATTAGGCCTATGAGTGTGGGTTTGACCAAATTGAGCCCAAGGTTGACTTTGGTCAATTGGGGTCAAAATGTTGACCCAGTGACATACCCTAGGGTCCACTTAGATTGTTTTTAGGGTTAGGGCAATGTGGTGGGGTCATGGTGTGGCTAGGGTCCCCACTTAGGCTAGTTTGACCTAGTTTGACTATGGTCTTATAGTGGGCCCCACATGGCTACCACCCACTTCCTAGGGTCAAACTTAGTTGATCTCCTTAAGTCTCACCCATGCCTAACCCAATCTAAGTTGAGGGGTCCAGAAGTAACATGGGATGTTATAAATTCCAATAAACAAGAAAATAATTTCGTCCCCGAAATTTAAGTTCGGGTCTACGGGGTTCTATTTGCAAGAATCATCAAGAAATTAAAGACATAACTTAAATGTACCTGATGCGAATAGCTCCGGCTGTTGTTCCAGCATCAGATCCCTCGGCTCCCAAGTGTGCTCCTCCCGTCCATGGTTGGACCACAGCACCTTCATAAGAGGGACCTTCTTCTTCCGCAACACTCGGATGGCTGTATCGTCAATCCGGATCGGCTCCAATTTCACTGATCTGTCAGGCTCTACCGGTCCGGCTGTAGTAGTAATGTGCTGCTCCGGCCGAAGGAGAGCTCTTCGCAAGGAAGAGACATGAAAGACGTCATGTAATGCACCCAACTCCGGTGGCAGCTGCAGTCGGTAAGCCAAGGGGCCGATCCGCTCCAGGATCAGGTAGGGCCCCATGTATCGTGGACTGAGCTTCTTGTGCCTCCGCACCCGAGAAACACCATGTACTGGACGTATCTTCAAGAATACCCTGTCTCCAACCTGGAACTCCACCTTCCGGTGCCGAGCATCATAATACTTTGCCTGCCTGCTCTGGGCCTCCAGTAGCCGATCCCTGATCAATCGAATCTGAGCCTCAGTGTCCTCTATATAATCAGATCCCAGAGCCCTGGTATCCACATCCTGAACCCATGACAGCGGTGTCCGGCATCTCCTCCCATAAAGCGCCTCGTATGGAGCCATCCTGATGCTAGCCTGGTGGCTGTTATTATACGAGAACTCAATCAATGGCAGCAGCCTCTCCCAAGGCCTCCCCGTATCCAATATGCATAATCTGAGCAGGTCCTCCATGGTTCGGATGGTCCGCTCGGTCTGTCCGTCGGTCTGCGGGTGGAAGGCGATACTAAAAGTAAGCCGAGATCCAAAGTAAGCATGTACGGCCCTCCACTCGCTCGAGGTGAACCGACCATCACGGTCCGAAACAATGGTCCTGGGGATGCCATGATATCTGACGTACTGCTCCACAAATAATCTCACCAGAACTGCAACTGGGGCATCCTTCCGAACTGGAATAAACCGCGCTACTTTGGTCAATCTGTCCACTATAACCCATATAGAATCATGCCCAAAGTGGGAGCGAGGCAATCCGTGTAAAAAGTCCATAGCAATGTCCTCGAACTTCCACTCTGGAACTGGCAGTGGCTGTAGTAAACCTCCCGGGCTCTTGCATTCCGCCTTCACACGCTGGCAGGTCTCGCAATGGGTCACAAAATCCGTGATCTCCCTCTTCATCCCGGGCCAATACATAGATCTCCGCAAATCTGCCCACATCTTGGTGATGCCGGGGTGCACTGAATATCTCGAGCAATGTGCCTCTCGGAGTATGTCCTCCCGGATACTGCCTCCTGCTGGTATGTAGATGCGTCCCCGGAACCTAAGAAGATCATCCTGTAGCATGTAGTCCTCGACCCTGCCCCTCTCTAAGGCACTGAAAATCGGCTGTAACGCAGCATCCAGCCTCTGATGTGCTCGGATGCGCTCCTGTATATCATCGCCGCTGATCTCTGAGCTCAAATACTCTCTATAAACAACTGGCTCAGTCTCGGACACCATGGTAATGTACATGTCCTCCATCATCTGTAGCAGCCCTATAGACATCAATCAGGGCTCCGGTCCAGAAGTGCCGGCCCTCCTGCTCAAAGCATCCGCAACCGTGTTTGCTTTCCCCGGGTGATAGTGGATCTTGTAGTCATAATCACAGAGGAACTCCAGCCACCTCCTCTGTCTCAGGTTTAGGTCCTTCTGCGTATCAATATACTTGAGATTCTTGTGATCTGAAAAGATGTCACAATGAATCCCGTATAAATAATGTCTCCATATCTTTAGGGTGAAAACCACAGCCCCGAGCTCTAGATCATGTACTGGATAGTTATGCTCATGCTTCTTCAACTGTCTCGAAGCATAAGCAATAACGTGTCCATGCTGCATCAGGACTGCACCCATCCCCTGATAAGAGGCGTCCGTGTAGATCTGGAATCCTTCGCTCCCGGATGGAAGCGCAAGGATGGGGGATGAGATGAGTCGGTCCTTCAGCTCCTGAAAAGCCGTCTCACACCGCTCTGACCAAACAAAATCTGCATCCTTCTTCGTCAAGGACGTGAGGGGGAGTGCTATCCTCGAGAACCCCTCCACGAACTTGCGGTAATAGCCTGCTAGTCCCAAGAAACTGCGGATGTCAGACGCGGTCTTCGGCCGTGGCCAATCCCTCACCGTCTCTATCTTGGCTGGGTCCACAGCTAACCCAGCCCCACTGATCGTGTGCCCCAGGAATGCCACCTCATGCAACCAGAACTGGCACTTTGAAAATTTTGCATACATCTGGGTCTCCCTCAGCCTCTGCAAGACCTGTGCCAAGTGCTCCGTATGCTCCTCCTGAGTCCGATAATATATAAGGATGTCGTCGATGAACACAATCACGAAGCGGTCTAAGAAAGGCACGAATACACGGTTCATTAGACTCATGAATGCAGCAGGAGCATTCGTGAGCCCAAAAGGCATCACCGTGAACTCGTATAGTCCATAGCGCGAACTGAATGCCGTCTTCGGTATGTCCTCTTCCCTGATACGGAGCTGATAGTAGCTGGATCACAAATCTAACTTGGAGAACCAGAATGCTCCCTGTAGCTGGTCAAATAACTCATCTATCCGAGGCAGAGGATAGGTGTTGCGGACCGTCAACCGGTTCAGCTCCCGGTAATCTATACATAATCGCAGTGATCCGTCCTTCTTCTTCACAAAGAGAACTGGCGCTCCCCATGACGATGAACTAGGCCGCACAAATCCTGACTCGACTAGCTCCTGTAGTTGAGTCCTGAACTCTGCTAACTCCCTAGGAGCCATCCTGTAGGGTGCCCTGGACACCGGCCTCGCTCCCGGTACTAGCTGAATCCTGAAATCCAAGTCTCTAGCAGGTGGTAGCCCGGGCAATTGTTGAATTCTGTGAAGTGAAAGTGGGTGAATGGAAGGCTTGGGAAACCTATCCGCGCGGACTACGCGGACTGGGTTGGCGGACTGCTAGGTCGGCAGGGATGTTGCAGGCGGTTTGCTCTGTGGCGGCCTGGGCGGTCTGTTCGCGCGGACTGCGCGGACAGCAGCGGCGGTCTGACAGGCCAGTGTATGCTCAGCAGGCGGTTTACTCCCAGGAAGTAACCGGGCGGATAGGAATGTTATCTGCGGAGTCCGGCTTGAAGCGGACTGAAGAACTGGAGCTCGGCAGACCGGTTTGGCAGATGCCTTGGTCTTGCTCTAGTGAAGCGGCAAGTGGAAGCCGCGGAGACCGCCGCTCAGCGCGGACAGGAACTGGAGGTCGCCCGGTATGGCGGGCTAGATCCAGTGTCCGCCTGTAAGTGCGGACTGGCCCTTGCGGCCAGTGGGCTGGACTTGGTGGGAATTGAACCAAGTCCAGGAGGCTCAGTCCGGGGAAGATCGCGCAGTGGAGCGCGGGCTGGTTTCTCAGTCCGCCAAGCGTAGTAGAAGTGCAGTTGCCTTGTTTGCTAGCTTGGGGAAATGCGGACTGGAGAATTGCTTGTGCAGGAGCGTGCGGACTGGAGCCGGAGTCCGCTGAGTCCGGTTGAGCCTTGTGATGAGGTTATGGACTCAGGGAAGCGGACTAGAGTTCGTTGTATACGCGAACTGGGGTCTGCTGTTAGCGGACTGGATTGGCGTGTCCGCTAAGTCCGGAGGTGCCTTGGTGTTGAGGTAATGGACTTGGGAGATGCGGACGAAAGCCGGGTGTCCGCTGAGTCCGGCAGGTGCCTTGGTGGCGTGGCTGCGGGCTCGGGGTTTGCGGGCTGATGCCTTGTCCGCAGATTGGCGGACACGGCTTTTGTGGAGTCCGGCTGTGGTGGTCCTGGCATGGTCTCTGGCGGCAAGGCGGGCTGGATATTGGAGTCCGGCCTTGGAGAAGCTAGGGCGGACTGGCTTTCTGCACAGGGCGGCGAACTGGCATGTGTGTCCGCGGGCTGGCGGACACATAAGTTCTTGCTGCGGGATGTGGCGGTGATCCTATCGACTAGGGCGGTGACCATACTCATCGTCGTGCCTATAAATAGGACCCATGTCACATCAGGAATGGGACCTAGATCGAAGTAAGTGAACAGTAATTGAGCTCGTGTAAGTTGTTGCGGTCTGGACTTTGTGTCCGCGCGGATAGAGGGTTGACCCGGTTGTGCTGTGCAGGTTGTGCGGATAGCGCTGGAAGCCAGGACTTGGCGCTGATTGCGGTCAGGGACAGTGCGGACTCTGCGGTTAAGCAACAGGCGGTAAACAGCAGGTCGCGGATAGCGACCAGGCGGTCTTCTCTTTGGCAACTTGGTTCGGGGTTCAGGAAGTCGCCTGCTTCAGGCGGACTGTTCCATTCGGTGGCGCAGCTTGTGCGGTCTGGCGGCGTGCAGACCGGCGGTGAAGAGCTAAGCATTGGAGTAAGGGTGAGTCCGTGCGGCTTGGGTTGCGGTCTGGCGACCTGGCGGACTGAGCGGACTCCACAGCAGTAGGTCGGCGGCTTGTTGATTGAGTCCGCGCGGCTTGTTATTTGTTCTTGTCTTTGTAACTGTCTCTGCTCTCCCGGTGTTGGGTTTTGGTGAAGCATGTCTCGCCATGTATGTCTCGCCTTGTAAAGAAGTTTGCTCTTGATCAATAAAGAAGCTTGTGCTGCATGTGTTGCTGGTTGTTACTGCTTTGTTGAGATAACCACTGTTAACTCCACGATCCGGGAAAACTTTCAACATATAAGTGGGCGTATTCTCCTTCGGTTTGTTGAGTTTTCAGCAGGGTATCCAAGGGGGCGTCTGCGGTTTGTTGAATTTTAACATGGTATCAGAGCCAGGTTGTTGGAGTGGTCAAGCAGTGCTCAATGGAAGTAGTTGCTCGTCTGTCGAGGAAACCAGTGGTAGAACCATGGCAGTGGAGGATGCAAGTTGTCTTGGTATTGATCGTCTTACAGAGATGAACTGTGAACGGTGGAAGTCCTGTATGAAGAGCTTTCTTCTTGGCGAGGACCTTTGGGAGGTTGTATGCGGAGCAGGAAGACAAGAGGATACTGCTGGCAATGCTGAGGCGATGAGAGCTTGGAAGGAGGCAAATGCGAAAGCAGAGTCTATTCTCAAGCAGGTGATCTCATCGGAGCTCTTGGACCACATCAGTGGATGTCGGTCAGCTGCGGAGGTTTGGACTTCCCTTGATGGATTGTTCAGGAAGAAGGTGAAGGAGGTTGCTGCTGATGATGGTCCCTCTACTTCATATCAGGAAGAAAGGAGTGTTTCTCCTAGGCGTGATAGGAAGAGGAAGGAAGGACCACGGTGCTATAAATGCAAGCAGCAAGGTCATCTTCGGAAGGAGTGCAAGGTTACCTTGCTCTCGGCGAACGTTGCTCAGGTAGGGAGGAAGGAGAAGAACGTAGTTGGGACTTCAACTAGTTCTGGATCTGATCGGCTGGATGCCACTGATAGTGCAGCTATCTGGCATGAAAGACTGGGGCATGTAGGGATGGACAAGCTGAAAGCAATGGCGGAAAGAAGACTCGTAAGAGGCTTGCCTAGATTGTCATCCTATGGCGATGGTCGGGGGTGTGCGGGATGTCAGGAAAGTGGAGCCTATCGCTTCATGGTCGACAAAGCACAATCCAGGAGTAATGCACTATTGGCGGTTGTCCATTGTGCTCTGGTGGGACCGACCGTCACGGCCAGTCTTGGAGGCAGCAGGTTCATGCTGATTTTGGTTGATGACTATTCTGGGTATACTTGGGTATACTTTATGAAGACGAAGTCCAACATGGTATGCTTGTTTGTGGAGTTCAAGAAGCTTGTCGAAGGCCAGCTTGGCCGGAGGATCAAGGTGTTGAGGACAAGTTTCGGTGGTGAGTTTGCCTCAACCGAGTTCTCACGCTTTTGCAGGAAGCAAGGGATCCGGATGGAGCTTTCTTGTGGACATACTTCACAACAGGGTAGTGTTGCAGCTCGGATGATCCGTTGGTTAACGGAGACCTGCAAGTGTTGGCTTCGGAGTAAAGGCGTTCTGAAGGCTCTTTGGGCGGAGGGAATAGCCTGTGCTACTCATGTCATCAACCGGATGCCTCTTAGCCCGATCATAGTGAAGACTCCTTATGAGCTAATGTTCGGAGTGAAGCCCTCAGTGAAGCACCTTCGGGTGTTTGGATCTACCTGCTATATACATTCTCCGGGTGCTCTCAAAACAAAGCTAGTCTTTGTTGGGTATGATGAGCAGAGAAGAAGATGGAGGTGTATGGATCCTGCGACGAAGAAACTCATAGTGTCGAGAGACATTGTTTTCGATGAGTTGACGCCGTATTGGGGTAGCTCTTATGTGGAGCTAGAGATAAGCAGGTTAGATGGTGGGCTGAAGGAGGCTGCTGCTAAGGAAGTGGAGTTGCCTGAGTCACCAGGTGCTCCAGGTTGTTCTAGCTCCGGGGCAAAGGCGTCAGAGTCGGGAAGAAGGGGGAGCGATGCTCCAGGACCTTCTGGCTCAAAAGCGGTGGCTTCCTGTTCAGGAAGCAAGGGGAGCGATGTTCCAGGCAGTTCATGTTCAAGAGGGGAGTCTTCTGGTTCAGGTAGCAGGGGGAGCGTTGCTCCAGGTGCTCTTGGTTCCAGTAAGGAGGCGTCTTGTTCAGGGAACAAAGGGAGCATTATTCCGGGTTTGCCCGGGAACGGAGCTGGTTCAAAAGCAGCGGAGGTGGTTAGCCATGATCAGGTTCTTCGGAGATCGAAGAGGATCAGTAAGCCACCAGCTCGATATAGTGAAGGGAACACGGTGGACTTGGTCCCGTGTTTCCTTGTTAGCCCTCAGATCGAGCAAGGGACTTCTGGCTGTGATGACCCCACTAGAATCAAGGAGGTGGTTGACACCAAGTCTGATGAGGTGACTTCTCTCAGAGGCAACGAGGCTTGGGCTTCTGGGTCCAAGGAAGTTGGTGATACTCCTGTGATGCATGAGTGGAGGTTGAAGCTGAAGAAGGCAGAGGGAAGCATGGCTCCTTTTGGGAGATGCTGGAGGGCTCCCTCATGGTCCATGATATGCGGGGCGAGGACTATGTCTTGGACATCTCTTCGTAAATGCTATCGGAAGGACCAGGTGCAAGGTTACGGGAGCTGCTGGAGTTATTCACCACTTCTCACTTCAAGGGGGAGTGTTGAATTCTGTGAAGTGAAAGTGGGTGAATGGAAGGCTTGGGAAACCTATCCGCGCGGACTACGCGGACTGGGTTGGCGGACTGCAAGGTCGGCAGGGATGTTGCAGGCGGTTTGCTCTGTGGCAGCCTGGGCGGTCTGTTCGCGCGGACTGCGCGGACAGCAGCGGTGGTCTGACAGGCCAGTGTATGCTCAGCAGGCGGTTTACTCCCAGGAAGTAACCGGGCGGATAGGAATGTTATCCGCGGAGTCCGGCTTGAAGCGGATGATTGGCCCGCGAACAGACTCTTACTGTGGTTGGTTCGGTGAGTCGATCGCCGCGGGCTTGCTAGGGTAGGCAAGTGCACCTATCGCAAGTAGTACTCGATATTCGGGAGAATACCGAGGTCGTATTATTCCCGGGAACGGGTTGATTACCCCTACTCCTCCGAAAACACTATTATTTTACCGAAATAGAAGTTGAGGGTTTTAAGTAAAATAGGAACGAAAATAGATTTTAAGAAAGTAGACGATGAAGAGATAACTCCCGGTATCGAATTGCGTTAGGATTAAAAATAGATTTGAATAACTAGATATCTAAAGTTTCAATTTAATTAATGCGGAAACTTGGCCGTGGAGGTTCAAAATAATGAGCTCACCTATCTCTAGGAATATCGCTCACCTAGACATTAAGGCTATTCGACCGGGCTCTCGTCCGACGAAGGATTCCCCTTAATGCCCGCAGTACGCTAAGAACCCCGCTATTGGGTGGGGAACCCGATCCGGTAGAGTTAGCGCGCCTCCTCTCTCGAGGGTTAGTGCGGAACTCTATCTACCCAGGGGTGATCTGTCCATATGCACGGCCTCTCGGCTAGCTAGCGTATGGATAACGGAAATAGAGCCCACACATCGATATGTGGGTCTACGCGTCATTAACCCGGGGTAAACCTTAAGTTTTTAATTAAATTGAAAAATTAGACATTTGGTTATTTAAAACATTTTAGGTCCCAAAGCTCTTCGATACCGAGGGCTAAAAGAAATTAGCCACTCATCGGAATGGGGAAAGCTTGTATGTTTGGTTATGCGAGCGTCCTAAACTATTCGCTGAAAGGTTATAAAGAAAATAAGAAGAAAAGCAAAATAACCTAATTTTAGAAAAGTTATTACAAATAAACACACCCGCACTCATTCAAACATATAACAAAAGGAAGAAATAAAACTAATTTACACATAAGAGAAAATTGCATAATTGACATTTGCAGGTCCCACTCAAACGAGTGGGGGCGGGAAATAAAAGCTGAAAAGTGCATAATTGAAATTTGCAAGTCCCACTCAAACGAGTGGGGGCGAAAAATTAAAGCTGACAATTGCAAGTCCTACTCAAACGAGTAGGACTGAAATGAAAGCGAGTCCTACTCAAACGAGTAGGAGAAAATAAATGCGATTACAGGGCTTTCTTAAATATTTACATCAAAATACAGTCCGACCATTAAACTCCTAGCGAGTAGGCGGAAAATCAAATCCAGCCATTTAACTCAAGTGAGTAGGCGGAAAAAAAAATAAAGATTGAAAATTACAAGTCCTACTCAAACGAGTAGGACTGAAAATACAGACCGGCCATTTAACTCAAGTGAGTAGGCGGAAAAATAAAAAAATGAAAACACTTGCTTAAATCGAATCCAGCCAATTAACTCAAATGAGTAGGCGGAAAAATAAAACAACACACGCACTCTACTTGAATAAAATCCAGCCAATTAACTCAAATGAGTAGGCGGAAAAATAAAAACAACACACGCACTCTACTTGAAAGTAACTACTCACGCACTCGACATAAATAAACACACACACACACACTTGCATAATTTAACCTAGGAGGTGAAAAATATCTCATACACGCACACACTCGTGCTAAAATAATTGCAAAAATCAAAGTTATCGAAAAATTAAAATGACTGCATTTCTACCGCTGGAATGCAGTAGAAATGCATAAAAAGGCAAAATAAAAATTGTGTGAGCAAAAAGTTTTCAAATTAAAGTGAGAAGGGCAAGTGCCCGAAAAATTAAAACGGTTACATTTTTACCGTTTGATTTTGATAGAAATGCTAAAAAAGAGAAAATAAAAATTGTTCGAGCGAAAATATTTTTTGTAACTACTTAAAATGCAAGTTTATGAAAAATAAAAATGACAATTTATATATTATTATAGCCTTGTAAAATGGTTTAAAAAGTGAGAGTAAGCTAAAAATAAGCAATAGTTTTATAATTAAAACAAATTAAAAGCTAAGTTAAGAGAGGTGAAAATCACTTTTTTAAGTTTAACATGTTCAAAAGAATGCTTTTTAAAGTATGAAAATCCTAAATCTAACCAAATTTAAAGAGTGAGAATGAAAATCGGCATAGTAACGGCTATAAGTTTTGTTATATTTGGAAAGAAAACGAGAACATTTGCGTTTTAAAACATGAAAGTGTATAAGATTGAAGTAAAGGAGGCCTTTAGAGAAAATTCAGAGCATATGAGGATGAGAAAAATATCTATTTTATTAATAAAAGAAGTTGATTACAGGAGCTTAAACAAACTAAATTCAAAAAGGGGGAAAGAGAATCCTTACATAGCACTAAAGCAGCTCTAACGGCAGCCCTTATACATCAAAATGGTTCGGATTTTTGGAACCCTTAACTCATACAGCAGCTGCCTTTTTATAGGCAAAAATTTCCAAGTACACGCCCTCCGACACGGGCGTGTCGGGGGGCGTGTCAGCACTATTTACCGCGGGATTCGGCGACCTGACGGATTTGACGGCGATTTGACTTTCCGGCCGAAAACGCGGCGGTCACGCCCCCGGGTCACGGGCGTGACGGTGGGCGTGTCATTCGGCGCTTTAAGGCGATGTTGACTTCGGGATTCGCCGGCGCCAGTTTGTCGGGGCGGACACGGGCGTGGCGCATATCGGACACGGGCGTGTCCCTCTTGGGTTCGACGAACGTTGAGCGCGGAACATTGACCAGGCTGTCACGGGGCGTGTCGGGCTGCCACGGGCGTGTCGCACATCAGACACGGGCGTGGCCCTCTTGGGTCGACGAACATTGAGTTGAAATCGTCGAGCGGGATGGACACGGCTTGGTCACGCCCCGTGTCGGATTGACACGGGCGTGTCGAATTATGGAACACGGGCGTGTCAGGCTTTCCTCTTCAAAATTGGCCTCTTTTCGGGTTTTTGAGCTGTCACGCCCTGGTCACGGGCGTGACCAACATGTCACGGGCGTGACATGTCATTTTTGCAGATTTTGACTTTTTTTCCTGAAAAATAAAATAAAGCAAGTTAGTATAATATTTACAAAAATAGGAGCATTTTATTGAATAAAAACAAGTAGAAATGACAAAAATTAAATAAAACGACTTAAGTAATGTACATAAAATTAGGTATATTTACAACTCATCAAATACCCCCATACTTAAGCTTTTGCTATTCCAGAGCAAAAGTTTGATATGAACTTATAAGGAATAAAAAAAACTCTAAGTTTAGCTACCGCTTAATCAATTATAAGAGAGATCTAAATAAATAAACGGGGCGTAAGAGTTAAGTCCTAAAATTATGAAGATGATTTAAATAGCGCAAAAGTTTCGGCCAAAAGACTTCTTGATATAATCAAATAGAAAGCAATAATTGTAAAGGTTAGATTAACAAGAATAGTTTGGAATTATATGAACTTTTAGCCTATAGGAGTTTTACTGGAAATAATGCAATTTACAAATTATGCTCTCAAAACGATTTTTGAATTAAATCTAGAATCATGAAATTGGCTATGATGTTGGTTAATGAAGAGGTTTTTGATGTTTGAGGCGAGGTAATTTTTTCTCGAACCTCCATGTTTTTTTTTTTGGATTATTAGGAAAACGAAATCTTATTTTCCTAATATCGATTTTTTTTTCAACTTCAAAATAAATGTTAACACAATGTATATGTGTAGGAGTAATGAATTTTATCCTCTTACTCCATAGCATATAATCTTTTAATCTATTGGGTGCCTATGTTTACGGAACGAAATCTTATTCCCATTGACATAGGATCTTTTAAGGATAACAATTTTATCATGCCAAGTCAGTCATGATAAGGACGGTGAGAAAAGAAAACTAGATTTTTTTTATTAAAAAACAATTTTGAGAGCAACCTTAATAAATTGTAAGTTCCAAGTTTTCAGAAAGCTAAAAGTAAACATAATTGAATCCTATAATCGTTATTTTCTAACATAATACACGTGCTCCTATTAATGAAAAATTAGAAGTAGTGCCTAAAACGAGTTCGCTATTTTTAACAAAGCATAATGAATTCTTTAAAACTTAACCCCGAATATTTAAATTTTTCAATCAATAATTAACAAACGAATAACAAACAAAGAATTAATAAAATTCACATATAAATAAATTCAAAGCAAAATTTTTGGATAGCAAGAAAATTAAGGATGGTATATTTGATTTATTTATTTCAAAATATTTTTTTTGTTGTTTTAGAGTTTTTTTGTTTTTATAATTTTTTTTTGTGATTAGTGAACTTATTATCTTTTTTAGATTTTTAAGGTTTTGCGGAAAGTGGGAGAAAAAGAGATGGTATGAGAGAGAAAAGGAATGGGGAGAGAGAAGATTATTTACAAAAATATTTACACAGATTTTTACAAAATGAAACTAAACATGTTTTTGGAATTTTGGTTTTATGAATTTTTTTTTTTGTTTTTTTGTTTTTTGAAGTTTTTTTTGTTTTATAATTTTTTTGTGTTTTTTGGGATTTTTGCTTTAAAAAGTCATAAAACAAAAACATTTTAAAGACAGAAAATAAATAATTTAGGTTTTTGGGATTTTGTTTTCATTTTCAAATTTTTTTTTTGAAGTTTTTGTTATTTTTATAGTTTTTTTTTTATATATTTTTTATGTTTAAAGTGCAGAAAATATAAAGACAGTGCAGAAAATAGAAATATGAAAAAGAAAGCGAGAAAACACCCCCATACTTAAGTCCAACATTGTCCCCAATGTTGTAACGTAAGTATGCGGAACAAAACAGGTAAGAGAATATATACAAAGAAAAGAAAGAAATGGGGGGGGGGTAGAAGCTTCCCTGATAGGAGGTGGGAAAGGCGCAGTTTAGGAACCCTGCATGAGGAAGAAAGAGAGCAAAGAAAAAGGTAAAGAGATAGCGAAAAAGATAAACTTGGGGTGCCTCCCAGGAGCGCTTTGTTTATAGTCACGTAGCTTGACTATGTTGGCGGTTTATATATCTAGGAGGGTTATGGATTCGAAATTACCGTCCACAGGATCGCCTGCTATGTATAATTTTAAGCGATGACCGTTCACTTTAAACGAGCCTTTATCCGGGTGGGAGACGAGTACGGTCCCATAAGGCCAAACCTCTTCAACTTTGAAGGGGCCGGACCAACGTGATCTAAGTTTCCCGGGGAAAAGTCTAAGTCGTGAGTTATAAAGAAGGACAAGATCGCCCGGAGAAAACGTTTTTGGGGGCTTGAGTTTTCGGTCGTGATAGAACTTAGAACGCTCCTTATAGAACTTATTGCTCTCGTAAGCGTTGGCACGCCATTCATCGAGCTCGTTTAGTTGCAGTTTTCTATTTTGGGCGGCTAAGTTAGCGTCGAGATTTAAAAGTTTTAAAGCCCAAAGTGCGCGATGTTCTAATTCTACGGGTAGATGACACGCTTTGCCATACACTAATCGATACGGCGTACAACCAATTGCGGTTTTGTATGCGGTACGATAAGCCCACAACGCATCGTCGAGCTTGATGGACCAATCTTTCCTATTAAGTGAAACAGTTTTCTCTAATATGCGCTTTATCTCCCGATTTACTACCTCTACTTGGCCACTAGTTTGCGGGTGGTAGGGGGTGGCAAGTTTGTGCGTGACGCCGTATCTAGCTAACGTCTTAGCCATCTGGGTGTTGCAGAAATGCGTCCCCCTATCACTTACAATAGCGCGCGGAGTGCCGAAGCGAGAAAATAGCTTTTTAAGAAATGTAACGACGACTCGCGCATCGTTGGTGGGGAGAGCTTGCGCTTCCGCCCATCTCGATACGTAGTCGACTGCTACTAAAATATACATATTTTTGAAAGACGGAGGTAGGGGGCCAACAAAATCTATGCCCCATAAATCGAAGACTTCGCATTCTAAAAACATGTTTTGGGGCATCTCGTCGCGACGAGAGATGTTACCCGACCGCTGACAGCTATCGCATGCGCGCACAAAATTGTGAGCGTCTTTGAATAGAGTGGGCCAAAAGAAGCCCGCCTCTAGCGCCTTCCGCGCGGTCCGGTTAGCTTGATAATGCCCACCAGCCGGACCCTCGTGGCAGTGCCTAAGGATTTGCGTGCACTCCACACCCGCGACACATCTTCGGACTGCTTGGTCCGCGCAGAGACGAAAAAGGAAAGGGTCCTCCCAAAAGAAATATTTCAAGTCAGAAAAGAATTTCTTCTTTTGCTGGCTTGAAAAGTCTTTTGGAAGTACCCTCGCAACTAAATAGTTTGCAAAATCTGCGAACCAAGGCGGGGAAGAAGAACTAGTAGTTATGGCTAGGAGGCGTTCCTCGGGGAATCTATCATTTATGTCAGATTCGACGAGCGCTTCCGCAGTGGGATTTTCTAAGCGGGAGAGGTGATCGGCGGCTAAATTTTCCGCGCCCCTCTTATCCCGGATCTCTAAATCGAACTCCTGCAAGAGGAGGATCCATCGAAGAAGGCGGGGTTTGGCGTCCGTTTTTGCTAACAAATATTTTAAGGCGGAATGGTCGGTAAATACGATAACTTTGGATAACGTTATATACGAGCGAAACTTATCGAAAGCAAATACGACGGCTAAAAGTTCCTTTTCCGTTGTCGTATAATTTCCTTGTGCGGAAGTGAGGGTCTTGCTAGCGTAGTAAATAGGATGAAAATATTTGTTTATACGTTGGCCAAGAACGGCTCCTACAGCAATATCACTAGCGTCGCACATAATCTCGAACGGAAGGGTCCAATCGGGCGCCACTAAAATAGGTGAATTGATAAGTTTTTGTTTTATGAAATTAAATGCAGACTCGCATTCGTTATCAAAGACAAAATTTGATTCCTTTTCCAAGAGGCGAGTAAGCGGCTTTGTTATTTTTGAAAAATCTTGAATAAAACGCCTATAAAAGCCCGCGTGCCCTAAGAAACTCCTAATAGATTTAACGTTGGAAGGCGGGGGAAGTTTTTCTATAATTTCAACTTTGGCCTTATCGACCTCCATCCCCTTAGACGAAATCATATGGCCGAGAACCAAACCTTCTCGAACCATAAAGTTACATTTTTTCCAATTTAAAACAAGATGCGTGTCCTCGCATCGCTGAAGGACACGGTCTAAATTATGAAGACAGGACGGGAAAGAGCTTCCGAAAACAGAGAAGTCATCCCTAAAGACTTCCATAATGTCTCCTACCAGCTCGCCAAAGATCGCCAGCATACATCTTTGGAATGTAGCGGGCGCATTGCAAAGGCCAAATGGCATTCTTCGATATGCGAAGGTACCAAACGGGCAGGTAAAAGTTGTTTTCTCTTGGTCATCGGGGAAATGGGGATTTGGAAAAACCCCGATAATCCATCGAGAAAACAAAAATACGGATGACCGGACAAACGCTCTAAAATTTGGTCTAAAAATGGTAGTGGGAAATGATCCTTACGGGTGGCGTCATTTAGTTTTCTATAATCGATGCACACCCGCCAACCCGTAACAGTACGAGTTGGGACGAGTTCATTGTGCTCATTCTCCACTACGGTAAGACCGCCCTTTTTGGGCACCACGTGAATGGGACTAACCCACGTACTATCCGATATGGGATAAATAATCCCCGCATCTAATAATTTAATAATTTCGGCCTTAACGACGTCTTTCATGTTTGGGTTAAGACGTCGCTGCGGCTGAATAGTTTTGCGGCAATTATCTAGAAGAAAAATCTTATGGGTGCAGAAAGACGGGTTAATCCCTTTGAGATCAGAAATTTGCCAAGCAATTGCGTGGCGATGTTTAAGCAAAACTCCCAATAAATCGGAAGTCTCCGATTCGCTCAAATGCGATTCCCAAATGATAACAGGGAGTGTATCATCTTTCCCCAAAAGGCGTATTTGAGTGAATCGGGTAGGGGTTTGAGTTCAAGGCAGGGCGGTTCTTCTAACGAAGTTTTAATTCCTATGTCTTTCTTACCAATTGGTTCGAAAGGCAAGTCTATAGACGTATCCTCGTCGCAGTTAAAATTTTCGAGCGCAAAAAGATCGTCGTTTAAAACGTAGACTCAAAAATAGGGGAAGAACAATCTCCGAGATATGTGTCTAAATTATAACAAAAGTCATCGCTCGATGACGAGTCTCCTATGGAGGGATTAATAGAGAAAGTAACTTCGTCATCTCCTACCCGAAGGAGGAGACGACCGTTACTGACATCAATTAATGCGCGGGAGGTGGCGAGAAAAGGGCGACCGAGTATAATTGGTACATCAGTGTCCTCCTCGATGTCCAAGATGACGAAGTCTACGGAAAGATAAACTTATCAACTCGGACAAGTACGTCCTCCACTACCCCGACGGGAAACTTAACCGAGCGATCCGCTAGTTGGATTCGCATTTTAGTAGGGGCCGGAGTGCCCAAACCTAATTTTTGAAAGAGCGAGAACGGCATCAAATTAATGCTCGCGCCTAAATCTGCAAGAGCGTATTTTACTAATATATTGCCAAAAAGGCACGGGATGGAGAACCGTCCCGGGTCATTTCTTTTTAGGGGCAATTTATTAGTAAGAGCCGCTGAGCAGTCAGCATTAAGAGAAATATGCGAAATATTTTCTAATTTTTGTTTATTGGAAAGAAGTTGTTTTAGGTATTTCGCATATTTAGGCATCTGAGAGAGTGCCTCGCAGAATGGAACATTAATATGAATTTGTTTTAATAATAAAATAAATTTTTCAAATTGCGCGTCCTTACGCTCACTATTAAGTTTATGCGGATACGGCAAGGGCGTTTTAATAATTTTTTCATTTAAAATTTGTAAAGGCGGCGAAATCAAAGAAGGGGGAAGAGGGGTCGGAGGTGAAATATGTACCTGAGGATCGGTCCGTTTTGGATCGATCACCTCCTTTCCGCTACGGAGGGTTATAGCGTTGATATTTTCCCGCGGATTGGGCTCCGTGTTTCCCGGCAGTGCCCCGAGCGCGCGCTCGGACATCATTCGCGCTAGCTGTCCAACCTGGAGTTCTAAGTTTTTTAGCGATCCGGTGATGTTCCGGATATTTGACTCGTTGGAAGCTATATATTTAGAAAAATTATCCTCCATCGGGGAGGGTTTTGGAAGAGGGGGAGGCGGCAGAAATCCAGGCGCGAAAGAATTGGGGGGGCGCTGCGCATTATTCGGATTGCTCCATGAGAAGTTGGGGTGGTTCCTCCAACCCGGATTATAGTTATTGCTATAAGGGTTGTTATTGGGGTTGAAGGAAGGTCGCCCAGCATTTCCCACGTAGTCTACGAATTCATTTGCTACGCCGGCATTAGGGGGAATCGCCCAAGGAGGAGTGGTGGAGGCAGCAGACATCTCCGCCACCTGCTTTGTCAGCCTTTCAACTTGAAGGGCTAAGTGGGCAGTGGCATCCACTTCGAAGAGGCCGGCCGCCTGCTTGGGACGTCCCCGAGGGACGTTCCATTGGTAGGCGTTCATAGCCATCTCTTCAATAAGAGCTTGGGCAGCCTCGGGGGTCTTATTATTCAAGGTACCCCCGGCAGCCGCGTCAATCATTTGACGCGTCTGATAATTAAGCCCATTGTAGAAGATTTGGACCTGCAACCACGCAGGCAGCGCGTGGTGCGGACACTTGCGGAGGAATTCCTTAAAGCGCTCCCAAGTCTCAAAAAGAGACTCAGAATCATTCTGCATGAACGAAGAAATGTCCGCCCGTAACTTTGCAGTTTTGGCGGGCGGAAAATACTTCGTTAAGAACCGCTCCGCAAGCTCGGCCCAGGTGGTGATACATCCTCGGGGGAGGGAATTCAACCACGCCTTAGCTTTGGATCTGAGGGAGAATGGAAAAAGGCGCAAATGAATGGCGTCATCAGTGACGCCATTAATCTTAAAAGTGTCGCAAATCTCCAAAAAACTAGACAAATGAACGTTCGGGTCCTCATCCGGCTGTCCATCGAACTGCACGGCATTTTGGATCATTTGGATAACGCTCGATTTGATCTCAAAATTATTGTTCGCCACCGTCGGGCGGACAATACTGGACCCAGTATCGTCCAAATTTGGCCGGGCGTAATATGACATTGTACGCTCAAGGGTCGCGTTCGGATTGGGGTCGGCCATAGGAACGGCAGAGGGTTCTCCGATGGATTCTGTGGGATCCAAAGAGGGATTTCGGCGTTGAGACCGAATACGCGCAAGAGAGCGTTCGATCTCAGGATCGAAATCCAAATTTTCGGACTCCGAAGGCTGTCCACGGGTCATACACCCGAATGAAAAGTAGAAAAATTAACTCTTTTTTTTCGGATTTTGAAGAAAAGTTTTTTAAGTTTTTTTTTTAGTTTTTAGAAATAAAAGTAAAAGTAATAGAGTTCGGATTCGGAATAACAACTCAAAGAGAAGTCCCCGGCAACGGCGCCAAAAACTTGATTGGCCCGCGAACAGACTCTTACTGTGGTTGGTTCGGTGAGTCGATCGCCGCGGGCTTGCTAGGGTAGGCAAGTGCACCTATCGCAAGTAGTACTCGATATTCGGGAGAATACCGAGGTCGTATTATTCCCGGGAACGGGTTGATTACCCCTACTCCTCCGAAAACACTATTATTTTACCGAAATAGAAGTTGAGGGTTTTAACTCAAATGAGTAGGCGGAAAAATAAAAACAACACACGCACTCTACTTGAAAGTAACTACTCACGCACTCGACATAAATAAACACACACACACACACTTGCATAATTTAACCTAGGAGGTGAAAAATATCTCATACACGCACACACTCGTGCTAAAATAATTGCAAAAATCAAAGTTATCGAAAAATTAAAATGACTGGCATTTCTACCGCTGGAATGCAGTAGAAATGCATAAAAAGGCAAAATAAAAATTGTGTGAGCAAAAAGTTTCAAATTAAAGTGAGAAGGGCAAGTGCCCGAAAAATTAAAACGGTTACATTTTTACCGTTTGATTTTGATAGAAATGCTAAAAAAGAGAAAATAAAAATTGTTCGAGCGAAAATATTTTTTGTAACTACTTATAAAATGCAAGTTTATGAAAAATAAAAATGACAATTTATATATTATTATAGCCTTGTAAAATGTTTAAAAAGTGAGAGTAAGCTAAAAATAAGCAATAGTTTTTATAATTAAAACAAATTAAAAGCTAAGTTAAGAGAGGTGAAAATCACTTTTTTTAAGTTTAACATGTTCAAAAGAATGCTTTTTAAAGTATGAAAATCCTAAATCTAACCAAATTTAAAGAGTGAGAATGAAAATCGGCATAGTAACGGCTATAAGTTTTGTTATATTTGGAAAGAAAACGAGAACATTTGCGTTTTAAAACATGAAAGTGTATAAGATTGAAGTAAAGGAGGCCTTTAGAGAAAATTCAGAGCATATGAGGATGAGAAAAATATCTATTTTATTAATAAAAGAAGTTGATTACAGGAGCTTAAACAAACTAAATTCAAAAAGGGGGAAAGAGAATCCTTACATAGCACTAAAGCAGCTCTAACGGCAGCCCTTATACATCAAAATGGTTCGGATTTTTGAACCCTTAACTCATACAGCAGCTGCCTTTTTATAGGCAAAAATTTCCAGTACACGCCCTCCGACACGGGCGTGTCGGGGGGCGTGTCAGCACTATTTACCGCGGGATTCGGCGACCTGACGGATTTGACGGCGATTTGACTTTCCGGCCGAAAACGCGGCGGTCACGCCCCCGGGTCAGGGCGTGACGGTGGGCGTGTCATTCGGCGCTTTAAGGCGATGTTGACTTCGGGATTCGCCGGCGCCAGTTTGTCGGGGCGGACACGGGCGTGGCGCATATCGGACACGGGCGTGTCCCTCTTGGGTTCGACGAACGTTGAGCGCGGAACATTGACCAGGCTGTCACGGGGCGTGTCGGGCTGCCACGGGCGTGTCGCACATCAGACACGGGCGTGGCCCTCTTGGGTCGATGATGAACATTGAGTTGAAATCGTCGAGCGGGATGGACCGGCTTGGTCACGCCCCGTGTCGGATTGACACGGGCGTGTCGAATTATGGAACACGGGCGTGTCAGGCTTTCCTCTTCAAAATTGGCCTCTTTTCGGGTTTTTGAGCTGTCACGCCCTGGTCACGGGCGTGACCAACATGTCACGGGCGTGACCAACATGTCACGGGCGTGACATGTCATTTTTGCAGATTTTGACTTTTTTTCCTGAAAAATAAAATAAAGCAAGTTAGTATAATATTTACAAAAATAGGAGCATTTTATTGAATAAAAACAAGTAGAAATGACAAAAATTAAATAAAACGACTTAAGTAATGTACATAAAATTAGGTATATTTACAACTCATCAGCGGACTGAAGAACTGGAGCTCGGCAGACCGGTTTGGCAGATGCCTTGGTCTTGCTCTAGTGAAGCGGCAAGTGGAAGCCGCGGAGACCGCCGCTCAGCGTGGACAGGAACTGGAGGTCGCCCGGTATGGCGGGCTAGATCCAGTGTCCGCCTGTAAGTGCGGACTGGCCCTTGCGGCCAGTGGGCTGGACTTGGTGGGAATTGAACCAAGTCCAGGAGGCTCAGTCCGGGGAAGATCGCGCAGTGGAGCGCGGGCTGGTTTCTCAGTCCGCCAAGCGTAGTAGAAGTGCAGTGCCTTGTTTGCTAGCTTGGGGAAATGCGGACTGGAGAATTGCTTGTGCAGGAGCGTGCAGACTGGAGCCGGAGTCCGCTGAGTCCGGTTGAGCCTTGTGATGAGGTTATGGACTCAGGGAAGCGGACTAGAGTTCGCTGTATACGCGAACTGGGGTCTGCTGTTAGCGGACTGGATTGGCGTGTCCGCTAAGTCCGGAGGTGCCTTGGTGTTGAGGTAATGGACTTGGGAGATGCGGACGAAAGCCGGGTGTCCGCTGAGTCCGGCAGGTGCCTTGGTGGCGTGGCTGCGGGCTCGGGGTTTGCGGGCTGATGCCTTGTCCGCAGATTGGCGGACACGGCTTTTGTGGAGTCCGGCTGTGGTGGTCCTGGATTGGTCTCTGGCGGCAAGGCGGGCTGGATATTGGAGTCCGGCCTTCGAGAAGCTAGGGCGGACTGGCTTTCTGCACAGGGCGGCGAACTGGCATGTGTGTCCGCGGGCTGGCGGACACATAAGTTCTTGCTGCGGGATGTGGCGGTGATCCTATCGACTAGGGCGGTGACCATACTCATCGTCGTGCCTATAAATAGGACCCATGTCACATCAGGAATGGGACCTAGATCGAAGTAAGTGAACAGTAATTGAGCTCGCGTAAGTTGTTGCGGTCTGGACTTTGTGTCCGCGCGGATAGAGGGTTGACCCGGTTGTGCTGCGCAGGTTGTGCGGATAGCGCTGGAAGCCAGGACTTGGCGCTGATTGCGGTCAGGGACAGTGCGGACTCTGCGGTTAAGCAACAGGCGGTAAACAGCAGGTCGCGGATAGCGACCAGGCGGTCTTCTCTTTTGCAACTTGGTTCGGGGTTCAGGAAGTCGCCTGCTTCAAGCGGACTGTTCCATTCGGTGGCGCAGCTTGTGCGGTCTGGCGGCGTGCAGACCGGCGGTGAAGAGCTAAGCATTGGAGTAAGGGTGAGTCCGCGCGGCTTGGGTTGCGGTCTGGCGACCTGGCGGACTGAGCGGACTCCACAGCAGTAGGTCGGCAGCTTGTTGATTGAGTCCGCGCGGCTTGCTATTTGTTCTTGTCTTTGTAACTGTCTCTGCTCTCCCGGTGTTGGGTTTTGGTGAAGCATGTCTCGTCATGTATGTCTCGCCTTGTAAAGAAGTTTGCTCTTGATCAATAAAGAAGCTTGTGCTGCATGTGTTGCTGGTTGTTACTGCTTTGTTGAGATAACCACTGTTAACTCCACGATCCGGGAAAACTTTCAACATATAAGTGGGCGTATTCTCCTTCGGTTTGTTGAGTTTTCAGCAGGTATCCAAGGGGGCGTCTGCGGTTTGTTGAATTTTAACAGCAATTTCTCCGGGAACACGTCGGAGAAATCCCGGACCACCGGAATATCTGAGATAGTCGCCTCTGTTCCCACCATCTCGAAGCAGACAATATAGACTTCTTCACCCTGCTCATGGGCCTTCACAGCCTGTATAGAAGATAATAGTAGGTGGCAGATAGGCTGGATACCTTCAACGATAACATGAGAGTCGCCATGTCTTAGCGTGATCCTCCTGAACGGGCAATCTAACTGGGCATGGTTCCGATGCAACCAGGCCATGCCCAAACTCAAATCAAAGTCCTGCAGCTTCAGAATGGTCGCTGGCGCCTCAAATGCCTTGCCGCCAATCTCGGCCTCCATATCACAATGTGCAGTGGTCCGCAGCTCCGATCCATCGGGTAGACGTACCCTCATCTCTAGTCCGGGGAACCTCTCCACGCCTTCGAGTCCGTCGATGAAGGCCTCGGATACGAACGAGTGTGAAGCACCCGTGTCGAAAAGAGTATGAGCGGGCTTGCCGCTGATCATAACTATGCCTGAGGTTTGTTTATGTGAAAGTTAATTGTTATCCTATAATTCCAGGTACTATATATCATTGAAAATTCAAGAAAATTCATAATTAACTTCAAGTACCTGTGATAACCTCCTCTGGATTCCTCGGCTCTGTGAGGTCCAAGGCGTATATCTGCTCTTGCTCGCGTCTCCTGCCGTGAAATCCCCGACCTCGGCCTCGTCCTCGGCCTCGTCCTCGGCCCTGGTGTACTGGGGCCACCGGAGGTGGAGGAGGAGGAGGGGGATGGAATCGGTGCGGGCACTCCGACCTGATGTGCCCGGGCTGGCGGCATCGGTAACAAACCACTTGTCGATGGCCTCGGTCATCCTGTCTCCTTGGATCATGCATCTGTAGAGGTGGGGGAGCCAATGCTGGAGGAGGTACCTCTCCTGCCTGAAGTTGGGACGACGACGTCCCCCACCCCTCCTGTATCCGATGGTCCTGCCTCTCTGAGAGCCCCTACTGCTCTCACCTGATGTCGATCCATCAAATGGTCTCTTCCCTCCGGCTCGCACCATCAGCTGGTCAGCCTCCAGCTTCTTCGCCATCTCGATGATCTGCCTGGATGTGCCATGAGAAATGAATAACAGAGCCTGCCTCAAATCATCCCTGAGGCCCCGATAGAACCTCTTCGCATACCTCCTATCGTCGGTGTCCTGAATCCCCGCGAACCTGGCCAAGTGGGAGAACTCTCTCTGGTACTCTATCACTGATCTAGTCCCCTGCTTGAGGTTCAAAAACCTCTCCTCCAAAGCATCCCTGTCCGTAGCAGAAACGAAGTGCTCCAGAAACATATCGCCAAACTCCTCCCAAGATATCTCTGACAGCTCAAAGTCCGCATAAGTAGACGCCCGGACTGATTTCCACCATCTCTTTGCATGAGCCTCTAGCACAGAGGTGGCTAGGGGTACTGCCTGGCCGACTGGGCAGCTGATGCCCGCTAAGATCTCGTGTATGGCCTCCAGCCATTCTTCCGTCTTCACCGCATCCTCTGTCCCACGGTACGTCGGTGGGGACAAGCTCTTGAATGCACTCAGCCAGCTCGACCCCGGATTTGGCTGTGGACCGGGACTTGCTGGGCTCTAAAGGCATCCAAAATCGCCGTCAGGGTCTGCCCCATCTCCGTATGTAGGAATGGAGTGGCAGCTGGAGGGGGAGGAGCCACATTTTGCGGCGCTGCGACCTGTGGAGGTTGCATAAAGGTAAGGTTAGAGCAAAATTGGCCTAACACATTGTACTTTGTGGACCATTTTATGTGACTTTACACATGGGCACACCACTGCTTCCGCTGCATAGTTTGTCCGCAAACTAATGCTCGGGCGGGGGTGGTCCCATGTTGTGGACTTCTTTCTCATATGATCGTTGTTCAAGTGATACCAGTTTGTAAGACCCCCCCTCCCCCTTACCAAGGAGGGCAACCGGATCTTATGCCCAGAACCGCCGTCTTACAGTGGCACTAACTCACGGGTTAGTCGACACCGCAACACGCCGATTCTGCCGGCTAGTACGATCATTAACCTGTAGGCCAACATGAGAAGAAAGAAGTAAACTATATATAAGAACCATCAGTCCACAAGTCACAGTACAATCATGTAAAGAAATGAATAGTACAATAGTCCACAATAGAGTACAAATGAAAGAGTAAAAAGGGCTTATGCCCAGTACATCAAATCTCTCTCTCACAAAATCATAAATGCGGAAGCTACACTAGAACATCAAGACTCGTCCCACCTGAGGACGCACAGTAGTGGTAGTAGCCTGCTGAAGTGGTATCTGCTCCTCATGTCCTGCCTCCTCGACGTGCTGGTGCTCCATCTCCACGGGCTCCTAAAAATAGTTGGTCACCGACCATTAGTCAAAAGACTAAGTCGTTTCCTCCGCACCTCGCCCCGCAGCTCCTAGGCACCGAGCGGGAGGACGAAGCGGAGGACAACAAGGGGTAGCAAAATGGAAGCAGGTGACAATATCTATCTAGAGTGGTACTAAGTAATGAAATTCTACTCTAGCAATGCTAAGTACAATACAAGTAGTAAGTAAGAGCGGTGCAGTAAAGGAAAGTAAAGAAACAGCAGTGTGAACAAGTAAATAAGCTAAGCTACCCCTAAGCTATCATCACAAACGTACCCTAACTTATATAAATGCCCATACAAATATATAAGTTAGGGTTTCCAGGAAATTTAACTTATCATATAAAAGAGCCCATACTAATTTATATGATAAGGATCTATGAAGCGTATGGCCTAATAGGAATGAATGATATGGTGCAATTTTATGTGCAGGCAAGTGCAACTCACACACAACGACTCTGTGATCACAGACCTTTAGTTCCCACTTTTTGAGAGCTAGCATCACTCTCGGGTACCACCGCTGTGGCTACGGCAGCAGCGGAGCGGGCGTCTCCGCTTCTAGACCGGTATGCACACTACCAAGCCTTAGACCCCTCTCATACGCCTCTGTACACGTCCAAGGTGCACTCTAGAGTCTCGCGTACGTACTTTGCTGACAAACCCGTCAGTCTTGTTGGGTCGGATGTGTTATCGGGGGTCGTCCTCCAGACCGCAGTGTAAACAACCCACTGGCCCCTCTAACTCCCACAACCGCCTGGTGCACCGTACTGCCATCGGTGTGACGAACGGCCAGTACCGCATGCCCCGCCACGATATTTATGCACATGCAAGTAATTCATACCGAGCCTTCCGCTCGCAGGACCAAAACCCGTCCTGAATCCCTCAAACCCAAACCCGGTGAGAACGTACATCAGTGCCTTTATACCAACTCCCTCCACCCCAAACGGGTGAGAACGCACATCAGTGCCTTTATACCAACTCCCTCCAACCCTAGACGGGTGAGCATATATCATAAATCTCTCCAAACCCCACACGGGCGAGAAGGTACAACAATGTCCTAACCTATTAAGCTACTCTTGTCTACGGTTTATTATACTTAGAGATTTAAGGTTAATCCCAGGACTGCCCCCGGTATTCCCTGTGAAGGGCTCTCAAGGGGCACTAGGAACTGTGTTGGGATTACGCCCAGCGTTCCCTTTCGCAAGGATACTTATTTTAGTTGATGACTACCCATGTATCTCCCCAGCTCTCCTTATTGCTTTAGTATAACCCTAGTGACTTAAGGTATTATCGGGAAACCGACGGTCTTCCGCCGATCCCCGCTCCAATTGCTAGCTAAGACTTGCACTTTTAATCCCTCACTAAGACAACTCTACCCACCAGGGTTACTCATGTTGAACTCTCTCTTATTTCTGCCGATAATCAATACCCTGGTAATCCCCTAAGGCAAGACCTATTTGTGTTATATGCAGACCATGACCTATGGTTACCCTAGAAATGTGATCGTCCAAACCTTAAGGCATCTTGCCCTTAAATATTTATCCTAAGGTGTTATGGACTAAGGGAACTATCCTAAGAATTCTCGTAATTTTCCTTGGTCAAATAGTCCTTTAATTAATTCTTTTAATTTAAATGTTAGGTCACTTTACACATGAAGTAGCTTGATTAAGTATCCACTGACCTAGGGAATTTTTCCTGAGATGTATATTGACAAAATATTGCTGCCTACAGAATTTCATAATTTTCCTTAAATTATTTATTATCATTTTCAATTTAATATCAATTCCACACAAATTCCATTTTCCAAATGATGTATAGGCATTATATACTCAAAAATTCCAGAAAATTACAAAGCTTTTAGGACACTAATTTATGACTATTGGCAGAGAATCATCAACATTCATTGTAAGATGGCCTATAGGATTCCATTATAAGATATTTACCAAAATGCCATTGTACTAACTTAACACAAATAATGCATCCATTAAATTCTGACAAATTTATGCAAGACTAATAATAACATTTTATAACAATAGAATAAATTCCAAATTTTTCAGAAGTATATATCCATCATTTCAAGAATTTACAAGATAAGGGTAAAATGGGGAATTTAGGGTATCTACTCCAAAAGTTCTTCAAAACAGAGAAATCATATTTTTTCCTAAGTCCAATGTGATCTCAGCTATGCCTTGGCAAAATTGTTTGAGTTTGTACTTGAAGAAACCCTATTTTCCAATTTTATTTCCAAAATAGCTATATTTAAAATAAATTCCAATAAATAGAATTTGATTCCAAAAATTCTATTATTAATTTGAGGGATGAAATTTACCATAATGAACCACTATAAATAATTTCATGACCCTTGCATGTCACCATTGGGCTAAATACACCAATTTGCATTTTTGATATTTGCACACCAAGGCTTAACATAGGCTAGCACATGCAAGTGGATTCTCCAACATGCAGTGAACCCAAGGTGCTGAAAATTTTATCATGCACCAGGGATGACCCCACTGACCTACCACCAAAGTTTGGGGCCATGGGGAGGAGTAGAACTCCATATATGTCATTTATTTATATTTTGATATTTTACCAAAAACTATAGGAAAATTTTCTCTAAAAATTCCTAAATTTTGGCAGGAGCTAAGTATGTCCTAGTCATGCATGTGCCCATAATTTGGGGCCATGGTGACTAATATTGTGGCCAGGGCATCCAATTTAATGTCTGCCCTACTCTAGGACCAGTCCTAGGAGCAATGTCCTACAGGACTGTACACTACACCAAAATGTATGTTTATGGTGGCATATTAAAGGTAAGACCCTAGGCTACATTTTTCATTAAGGGCTAACTTCTGGAAATGCCTCTAAGAGGCCTAAATTTAACATGCATAGTGACTGAAAAAGTGTGACAGAATCATACACTATTTATCAATAATTAAATTAAATCATTTTTTTCTGTAGCACGAATCTTAAAGTAAAACCGACGGGATCTGGTCATCATCCCCGATGATTTAACGTCCACGATTTCATATTCCTGGACGAGGTTGGCTGGCCTTTTCCGGCCAGCTGAGCCACCACCACCGCCGGCGGATATCGCCACCACCTTCGTTAAGGTGGGGGCTAGCGTTTCCCGGCGGTGGGGCCGCCGGAGTTGGCTCCTCCGGCGAACCCGAGCAAGAAAAGAATGCTCGATTTTCACCATTTCCTCTCATGGCATCGGGCTCGATTGAGCCCGATATCTCCCTAGATCGATCTAGAAAGTTAGTACGGGAAGAGGTGAGGTGAAACACACCTGAATCGAGGCTTGGCTGCGGGTCAGGCGGCGGTTTGCCGTGGTGGTGGTGCGCCGGCGAGCTCCACCCCGAAAGCTCAATTCTCCACCGTTCTCCATGATTAAGCAGTCGAATTCCACTCCTCTCGGCCTTCTGAAGCTAATGGTGAGCTCTGTTTGGACTGAGGTGGGCTATAAGTGGAGTTAACTCCAATGTTAGCTCGGTTTTGAGCTTTGGAGGTTTCACCCAGCTGCCATGTGGCTCACAGCCCTGGTATTCTGTTGGAAATGAATAGGGGAGGTCGGCCACCTGGTTTTGGGCAGCCAAAACCAGCTGATGGGGTGGCCATGTGGCCATTATTCCCTTCATTCCCCTTTCTCTCTCCTCTTCTCCTAAAAATCCCAATTTTACCCCTTTGCATGTAATCTCTCTCCTGATTTAGAGGGGTAGGACTGGTCTTGTTCACTTGGGCTGACTATGGGCCAATTTTGGTGGGCTTGGTCCAAGGGGAAATGGCTTGGCCTTCATTTCACTCTTTAGGTCAATTTGTTGACCAAATTGACTTTTAGGGTTGACTGGTCAACCATGGTGGGTGGACTGACCCCACTTGGTGGAAATAGGTCTATTGGCAGCACCCAACTTGGTTTGGGTCAAGGGGGTGCCCCACTTAGGTTAATTAGGCCTATGAGTGTGGGTTTGACCAAATTGAGCCCAAAGTTGACTTTGGTCAATTGGGGTCAAAATGTTGACCCAGTGACATACCCTAGGGTCCACTTAGATTATTTTTAGGGTTAGGGCAATGTGGTGGGGTCATGGTGTGGCTAGGGTCCCCACTTAGGCTAGTTTGACCTAGTTTGACTATGGTCTTATAGTGGGCCCCACATGGCTACCACCCACTTCCTAGGGTCAAACTTAGTTGATCTCCTTAAGTCTCACCCATGCCTAACCCAATCTAAGTTGAGGGGTCCAGAAGTAACATGGGATGTTACAATGACACCTTGTTCATCCATCTTATTCTTGTAGATCCACTTAACTCCTATTACATTGTGGTCTTTAGGTTTAGGAACAAGTTCCCAAACCTTGCACCTTTTGAACTGATTAAGCTCTTCTTGCATTGCTTCAGTCCATTGTGGATCTTGTATTGCTTCTTCAAATTTCTTAGGTTCAACTTGTGACAGAAAGCTGGAATAGATTGCAGCATTCTGATATCTGCTCCTTGTTTGAACTCCTTGTCTTGGATCTCCAATAATCAACTCTACTGGATGATATCTAAGATGCCTGTGGGCTGGAGGCATCCTCACTTCAGGTTGAACCACTTCAGCATCTGCATCATGCTATATACCTTAGATTTCTTCAGCAACTGGCACATGTTGTTCTCCCCCTGGATAGCAGCTATTCTCCTCTCCTTGCTGACTTGCAGCAGGCACTTCTTCTATAGTAAGCTTGTCCATTTTCTTTGTCAAACCTGTGGGGCTGCATACATTGCTAGACAACTCATTATTAATAAGTTTAGTCTCATCAAAAACTACATGCACTGATTCTTCTACAACTTGTGTAGTCAAGTTGTAGACTCTATAAGCCTTACTATTATTGTTGTACCCAACAAAAATTCCCTCTTGGGACTTGACAGCAAACTTAGTTATGTAAGACTTCCCATTGTTAAGTATGAAGCATTTGCAACCAAAGATCCTGAAGTAGGATAGGTTTGGTTTCCTGCCTTTCACAACTTCATAGGGGGTCTTGTTTAGCTCTTTAGTGATGGTAGCCCTATTTATAACATGGCATGCAGTGTTAACTGCTTCAGCCCAGAAATACTCTGGCAGTGATGTATCACTCAATAGGGTTCTACCAGCCTCTATCAAGGTCCTATTCTTCCTTTCAGCAATGCCATTTTGCTGAGGTGTTCTAGGTGAAGAGAATTCTTGAAATATCCCAAAGTCTTGACATAGGTTTGTCATGCTTTCAGACTGAAACTCAGTACCATGGTCACTTCTAATTTTGACCACAGTACTATTTAGTTCATTCTGAATTTTCTTGACAAAGCTGTAGAAGACACTAGGTATTTCAGATTTCTGTCTTAAGAAGAACACCCAGAAAAACCTTGAGTAGTCATCTACAACTACAAGGGTATAGACCTTCCTACCTAAGCTGTGAACTGGCATTGGACCAAAGAGATCCAAATGTAAGAGGTACAAACACCTCACAGCATCTTTGTTGTCTATGCTTTTAAAGGTGGATTTAGTCTGCTTGCCCTTTTGACAAGCTGAGCAAATGCCATCTTTAACACACTTAACTTGAGGACCATTCCTCACTAACTCTTTGCTAAAGAGTTTGCTAATTGTCTTGTATTTAAGATGGGCTAGCCTCTTGTGCCATTTGACACAATGAGAGACTGTCTCATCAGCTACAAGACAAACTGGAGAACCATTGTTCTCAATCATAATGTCTAGGCAGTAGACATTCCTCTTCCTATATCCTGTCAAAATGATCTCTTGATCACTTGACCTCTTGATATGACAACCATTTTTAACAAATGAGATGTCATACCCTACATCACTTAACTGACTTATACTTATTAGGTTGTGTTTCAACCCTTTAACATAAGCCACTTGAGTAATGGTAACTAAGTTTGAAGAAATGTTACCAAACCCTTTGATGATTCCTTTTTCAGAACCACCAAAGGTCACTTTAGGACCATTTTTGATTGGAATGTAGTCCTTCAGTAGTCCCCTAGTTCCAGTCATATGTCTGGAACATCCACTGTCCAAGTACCATGTAGGGGTATGACCACTTGGATTCACCTAGAAAACAAATTAATGGACCTTAGAACCCAAAGTATTCTTGGGTCCTTGGTGATTGTTAGTTTGCAATTTGACAAACCTACCTACTGGCTTTCCAACAGTTAGTTTGGAACTCACTTTGGCACTCACATTGTGCCAACAGTCTACTGCAAAATGGCCAACTTTGCCACAGCACCAACATTCAAATTTATTGTACATTTGCTTAGGTACTGCCTTGGCTGACTTGACTACAGCAGGCTTGTTGAATGTTGGGGCTTTGCCCTTGGACTTATACTTGGACTGCTCAGTCCCTGCAGGTCTAACAAAACTCAGTCCAGCTTTACCCTTGTGATGAACAAATTCATCAATTATAGGTAACACTGACTTAGGTTTAGAAAACCTAGCAACCAAGTCCTTCTCTTTCTGAAGATTGTTCTCCAGACACTTAATTTGATCATTCTTAAAAGTGATAGTTCCCATCTGAATCACAGTAATGTGTTTCAGCCTGGCTACCTCATTCAGTTTTTGATCAAATTGCTTCTCAAAATCTGTTGCAGCAGCTTTAAGATCAGCAATTTCCTTTGCCTGACTTTTGGCTAGGGTCTTGCTTTTCTTGTAGGCTTGCAACAGTACCTTATATTCATCTATAAGCTGATGAATATCTTCCTCAGACTCAGATACATTCTCATCACTTGATGAAGAAGAATCTGAATCTGAACTAGAACAAGAAACTGAACTTGAACATGAACCTTGTACCTGACTGGGTCCTGGCTGCTCCAGGATTTTGGCACTGTCTGTCAAAGCCATTAGTCCTTAGCAATGACTGTCTTCTTGTTCATAAATTGACTCCAAGATCTGCATGAATTCTTCCTCTTCTTCTTCAGCAAACAGCCCTATGTAGGCTTCAGCCTCAGACTCAGTTTCTGAAGAAGAAATATCTGATAGAGTCTTCTCCTTCTTAGCAACAAAAGACTTTTCTTTCTTCCCTTTGAAGTGAGTCTTTTTCCTGTCACCAGATTCCTTTCTCTTCTCTGGACAATCTGCAATAACATGGCCCTGTCTATTGCAGCAATAGCAAACAATCTTTGAACCAGTTGCCTTGCTTGATTTTGTCCTTTTCTTGTCATTCTTTGAAGACCTCTTTTTCTGATAAGAGTCTTCCTTTCCTTGTGATGTAGAAGGCCTTGACCTCCACTGTTTATTTTTCAAAAACTTCTGAAAGTGTCTAGTGAAGGCAGCAAAGTCTTCATCACTTTCACTGCTCTCACTCTTTATGCTGACTGACTCATCAGACTCTGAATCAACTACCTCTGGAGGTGGAGTTGATGACTTATTCCTGCACTTTTTGGGAACTCCTATCTTGAAAGTAACAATTCTCTCTTTGTGCTCAGTCCTTGTTGATTTCTCCTCCTCTTTTCTCACTGTTAACTGCATCTCATATGACAATAACTTGCCAAACAGTGTAGGGGGAGGAATTTCCCCCAACTTAGCCATTTCTCTTATGGCACAGATCTTGGTGTCCCAATCTTTGGTTAGGGACCTTAAGAACTTGTCATTTAGTTCATAGTTACTGAACTCTCTTCCATAAGACATGAGTTCATTAACTATTCTGTAAAATTTCTTATAGCACTCTGTGATGCTATCACCCTTTCCTTGCCTAAAGCTTTCATACTCCTGATTTAGCAAGGACTTCCTATCTTGCCTAACTTCTTCAGAACCTTCCATATAGACAATGAGGGTATCCCACATTTCTTTTGCTGTTTTACAGTGAATTAAGTTCTGAAAAGTTGCATCATCAATGGCACTCACTATTATGTTTTGTGCCCTCTTGTCCATGGTGGCCAGGACAATTTCATCCTTAGTCATCTCAGAGAAATCCTTTAGAGTTCTCTGATTTGCATCCAATACTGAAATCTTCATTGGCATATAAGGCCCTTCCTTAACTGTGATGTAGATTCTAGGGTCAGAGGCTTCCATAAATAGCCTTACCCTCTCTTTCCAGATCCCAAAGATCTCCTTTCTGCATATGGGTAATTTCATGGAACCCAATTCCTTGTGATTCTCATAAGAACCCATGTTTCTTGATTTTCTTGATTTTCTTGAAACTGTGTAATGCCTTACACTGAATCTGCCAAACAGGATCTCCTCAGACTGTTAGTCCTTGTTTTGAGGAACCTCGCTTTGATACCACTTGAAAGATATGGTACCTAAACACCTAGAGGGGGGGGGGTGAATAGGTGACCTAATCCTTTTCTAACTTTGTTGACAGCCAAACAGTTATATCACAGATTTCAAACTACTTTTGCACAGCAAACAGCAATAACAAAATATACACAGCTAATCCACAGCACAATCACAGCACAGCACACATTGTTTTATAGTGGTTCCCCAAGATATGGGTACATCCACTTTCCCCCTTCGCCTATCTAGCAGTGTACTAGATTCGGCCAAACTTCTTCACTGTCTCAGAACCCAAATTGGTTCCTACACCTCAGGCCCAAAGCCTTACAACTCAGCTTTATCCCAAAGCCTACACTCAGCCAATCAAGGCCTACACTCAGCCAACCAAGGCCTACACTCAGCCAACAAGGCCTACACTCAGAGATTTCTATCTCCTACACTCAGGCTAACAAGCCCTTCCCTCAGCCTTTATAAATATAGGCTTACAATCACTCAGATCCAATGGATCCTACAAGTTAAAAATGTAATACAAATAATAACTCTACAACTCAGAATTAAAGGAGGGGAGTTGAGAGATTCTTGATGAGTTCTTGGAAGAACTCAGCTGGATTCACCCTGACTTAGCTTTCTTCAAAGCTTCTTGAGTAGAACTGAATTAGACTGAATCCTCTGCAGTTGTTCCTTGACCTCTGCTACTTAAGATCCAGAATGAATCTGAATCCTTCTTCTCAGCCTAGTTCCTGAGGCTGATTTCTTGGATGGAGCCCTCTCTCTCCAACTTCTTAGATCTGCAGTTGAACTGCAAGATCTTCTTGTGTTGATTCTCTTTGTATTACTTCAATAATTTCTTCAACACCTCTTAACCACTTTCAACAACTTTGAACAACTTTTCTTAACAACAGTTTCTGTAAACTGTAGGTGCCTATTTATAGGCCTTCTTCATGGTAACCGGCTGGTCCGGTCCATAACTAACTTCTGATATTTCTGACAGGTGCTGTAGACCGGCTGGAACGGCATCTGTCAAATCATCCAGTCACTTATTGAAAATCTCTAACTGTCTATAAGTGTCGAGACTTTCTGTCTTTAAGTGTCGACACTTATAGTCCAAGTGTCGACACATGTTGTGTAAGTGTCGACACAAGTTTACAAGGTGTCGACACAACTCCTTGTATGTCTCGACATAGATTCTTCTGTATGTGTCGACACTGAAATTGAGTGTCGACACAAGTACTTATTCTTCTAGCTTTTGCTGAATTCTTCTATGTGTCGACACATCTCCTTTGTGTCGACACATCTTCTTGTGTTGAATCTGTCAAGTGTCGACACTGCTTCTTGGTGTCGACACATAGTCTTCTATGTTGATTCTTGCTGAGTGTCGACACAGCTCCTTGTGTCGACACACCTTCTTGTTGTTGAGACTTCAGCTGAGTGTCGACACATTCCCTTAGTGTCGACACTTGTACTTAGAATAATTTGTTGTTCTTTCTGTTCTTTGCTAAGTGTCGACACAGCTCCATGTGTCGACACTTTCTTCCAGTGTTGAGTCTTCAGCTGTGTGTCGACACATTGTTCTGGGTGTCGACACATACTTCAAATGTTGACTCTTCTGTTGAGTGTCGACACATTATGTTGAGTGTCGACACTTACTTCAAGTGCTGACTCTTCTGCTTAGTGTCGACACATTGTGTTGAGTGTCGACACATGTACTTAGTCTCTGCAAACTTTTGCTGAGTGTCGACACAACTCCAAGTGTCGACACTTTCTGGTGTAGACTCAACTTCACTGGGTGTCGACACAGCTCCTTGTGTCGACACTTTCTGTCTGCACTTTTCTTCACTGAGTGTCGACACAGCTCCAAGTGTCGACACTTTCTGTCTGGTGTCGACTCTGCATCCCAAGTGTCGACACAATGACTCCAAGTGTCGAAACTGCTTGTCTGGGTGTCGACACAAGCTTTCTTAAGTGTCGACACTTTCCCTCTGGGTGTCGGCACTTGGACTTAGAAACTTTTTGCTTGCAGTCCAGTACTTTCTTAACCTGCACAAGTAACTCAAACATACATCAAATACATTATGATGTATATCATTGAGTTGGGTGAGGCTTCTTCAAATCAGGTACATTTGACCAATGTACCCAACAGTCAGGCACAATGTGGCCTGGTTTCCTGTAACCAAAGCAAATAATTTCTTTATTATTTGATTTATCATACCTTGACTTGTCATGTTCTTTGTATGATCTCTTCCTGAAGTCCTTTTTGGCCATCTTGTAAAATCTTTTGGCCAGCAGACTAAGCAGCTCATCATTGCCTGGAATTTTGTCTTCAGACTGATCTTCAGTGGCTTTGAAAGCTATTGACATTTCCTTTCTTGTGGCTGGTGAGGCAGCCTTCTGCTCTTCTTCTCTATTTTTGATGAGCAGCTCATAAGACTTGAGCTTGCCCAAGAGAGCTTCTGTTGTGATTTCATTGAGACTTCTGGCATCCTTGATTGGCCAGATCCTTGAGTCCCAAGTGCTTGGGAAGCACATTAGGATTTTTTCATTTAGCTCAGTCAATGAGATCTCTTTATCCAAAGTTTTCAGTTCATTGACTATCAGACTGAGTCTATTATACATGTCTGATACTGACTCAGCTTCTCCTTTCTTGAAGTTCTCATATTGGGTTATGAGGTGAGATCTTCTATCTTTTCTTTCATCAGCAGATCCTGAGACTATTTCATATAGCTTATCCCAGATTTCCTTTGCTGAGTTGCATTCAACTACCTTTTGGAAAATTTCATCACACATAGTCTGAGCAAGAATGTTCATAGCTTTTGCATCTACAACTTTCCATTTCTTGATGTCAGCATCTGTTCCTGATGGAGGTGGAACAACACTTGTGCTTATATTCTCTGGAGGTCTTGGACACACTGTCAAAACAGAATTGAAGATGTCCTCATCAATAGAATTCATGTAGAGTCTAATCCTTGCCTTCCAAAGTGCAAACTTGGATAGATTGCACACTGGAGGTCTGGTGCTAGCATAATCTTTGTTTTGGGCCATCTTTTGTGAATAAATAATTCTAATAACAAAATCAAAATAAGCAGATCTAACTATAGGAATCTTTGGGTTCAGGTGTTAGCCTGTGCAACCACTGAGATGTGGTATTTTTAACCAACCTCGCTTTGATACCAATTGAAAGTGCAAGTTAGATCTGATATACTCTAGAGGGGGGTGAATAGAGTATGGTGCTTGCTAAAAACCTTTTACAACAGTTGTTGTAATCCTAAGTGAACATGGAAGCAAATAATATAAAGTAATCTAAACACAGAATAATCACAATATACAAAGGAATCTAATAACAAGCCATAGCTAGAAATAAAAGAAAAATATGCAACCAGATGACACAAGGAGCTATAGTGGTTCCCCAATCAATCTGGGTACATCCACTCTTCTACCACCCTAGGTAGGAATCCACTGCAGGATGAGTTGATCAGGTGTCCTGGGCACCAATGAGCTTTTGATAAGGTGCTCAAAAACCAAACCAGATTTTTTGATCAGGTGTCTTGCCACCAATGAGCTTTTGATAAGGTGCTCAAAAACCAAACACAAACTTTTGAAGGGAGTTTGAAAAACCATTTACAGCAGAGAGAGAGAGAGAGAGAGAGAGAGAGAGGGAAAGAGATGATCTTCTCTGTCAACAGTCAGAGAGAAGATAGTGGATGTTGTCAAAGCTCCCCCTGAGATCTGTAGTTGTTCAGGAAGTGAAGCTTTGCAGTATGATGATAGGCCTTCAGAAAATTGATCTCCAACAAATGATGATTTCAACAACAGCTGAAATGTGAGGTGTCTGGAGTCTTGAATGATGATGGCCTTGAACACTTGAATCAAAAGAGATCTGAAGATTTCAGTTTATTGATATCCTTTGGTGATGGTGTTCTTGTATGAATCTTTTAGACTGAGAATGTCTGCAACTCTTTCTCTTTCTCTTGTGTAATTGTTGTTGTGAGAGCTGTTGTTGCAGAGAATATTTTTCTAACTTCTTGTTCTTCTACTACAGGAATAATGAAAAATCTTATCTTTTATTCCTTTTTGTCTGAATAGAAATGATCCACTGTCAATATAGCCGTTGGCCTGTCATAAATGACTTCCTTAATTGCTTTTGTCTTCTGGAGGAAGGTACAATAAAACATTCCTTGATAATTTCTTGAAACTTGCTCCAGATTAATTAAAAACGGCTACAAGATCTGTGAATTAATTGCTGAGAACAATTCCTTAACTGTCTGAATTTGAATCTTGAAAATCGTTGAACTCTTCAGAAAAACGTCGAACTGAGCTCCACTATCATTGAACTGAGCTCAGAGATTTGGACTTAGACAGAAACAGAGATCGTCGATCTGAGCTCAACTATCGTCGAACTGAGCTCAGAGATTGAGAACCAAACTGAAGTCAAGATCGTCGATCTGAGCTCGAAGATCGTCGAATGGAGTTCGACGACTTGTTGAAGTTGAGCTCAAAGATCGTCGAATGGATTTCGACGATTCGTCGAAGTGAGCTCAACGATCGTCGAATGGAGTTCGACGATTCGTCGTACTGAGCTCGACGAAATGACTTAGTTTTATGAAATTGAAAATCCTGGTCTTGAGGGAAGCTTCCAAACCTAAGTACAAACCGTTAGACTCAATTCTAATTGACCTTTAGATCTATACAATGAGGTCAAAACAGGTTTTCTATGAGACATAGTGATCCTGACCCAAATCAGTAATAGGGTGTTCCAACACACATGTTTAGTGAAAATATGTTTTGAATGATATGGTAGATGACTGGTTCAACCACTTTACACTATCGTTGTGTTGTGTGTTCGTTCAAGAAAAATGCAATACCACTACTGAGATCATGAATGAAACCACGAGGAATGAATTACAAGAAGCTCGGATTCTGCCATTGTTCACTATTCCAAGTTTAAATCAAAATATTTCTCTGGTTCTAACTTTGCTTCGAGCATACTCCAAGCAGAATAGGGCATTCATGTAAAGAAGAGTTTATAAAAAAAATAACAGTCAATAAAGTCGCATTAATGTTAAGTCTACCAAACAATGCGATGAAATTCATTTTTAATAGAACCACTCTGGTTATGTACGAGCAAAAGGATTTGACGGCAGAAATGTTGCGACTTTCAGAGACAGAGTGGTCTGGAGAGTTAAAGGGTCAAAGAGCTGAGGCCCTAGTTAAGTTTGTTTTGTGTAAACTTTTTTTCCACTAAATATTATGAAAATACCTAAGTGTTTACATACGTTCGTCGGTTTGGAGAACTTCAAAAACTACAACTGGCCCGAAGCAGTTCACACATTTCTACAGTCACAATTCCAACAGTTAAGTTTAGCAGCCTCAAAAAAATATCAAACGAGAGTTTGGGCTACATCGAAGGTTGCTCGATCCTCTTGGTGGTGAGCCAAAATTTAATCGGACCACTTATTTTATCTTCTAATCGACAGGTTCAATCTGGAGTCTCGTATTTGCTGGTGTGGTTATATGAGTACACCAAATTTCTAAATGTTGATGTTGACTTGGCGAGGCCCCGACTATGTCGATGGCCTCCTGAGTTCAGCTTTTTTATTAAATTTTGTTCAGAAATAAAGTCAAAGCTAAGCGTTCACGTGTAGATTTGTTCTTCCTTCGTCTGCTATGTACCTAGTTTGATTAAATTACAACGTTAAAAAATGTTTTCTAAGCAATCCATGAAATTAATAAAACTATTGTATAGGGGAAAGAGGCATTTGAGAATATATTGTCATCCGAGAAGCTTTTACTAGGAGTTGTACCCGAAGAGGATAGTGATTTCAAAGAGTCCGATGATAAGGGACAAGAAATGGAGGGGGAAGTTTCCATGGAAGAGGAGGAAGAGGATAACACTAAAGAAGAAATAAAGAAGTATGCGAAGAGAAAAGTAACAGAGTATATAACAAAACTAGAGGAAACAAAAAAAAGATAAGAAATAGCACAGAGCGAGAGAAAAAGCAGGTGTTACTGAGAAAAAAGGAGAGAGTTAAAAGAGAGGTGAACAGAGAGAGAGAGAGAGTGATGTAGGCTACCGGGGCGAAATGTCCGGCACGTTCTAGCAACTAAATCTACCCCCACACGATCTAGTTTGGAGACACCACACGCGAGCGCAGCCACAATTTAAATTACGTTTATCGTCACACAACGACTTGAGGATCGCGAACCCTCTTAGGATCAAATAGTGACTAGAGGCCACTATCCTTTCCGGCGAAATGAACCCACACGGCTCGGTCGAGTGAAGTCGCACCAAGGAGATCCACCAAAGAAATGATTCGGAAAAGTGGTTGATCTCCCCCGACTAAGAAAAACCAAAGGTCACCACCCTTCTTCGGTTGCGAGAAACTCGGAGAATCCAATACGAAAATCAAGTGGAAATACTTCGATGAATAAAATTTCAGATCTCACACCAAAACTTTCGCACAAGAAATATGCGGAGGATGTAGAAGAAGCACACAAGATAGAGAAGAGGAATCGTTACCCCAACTCGTAGATAGTTGCACGTGGAGAATCGCTCAACCACGGTTCCGCCGGAGTCACACCGGAAGAAGCTTGCACGTCCACCTTCAACGGAGTCACACCGCGAAGCTCCCACGCCGGAAGAGAGATGGCCTGCACTTGGCCGAAGCCCTCAAGGAGGCGGTCAAGGGATAGGGGGCGGCGGAAATGAGAAGAGTTTCTCAAAGCTGAAATCCTTTTTTTTAGGGTTATTATCTTCATACCAAACCAAGGGAGTGGATGCCTTATATATATGGCCCACTCTAAATAAAAGTTATACATAAAATATTGCAGAAATTAAAAGCATTTGGAGGCTAAATGCAGGCCACCAATTAACAAAACATAGCATAAAATTGTTATCCGCAGCCCGGCAGTTTTTATGACAACAACGTCATTTGATGACGTTATCTCGCGAGCGAAGATGGTAGCGGGAAGGGGTGCGGCGCCGCGCTCCCACGCCTTTATTTCGCCGTAGATCTTTGCTTTGTAATGGTGGCGTGTCATCCGTAAGCGCTTCAACATCAACGGCCGCGGGTTGGAGAGGGTCGGCTCCGTCAATCCTCCCCGTCTCAAAAGGACTCATCACCGAGGAGTTGGCGTCTTTGTAGCGGCGAAGGAGAGCATCATCCAAGCGAGCCACTTCAACTTCGGGAACCCATGAATCATCGGAGGATGGGCGATCACGCCAGTGGACCAAATAGCGGCGAGAGGTACCAAGTGGAGATGGGAGAACTTCATCGGCAAGGATCCTGTCTGGTAAGAAAGAGGTCTTGGGAAAACTAGGAAAAGCGTTAGTCGAAAAAGGTAAGACTGAAGCAAAAGCATCCACCAACGTACCTCCAACGGAATCCGAAGGAAGAGGCGATTCATGAGACCTTTCCCCCCCAAACCCAAGAGAAGAGCGAGAGGAAGAAGAGACAGGGGAGTTGCATATTTCAAGTGGCGGAGAAGTATAAGGTGTTAAATCGGAAACATTAAAAATAGGGGATATACCCCAATCGGATGGTAAATCCAAAAGATACGCATTGTCGCCTAATTTCTTCGCAACTCGAAAGGGGCCGGCTCGCCGATTGGACAACTTTTTGACGGTACCCGAAGGCATCCGCTCGGGAATGAGACGAACCAAGACCAAATCACCCACATTAAAATGGACGGCTCGGCGGTGCAAATTCGCGTGTAACTGATCGGACGTATATTGCGTGGCTAACACTTCTTGTATGTGTTTATGCAAATTTTGAATGTGTTGGGCAAATTCCTGTGCGAAGTGACTTGATTGATAAGTGGGCGGTAGGGGAATCAAGTCAAGTGGCACGGGCGCCTTATAACCGTGCACAATCTCATTCGGCGACAACCCGGTAGACCTATTCTTAGAATTATTATAAGCGAGTTGTGCGTGTGGGAGAATGAGATCCCAAGTGCCTTTGTGCTCTCCAACAAGACAACGTAAAAGATTGCCCACGCTTCGATTTACGACTTCCGTTTGGCCATCCGATTGCGGATGATAGGCGGACGAAAACAAAAGTTTGGTTCCCATAAGTTTCCAAAGCGTCTTCCAAAAGTAACTAGTAAATTTGACGTCCCGATCACTAACGATAGTTTTTGGAACGCCGCGGTGCCCGACAACTTCCTTAAAATAAATTTTAGCCATGTGCGAGGCGTCACTAGTTTTGCTACACGGAATAAAGTACGCCATCTTCGAAAATCGGTCTACGACTACCAAAATAGAGTCATGTCGGCGGAAGGTGGGCGGGAGGCCTAAGATGAAGTCCATACTCACATCCTCCCAAGGGATAGAAGGGATGGGTAGAGGGGTGTAGAGACCGGCGTTTGTTTTACTACCCTTAGCTAGTTGACAAGTACGACAACTACTAACGATTTTACCAACGAGAGACTTCAAACCCGGCCAATAAAATTTTTCCTCTACTAAGGCTAGCGTCTTATCCCGGCCAAAATGGCCACCAAGGCCCCCGCCATGAAGTTCCCAAATGATATGATGGCGGAGGGAAGTTTGTGGGATGCATAACTTCGTGTGCTTAAATAAGTAACCATCCTGAATGTAGAATGCCGAAATAGTGGAGGGGGACTCCTCTTGGGTGGCAAAATAGATGTCCTTAAAGTCCGGACATGTCGCGTACTCGTCCTTAATGCGCTCAAAACCAATCACCTTAACTTGCATGGTGGACAATAGTAACGAGAGTCGGCTAAGGGCGTCGGCCACACAGTTGTTGGACCCCTTAAGATGCTTAAGAGTGAACGTGTACTCTTGGAGGAACGACACCCACTTAGCATGTCGGGGGCTGATTTTATGTTGGGAGTTAATAAAACGCAAAGCTTCATGATCCGAAAGTAGCACGAATTCTTTGGAAAGGAGATAGTGTCTCCAATAGTGTAAACTTCGGACCACCGCATAAAATTCCCGATCGTAATTGGAGTAGTTTAATTTAGCCCCGGACAACTTCTCACTAAAATAACAAATGGGGTGACCCTCTTGACTTAATACTCCTCCAATCCCAACCCCGGACGCATCGCACGCTAATTCAAACACCTTAGAGAAATCCGGTAAGCGGAGGAGGGGTGCTTCCGTCATGAGAGTTTTGATCGTGTGGAAGGCATGAGTGGCAGACTTAGTCCATTGGAAATCCCCTTTCTTCATGCACTCCGTCAAAGGAGCCATGATGCTACTAAAATTTTTAATAAAACGCCGATAAAAAGTAGCGAGTCCATGGAAACTTCTAACGTCACGGATGGACTTGGGCTCCGGCCACTCGTTAATAACTTGCACCTTTTTTGGGTCTACTCTAATGCCGTCCGCTCCCACAAGATATCCTAAGAACTCAACCTCACGGACAAGGAAAGTGCATTTCTTCAGATTTAAGAATAGTTTCTCGTTCCTTAAAGTAGTTAAGACTGCCCTCAAGTGATTTGTATGTTCAGTGGGCGTCAAGCTAAACACCAAGATGTCGTCAAAATACACTACGACGAATTTTCCCATGAGGGGTTGGAATATTTGAGTCATCATCCGAGAAAATGTGCTTGGGGCATTAGAAAGCCCGAAGGGCATGACAAGCCACTCATATAAACCATCCTTAGTTTTGAACGCCGTCTTCCATTCATCCCCCTCTCGAATTCTAATTTGATGGTAGCCACTTTTAAGATCCAGCTTGGAAAAGATCGTGGCTCCGGCAAGCATATCCAAGAGATCATCCAATCGGGGAATAGGGAACCTATATTTAATAGTGATCTTATTAATCACCCTACTATCGACACACATCCTCCAAGTACCGTCTTTTTTGGGGGCTAACAGGGCCGGCACGGCACATGGGCTCAAGCTATGGCGGATGAACCCTTTAGTTAAGAGTTCCGATATTTGAGTTTGAAGCTCCTGATGCGCTGCCGGGTGGAGCCTATAATGGGGCTGATTCGGGAGTGAGGAACCTGGGACGAGATCTATGGCGTGTTGGATGTCGCGTAGTGGCGGTAAGATGGGGCGTAACTCGGCCGGATACACATCTTTATATTCATCCAACAAGTGTTTTAAATCTTCTGGAAGCTCATCTAATTTATCACCATCTTCCTTACTACTCAAGAGCACTAGCGCATAGATCACGCCATCCAGAAATGGGACGCGGGTGAACTCCTTTCTTCCTATTAAGTTCAAGGTTTTCTTCTCCACGGGTACGATGGTATCCTTGGACGGAATAGTCGGGTCCTTTGGTGGCGTTGGTTTAAAGGTAATAATCTTCCCCTTAAACTTAAACTCATAAGTATTAGCCCTACCGAAGTGAGTCACGTCGTGGTCATATAGCCAAGGCCGGCCAAGAAGGACGTGACATGCGTCCATGGGGATGACATCACACCACACTTGCTCGGAATAAGATTTGACGTTAAGGGGAACTAGACAACGCTTCGTGACAGGAAGAGAGGTCTTATTTACCCAAGCTACATGATAAGGTTGGGGGTGGGGTTCGGCAACTAAAGACATCCTAGCAACCGCGCTCTCCGAAACGACATTCATACAACTCCCACTATCGATGATAAGCTTACATAACTTCTCTCCGCTCTTAAATATCATCGAAAAGAGGGTCGTCCTATTCCAATCGTTTGGCGTCCCGGGAACCGTCAGGATACAACGCATAACCATGAGGTTATGTTCATCCTCCAAATCACTCGGGACTCCCTCAACATCGGACCCCTCGTCGGCTTCATAAATTATTTCGGCCGGGTCGTTAGGAGCCTCCAATAAAGCTAAGGCCTTAGGCTTGGTGGGGCATTCGCTCGCATAATGCCCTTGTACTCCACAAGCGTAGCATGTGGCATTTGTTTTATTAACTCTCCCAATTGGCACTCGCTCCCCGGTTGGATTCTTAGAATTCCTAGCGGTGATGACTATCGAACTTGTGTCGGTAGCCTTAAACTTGCCTTTGTCTTTATACGTGGACTTCCCCTTTTGGAAATACCTTGCTTTAGACTTCAGAGTGATATTTTTCTCAATGTCCAAGGCCGCGTTGTACGTGGTGTTTATATCCGTATGCCCATATCGCAAAAGCTTGCGCTGAATATCCGGATCCAGCCCCTTCCGAAACCTCGAGAGCGTCACTTCGGGCATCTCCTTAACATCGCAACGTACTAACAGATCCTTAAGCGTACCCATGTAATCAGACACCGACTGGCTCCCTTGCTTAAGAGAGGCTAAGTCGTCAAACAGTTGTGTGCGGTAATACGTGGGGACGTATTGATCCGACAACATAGCTTTCATAACCTGCCAACCAATTGGTGGCATACCATCAAGCGCTACCATGCGTCTCTCCTCGTTGAGCCAATATACCTTGGCTCGGTCTAGAAGTTTCAGCCTAGCGACTTGGACCTTTTGCCTATCGGTTAAGTTATGCCACTCGAAGTAGCACTCGATATCCATAATCCAATTCAGAAAGATTTGGGGCTGCCCCATGCCGTCGTAAGTAGGGGCTTCTATACGGATGGCTTTCGTGATGTTGAACTCTTGTGGAGCTCGGTTATAATAGGGTGGACCACGTGGTGCAAGGTCATCGTAGTCCTCGTCAAATCGAGGAGGATAACGGGGCTGTTGGTGGTTCGGGGGGTGAGGGTTAATTGGTAGAGGGTTAGGAGGGGCGGGTGGAGTCGCTCTAGCAGTCGTAAGTTGAGCGATCATGTCCCTTAACTCATCCATGCGACGCTCTTGATTCACGATGTGCGCATTAAACTCTTGTCGAAGAGCCTCGACGGGAGTCGGATCTTGACCCCCATGCCGCTCGTCCGCCATATTGGAAGAAGAGGGAGCGTACTCGGTGCCGTGCCTTGTGCGCATGCAGATTTTTGTTGTTCTGTTTTTTTTTTTTGTTGACTCTAAATTAGTCCTAAACACCCCAAAATTTTATGAGAAATAATTTCTTGCCGCCTAACCGATGGACGAAACTGAATTTTTTTCTAAATTTAATTCTACCTAAGGTGAAGAGAGCCTACCAGAAAATTTTTTTTTGGATTTTGAAGAAAAATTCAGATTTTAACCCGCTGTTGGCACACCACAAATAGAGACTTTGCTGAAATGTGAATTTACGAGAACTAAGCCTACCAAACAGAGAAGGATTGTGCCGATTTAGGAACCGGCACGAACCTCGCTTTGATACCAAATTGATGTAGGCTACCGGGGCGAAATGTCCGGCACGTTCTAGCAACTAAATCTACCCCCACACGATCTAGTTTGGAGACACCACACGCGAGCGCAGCCACAATTTAAATTACGTTTATCGTCACACAACGACTTGAGGATCGCGAACCCTCTTAGGATCAAATAGTGACTAGAGGCCACTATCCTTTCCGGCGAAATGAACCCACACGGCTCGGTCGAGTGAAGTCGCACCAAGGAGATCCACCAAAGAAATGATTCGGAAAAGTGGTTGATCTCCCCCGACTAAGAAAAACCAAAGGTCACCACCCTTCTTCGGTTGCGAGAAACTCGGAGAATCAAATACGAAAATCAAGTGGAAATACTTCGATGAATAAAATTTCAGATCTCACACCAAAACTTTCGCACAAGAAATATGCGGAGGATGTAGAAGAAGCACACAAGATAGAGAAGAGGAATCGTTACCCCAACTCGTAGATAGTTGCACGTGGAGAATCGCTCAACCACGGTTCCGCCGGAGTCACACCGGAAGAAGCTTGCATGTCCACCTTCAACGGAGTCACACCGCGAAGCTCCCACGCCGGAAGAGAGATGGCCTGCACTTGGCCGAAGCCCTCAAGGAGGCGGGCAAGGGATAGGGGGCGGCGGAAATGAGAAGAGTTTCTCAAAGCTGAAATCCTTTTTTTTAGGGTTATTATCTTCATACCAAACCAAGGGAGTGGATGCCTTATATATATGGCCCACTCTAAATAAAAGTTATACATAAAATATTGCAGAAATTAAAAGCATTTGGAGGCTAAATGCAGGCCACCAATTAACAAAACATAGCATAAAATTGTTATCCGCAGCCCGGCAGTTTTTATGACAACAACGTCATTTGATGACGTTATCTCGCGAGCGAAGATGGTAGCGGGAAGGGGTGCGGCGCCGCGCTCCCACGCCTTTATTTCGCCGTAGATCTTTGCTTTGTAATGGTGGCGTGTCATCCGTAAGCGCTTCAACATCAACGGCCGCGGGTTGGAGAGGGTCGGCTCCGTCAGAGAGAGATGTGAAGGAAGAAGAGAATATTGAAAGTAAAAGTCGGGAGAAAAAGGCGGATGGAGCAATCCAAAAGCTCGAAGAAATAGTGCGGTGAATGACCTCCGAGATAGAAATGAAGTCGAAAATACATCATGATATCGTGATGGAAGAACTCAATGGACTACGTACCCATATCAATGCAAGGATAGATGAATTGAGTGACACCATTCGAAATGGTCTGAAAAGTCTCTCGTCACCTGCATTTGAAGAACCAGAAGTCTCCCAAAAATCTACTCCTACCACCTCCCATCACTCTTCACCTAAATCACCAGATAATGTTGAAGTCGGTAATGCGGTAGAGGATAAAATTTCAAATACTTTCGTGGTTTGTACGCTTCTTTCACCTAAGCAGAAATGTGATAGGAGATTGATAAAAAACTATTAAAGGGCGTCATGATCTGAAACAAAGTAGTGATATTAAATCATCGTCCTATGTGGTAGCATTTCCAGGAAGGAAAAACATGGACAAATCAAAACGTCTAGTAATAGACTATATTATGGAAGAGTTCCCGAACAGGTTACATTCATTTTGATTTTACCTTCAAAATTGCATCTTCTTTAAAATGTATTATTGCTCATCTTAGGTCATTTCTGTGCATAAATAGTGTGGTGATCGAAGCGGGTAATATTACTTTGTATCGATCACACCTTGATGATCTAATAGAAAATGAGTGCATTAATGATGTCCACTTAGATGCATACAATGTAGTGCTAACTCAACATAAATCCATTCATCCGCGCAAATTTAAGCACTTCCTATACGTGTCATCCAATCATGCTGTTAATATATTTTTCCTATACACTTTTTGTACAAACCTTCAAAATATCATTTTCATTGTTATATAATGCACGGTTATCTTATGCAGAATATGAAGAAACACCAAAGGAATGCTCTAGCACTTGTTGTCCACATCACGAGTTGCTCAGTGAAGTATGCAGATTTATTTCTGATTCCAATACACCTTACAAATCATTGGGGTTTGCTTGTTGGAAACATTGTGGAGGAATGTTGGAAATACTATGATTCCTTGTACAAGGATTAAAATTACAACAAGCTTATGATAGTGGTATGTTTATTTGGATAGATAGAAAGTATAATAATTTATTTGTCTATTCATATATTTTGGGGCGTGCAGATAATTTTTTTTGAAGAAGATTTAAGTGAGCTCCTTCTGGAGAGAATCCATGAGTGGCCATTGTTCTATGTTAATGACATTCCAACACAAGATAATCCTGATGATTGTGGTGTTTTCGTTCTTCTGTATATGAAGACAATTGTTGGGAAAAAGAAAATCGATTGGGGAAAGTGTCAATACTGGGCAAAATAAATGGCGAAGTTGATGACAGAAATTGCAATTGAGCTAATTAACTTTTTTCCTGATAAAGTTATGAGTAAATGTTGTCAACCACTCCTAAACAAATATATATGTAGTACCTAATATTTACATTTCAATCAATACTTTGCAGGTAGATAAAGTGGAATACTTTGCGTGAGATAATAATGGGAAGTTTTGATACCGACCGTTTTTCAAGTTGACAGAAAGCTATACGTGGCCATTGGTTTTTGCTGTCTAATTTAATAGTTTAAATTCCTAATATACAATTTTACATAGGTTGTGTACAATGATTCTGAGGATATTTATTACTCAATACCTTAGACACAATTATTTTGGTAGTTACATAGGCTATTTCGTATGCTTTTGATATATTATTGGTAGCTTATAACACTTACATCTGGAGCTTTTTTCATAAAAATTGGAGAGGTTTGTGTTAAAATTTGAGATGATACAACTGTAATACGATTGGATAAAGTATATATACTATCGTATTTAGCTTATACTTAAGCAAAAAAAGATGAACCTGATTGCTTTATAAAAAAATAACTGTTATATACAGTTCACTATTTGAATACATCCAGAGTACATGAAAAGCATTTTGAAGAATATATGGAGGATTGTGTTAAAACAAGTTTTGAACTGACAATACTAACGTAATATGATTGGATGCAGTGCAGATACATCAGTATTGAGCTTATATTTAAGCAAATCAGATATGAACGTGAAAATTTATAAACATAATAACTGTTTCTATTATAGATTGTTCATCATTTGAGTACATCTGGAATACATGAAAAATTAAACGGTGCATTAATAGAAAAGTCGTCATTTATCGAGAAATCATCGTTCAAGTCGTCATGTGCCAAAGTGGGGTTTGAATTTGAATTAGAATCAAACACCGAATTAATATGCGTGAAATTATGCTCGATTGGTTGCCCAAAAACCTCAGTAGCAGAAGGAACATTCCCTTTAACTGCACGTGACTTCTCTGTTTAACCAGAAATAAGATAAAAGTAAATCCAAGGTATAATATTGAAATAAAAAAAGATGCAAGGATGAAACGAATTCAAGGTAATCGTACTTAATTTATTTTTGGAGTTAGATTCCCAATAACTCTTCAGATGTGTCTTTGGTGCCCTCTTTGGTCGTATGGATGGTGGATCTTTCAAGAAATCTTTGTCCTTCCGTTAAGGATGAAACAAATCCTTTTTTTCTTTTTTCTCATCAATGTCGATCATATCTTCTATAACTTGACCCACTTCATTCGTTATATTAACCATGTGCTCCTTTTCTATTTGATAATTTTCAATTTTTTGGCAAAGGTCATATGTCCACCACATCATATGATTTCAGAAAATCAAGTTTGACTTAATGCGGTTTGTGGATGTCGGAATTGTAAATTATTTTGCTTCTTAGCTTGCATTGTAAATCACTTTAATATGTATTTTGAATGAATACTTTGTACATTATGAAAATTATAAACTCGCAGTACGTGCTCGCATAATAAACCCTTTGTTTGAAAACCTTCACAAAACACTCTATATCATTCCTCTTTGTGTCTATTTTCACAATCTAATGCTTTTTAGGACCACTAGTATCACAAAGGCGTGTGTTATATGAAATCGTATTGTGGTCATATATTGAATCCTCTGACACCATCAAACCAAGTGCCTATCCATCAAAGCATGTTGAAATATTAAAAATATTTATCTGGTGCATATCTTGGACATTTGTCTAAGAATCATGGAGCTTTTGATTTTTAGAGTGTGAGTACCTTGTTTGCATTTGAAGTCTTCCTCATGTTCACTCCTTCACCAACTGTTAATCAATTTCTCCATACCAAGAAAGCATTTGGTAAGTGAACTTGTATGCTTCGAGCAACCATAAAGACTGTGATTTGCCGATTCACTTTGTTGTGTGGTTAAAATGCCGAGATCAAGTATATCCTTATTAAAAGTAGTGGACCACTTATTTTTAATTTTGTGAACCTCATTTAACCACCGGTTCTCTTGCAAATTTCCTTTGTAATCATCTTCTTCCAATACAGCTCAAACTCCATTTCAGTGTCACATTTACTTATACAAGTATAAAATAAAGATCTAATGTGCTTGTCTTGGTTGAAAATAGGTACCTTAGATGATGCTTTCTTCGAAATGTGCCATTGACATAATCGATGAAGAGTAGTAGGGAAAACCCTCTCAATAGCAACTATCAACGCTTGATCTTGATCTGTAAAAATTGTGATTGACCGCTTACCCCCAACAAATTTTAAGAAAACCTCAAATACCCAACAAAAAGAATCTATCGTCTCATGTGCTACAAATGCACATCCAACAAAAATATTCTACCAATAGTTGTTTACTGTTAGAAATGGAGCGCATGCTAAATTATATTTGTTTATCCTATAGGTGCCGTCAAAAATAATGACGTCGTCAAAACATTCGTAAGCCAATTTCCCTGAACCATCAATCTAGAAGTAATTATGCAGGCGGTTCATTTCATCCGTTTGTATATCAAAAGAAAACATGTTATCTAAAAATTGTCTCTCCTTAAAAATTTCCAATAATCTAGCTGCATTATGAGCTCCACCAACTTCTTCGGCCATAAGGTTGAACGTGTCATCCGTTCGTATCCCCACGCCTGTCATATTCCGAATCAAGGTTGCTTGGGCATCACCTACATGGCGATGCGATCACAACAAATGTACGTCTTGCAGTATAGCCAAAGGATGATTGTGCTCTTTAATAAATTTTAATACCTTCCAATTCCTACCTTCTTCATCGGCAGTAAAGTGCAAGCAAGCCAAGGAGCCCGTCTTAAAATCCCGTTTATGGAATTTTCTCTTCACATCGGAGAACGACTTGTGAAGTTTAAATCCTCCTTTCGAACATGAAAACTCTCGTCCCTTGATGATCCGTGTTTGTGTTCAGTAAAATACATGTTGTCTTCGCACACTAAATCCGCATTGACGAGCATATTCTGAGTACATTTTGTAAGTCTCATCATCAGAATGAACTGTGTGAAACTCTACTTCCTCCTTATGCACCTGCGAAAATGTGGTTTAAGGTATGGGCAGATAAGAAAGCAGATTCAAAAATATATTGTCGTATTACACATATAATACAACATAATCCTAACTTATACGGTTGTAATAACACAATATCTTATAGTGTCAGAAATCGCCTCATTATATGGGCCAGTACTCTTGTCCACTTCCTGCGACTTCTCGTGTGATAGATTGTTTTCCTCCATAGAAGTACGACGGTTGAACGTGCTGTTAGGCTCTCCTACCGAAAATATCCCTGACTACCAGATTTTCCAAAAATGTGCTGCTAAAGTTGTAAAACATTGCTCATATTCTTCAGCAAATAACCAGGAATAAGGAAAGAGACGAGGATTTCAGGAACCATATGCGCACGGACTGCAATGGTGGGAAATGCAGAAAGCAAAGATACGTGTTGTTTAAGCTATGCGCCGGCAGGGTTGCGCCATTTCCGGCCAGTAGCTTTTGTTGTGATATTTGCGGAGGGTTATACTGAAATGAAGAAGATGAGCGCACGCCCGCTCCGAACACGAAAAACATGACGTCTCTTATTCATAACCCTCCTCTTTTTACATCCAAACGAAGAAGACGACCGCTTGGCCTCTCCAAACCTTGAAAACACGAATGCCGAAAATTATGAGGAAAACGGGATGACTCCCCAAAATACAGACTATTTATATGCATACCTATTAATAGGGGCACATACGTGCCCAAAACTTTTCGTTGAAGAAGTGCTTTGAGGCTGGGATGTATGACTCCGAGATCACAGATGATGACAGAGTTCATTTCACCACAAGGTTTATTTACCTTTGAAGAATGCCTGAAGTTTGAAACCACAGATGAAGACGGAAGAGATGCATGTGAGCAGTAGCTATAATACTCTGACATTAATACAACAAAACACATTTATATCAGCATTTTTTTGCGGAGCATTTTAAAATGACGAGGTAGTGTTTTGATTTTGCGGCGCTTTGTTAAAACAAACATGGCCAAAACTATGAGTATCATCAACATTTTTTATATACAAACTCCACAAAAAATCAAAATTTGGGGGCACTTTTGAAGGAAGACTCCGAAAAAATAAAACTTTATAGATCGTGAAACAAAAGTATCGCGCCACCTCTACGCCCATTTCTTCCCGGTTCTCGATTCTCCTTTGCTCTTGTTTATTCGCCTCGTCGAATATGAAATGTTCATTGTGCCCTCTTATTATTGCTGCTGGTTTGGATCTAAATCTGACGGTTCAGATTGGTTAGTGGTGTGGATGATACCCCATGCTCCCAAATTCCAGGCCGATTGCAGGGATGCAGATGGCAACTTCGATGTTTTCATTTCCTGCTACAACAATGGAGGGTATGAGAAGACGTCCAATCTTCAAAATGGGCTTTATTACTGTAAGTTTGATTTGATGCATTGTTTCATCTTCATAGGTTCCATGATTTGATAGCACATTATTTATTTTTATTTGACTATAATATTTTAGTAATAAATAATTATTTTTGTTCATTTTTATCTCAATAATTATCTAATTTGTTACCTTTTGTGTTTTCGGGACTAGTTGGGTTGTTGATAGCAATTTGGAGCATATGATCATTGTTAGGAGAAATTTTGTAGCATTTTCAGCCAAAATGCAAGTTTATACGCCCTAGGTCACGAGTGTGATATAGGGGCATAACATCAATCATGGCCATCACCCTGCTTCCGATCCAGAACAAGGCTATCAGTTTATTTAAAGTTACACGTCCTAGATCACGGGCGTGCCCTACGGGCGTGACATCAATAACGACCATGTCCCCGCTTCCGATCTAGAACAAGGCTGCTGTTGAAGCCAAAAATGGTCTCTGTGGAGTTCGGGGTCCCTAGAAAGTGGTGACCTCGCACCTACTACACTCAGGAGAACGTCACGGACCAAAGGACCAAGAAACTAGAAACAGACCCTCGGCTCTAGCGCGGAGGTCCGCACCTCACACCCGGAAGACCTTTGAAGTCTCCACCTCCCTAGCCAATGCTTGAGCTAGGTGCCTTGGAGGAAGAGAGCAAAGGAATTTTTGTGGCTCTGAATGCAATGCTCTCCAAGGCACCCTCAAAGGTCTATTTATAGTTTTTCAAACTCCATGGACCAAAATGCCAGAAATACCCCTACGACAAATAGGCCTTGGGTCAATAGAAAACAACCAAACCGGGGGGTAAAGAGGTAATTCCACCCTAAGGGTAAAACGGTAACAACATGGCCAAAAGAGGTCCAAGAGCGGGAGGAGCCATTCCCACCATCTCCCCGGGCACCCGAGACGAGAAGGTGACCCCCGAAGAACTGGGGAGATGGGGGGCAGGGGGGAGACCCCGGCCTCCGGCCGGTCTCGCCTCGCCAGGCCGCCAGGCCGCGGAGCAGGGGGGGGGGGGGGGGGGGGGGTGGGGCAGGAACGAGACCCCGGCCTCCCGGCCGGTCTGGCCCTGCCTAGGCCGCGGAGCGGGGGGGGGGGGGGGGGGGGGGGCAGGGGCGAGACCCCGGCCTCCCGGCCGGTCTCGCCCCGCCAGGCCCCGAAGCAGGGGGGGGGGGGCAGGGGCGAGACCCCGGCCTCCCGGCCGGTCTCGCCCCGCCAGGCCGCGGAGCAGGCGGGGGCAGGGGCGAGACCCCGGCTTCCTGACCGTTCTCTCCCCGCCAGGCCGCGGAGCAGGAGGGGGCAGGGGCGAGACCTCGGCCCCCGGCCGGTCTCGCCCTGCCAGGCCACCGAGCAGGGGGCAGGGGCAAGACCCTGGCCTCCCAGCCGGTCTCGCCCCGCTAGGACCGCAGAGCAGGAGGGGGCAGGGACGAGACCCCGGCCCCGGCCGGTCTCGCCCCGCTAGGCCGCAGAGCATGAGGGGTGGGGGTGGGGGGGGGGGAGGTGGGGGGTGGGGGTGCAGGGGAGAGACCCCGGCCTCCCGGCTGGTCTCGCCCCGCTAGGTCGCGGAGCAGGAGGGGGCAAGGGCGACACCCCGGCCTCCTGGCCGGTCTCGCCTGAAAGAATTAGTGCCGAAACACCTAGAGGGGGGGGGGGGTGAATAGGTGCACTTAATCTTTTAAAACTTTTAAGGCAGAAATATAGTACAGTAATTGCAATTCACAGCACAGATAACACAGCAATCACACAAGCATACAATCACAGAGAGCACACAGGATTTATAGTGGTTCCCCAAGGTCTGGGTACATTGATGCTTAAGATCACAGCAGTGAACCGGTCGCACAAGTAATATAAAATGGGGTTTTTCCCAAGTATCGATCTCACAAGTAACACAGTAAGGTGGAGTTAATTTCGAGGAGGACTTGAGATTGAAGTCCTTAGGTCGGAGCTAACTAAGGGGTGGTTTTGATTGTTGCAGAAACAAAAAATAAAAGGCTAACACTACTCCTATGCAACGCTGCTATGCGATGCTTCGCCAGGCGGGATGGAAGACTAGTCGGGCTGCTATGCACCGAATCGCTAGACGGATGGAAGAGTAGGCTCGCGGATGAGGTGGTGAGAATGGCGGAATGAGGGTCGTGAGCACCTCTTCGCAACGCACGCCACTAGCAATTGCTAGTGCGGCAAGGGTGGATGGTGGTGGATGGATATATGGCGTAACTCAAGTATATAACAAAAACATACAATCACATAGACATAATTGTACACAACGTTTACAAACTAAGCATAATTCATCAATATAAATAAAGTTAAACACCAATATTCAACAAGAAAGCAAGTACAAGTCAAGAGATCGACCGAATCCGAAGTCTTACTGAGGATTCACGATTGGAATCGTCGGGTTGTCATTCCGCGTCCAAGCTCGGTCCTCAACTGCGTCCGGGATAGAGAAGGGCTGTCACCACCTTCCAATGGCCCGTCTTCTTCGTCTCACGATAGCGGACGAAGTTTGCTAGTTTTCCTTTGCTTGATGGCTATGACGTCAAACCCTACTTGAAGCTCATGGATGAAGGAGAAGGCCGAGAGGAAGCTCCGGCTCGGATTTGGCGGTGAAAGCTTGCCCGGAGCACCTCCCTAGGGTGGAAGATGAAGGGGAACAGCGGAGAAGGCGGAAAACGACGGAGGAAATGGGCGATCTGCGGATCTCCGTGCGGATCTTGGATTAGGGCGAGACCTGCACTATTTATAGAAAAGCAAAATTGAACAATGCGCACGATCACAGGCGCACGACCAGTGGTCGTGCGCGCTATGTACTATGCTCGTGCGCACTGGCATGGAATAACAGGAAGAAGAACTGGGATAATGCACACGAGATGTGGCGCACGACCAGGGGTCGTGCACACTAAGTCCAATGATCGTGCGATTACCCAGACAGGACTCCAGAAAAGAGGAATCAATGCACACGATCAGTGGCGCACGACCGGTGGTCGTGCGCAATATGTCCAGTGGTCGTGCGCTTACCCCAGGCTGATTCTGGAAAACGAAGAGTAGTGCGCACGATCGGGGGCGCACGACCAGTGGTCGTGCGCATTAGATCCCATGATCGTGCGCAGTATTCCTGTTTCACAACCATCCCGGAACACGCACACGACCCCTGTACCGAAAGGAAAAGCAATTCACTAATCTGTGCAGACATTCCAGACAATCACAGAAGGGAGTACAAACTATAAAAATAACAAAATACACAACCACGAGCATAAATGTGCACTTCCTATGGAAATAAAGACATGATGAAATATAAATGATAATGAACTAAAAGTGAAGTGCAAACGTGTGAAAACTAGCCCAGATGAGTCCGAAAATAGGTATAAAACATGGACTCATCACACCCCCAGACTTAACTGTTTGCGCGTCCCGAGCAAACAAAATCTAAGCAGATAGGGAAAAAATACTAGTTAACAAAGAAATTGCGAAACGAAGTACCATGCGAAGTCGCATGCTCGCGCGCGTAAAAATATAATAGAAGAAATTTCTAAGTATACAAAATAGTTTATACTTTTCACAATGGGTATCAAAATTTTATTACTACTCAAAAATGAAATCACGGTGAATCATTCGGTCACGCATAGGGAGAAAGTAGACTAATCGCTAGGCGAGCATTGCCAAAGATCGGGGCTCCAGATAACCTCCAAAGGAATCCACCAATGTCGGTGACCATATGCTTGCCCTTTCACACTCTCTCCACGACACTAGTTAGACTCAAGCACGAATCCGTAGGACTTGGACTATAATATAGGCTTAGGTGAAGGCGGGGTATATAAAGGTAAACAAGATGGACACGCACACCCAAAATAAGATCGCCCAAAAACGTACACAACTAAACTCAATGGACAAACACGTGCGACGCATCACCAGACCTGGACTTTTGACGGTGCGCGCAAGCCCATAACGAACACAACTCAACTACATTGCACAACTCAGCAATAATAGATATACAAATACATTTTTTTTTGTATTCCACATTGGGAATTTTCTTTTTATTTACTATCATATTTTTTTATTTTTTCTTTTCCCTTTTTTTTATTTTTTATTTTATCCAAATAGCCAAAAGAAAATTGGAAAACACGGCAACACCACAAGCTGCACAAACACCAACAAAACTGCCCACACAAAGCGGATATAAACTACAACAAAACAAACTAATCGAGCGATCACATTCAGATGTGCGAGTAGGAAAGGCTATATGGCTATGGTAGCGAGGCGAAGGTATTTCAAAGGAAGGGACAGGCTTAACGGGGATAACAAAGGTTAGATGTCGGGAATGGTACAAGGCTCAAACGAGACAAAGTGACGGCCCATATCATGCACGCACTTGACTAACCATGTATCTATGCTTCAAGAGTAGCTAGGGGAAAGTTCTTAGCCAACGAGAAAGACTATCCGTCCTCCCGACTCGAGCAATACGAACCTAACGGCCGTCTACACACATCCCTAAGCTACCGTCGGATTCACACCGGATTCACCAACTTTTGAGTAGAATAAAAAGTATTTACGCAATTAGAAAATTATAAAACTAAAAGCATACAGAAAAATTAAATCTACTCGAATTTCTACACGAGACGAGAGCAGTTGACTAGGAACACAATAAGGCCAACATTTTACTCCGTCTCACAATCCTATGTCAGCACCATAATTTTCTCAAATCTAACGAAGAAATGAGTTTAAATCGCGGCACACTGACAGCTAAGCACGCGCTCATGTGGGTGCAGTGGTGTGTGATGCAATGAACTAATCAAAATATAACAATAAAAGCTTCTAGTCTGCACAAGAAATATGCACGTGCAATAGGTAACAAATCTCTCCCCCAGACTTAAACTAAGCAAAACAACACATAATAGAGAAATGAAAATCATAAAGAGCTAAGGGAAGAGGTTACCCAATGCTCAGCCAGTGAGTATACCAGAAGACGCGTGAAAACCTGAAGCAGGCCCGCCATACGAAGAATCACAACCCCGCCAATGTGAATTGTCGTGAATACCTGCAGGGGTGAGCTCCGCAAAAACAAAACAAAAATATACAAAAAGAAATGCTAAAAATAAAATAGACATGAAAATAAAAATGCAGGAAATAAAAGATAAGTACTGGGGTTATTGTCATCCCAGCACGACTTATTAAATTCTAAACAGTTCTAGCTAATGGGCCTATGAAATAAAAAGTGCACAGGTAACTGGCCTAATATCTGTTTCGGTAACGGGTACCGATACGGTGATAGAACAGTTACCCCTCTGCCTAAATAATCATACCTGCTCCTCGCAGGCAGAGGAAATAGGAAGTAGGATGAGGAGGAGGCCTGGTCCTCACTCATCTCACCACAAAACAAATCCTTGCCTAGCAAGGTATCGTCTATCACAGGCCCGCAGGAGGCGATGGCAACGACATGAGCACAAAGCTCATCATCATCCCAACGTATCTGTGGAGACTCATCCTGCACAGGCTCAGATAAAGAAGGGGGATCAAGAAATAAAAGAGAAGAAGAACTAAAATAATCAGAAATAGGGAGAGTGATCCCGGTATCACTCTCAGCAGGATCCAAGCAGAGATCATCGTCGGTATCATACGAGTCGTACCGAGGGGAATCCGAGAACTCAAGGTCTGCGGTGGTAAGAGGAACGGCCTCATCTAATAAAGAGGTACAAACCTCCACATCAGAAAGAGGGTATTCCTCATCCCACCGGGGTGCGTAAAAATGTTCCGAAGATCCACCGTCTCCGTCGGAGATAGAGGAATCATCATCCCACTTCGGCGCAACCTCGGGCACCGAATCATCAACAAGAAAGGCATCATCAACCGACTCACACAAAAATGGAGTAACACAATCCGACAAAAATTGCGGAGGGGCAAGGCTGCTCTCAAAATCAAGCACTGAATGAGCAGGTCCCATCACAAAATCATTCGTAGACGCCACCCCGTCGATGATCGGAACTATCTCATCGTCCCATACAGGAGTGTCCATGAGTTCCTGCTCCTCTTTTTGTTGGCTAACACTAGAGTGATCATCATCACTCAAGGAAAGCTCGTAAAAAGGGATCGAGGGACCCATGAAAGAGCTGTATGCGGCCAGAGATTCCTCAGTAATCTCAACGGGTAAAGAATGAGCAAAGTGCGTTATGTTAGTGTGTGGGACAGATAACACCCTGGTAGGCCTGTCCACAATAGTCTTCCGTGAACGGGAGGTTGTCGTGCACACGCCCTCAGAGGGAGAAGGCTTGCACAAACGAGGGCAATCCTTCAACATGTGGCCCACACCTTGACATAACAAACACCGAATGCAATGCTCGGCATTCATAACAGCAATGACATCGATGGATCAGCGCAAAGTGTCAAGGATACGGCACTCAGCATCAGAATCCATCACGAACAAAAATAATTGCTGAAAAAGTGCTACACAGCTAAAATGAAAATAGCACGGTTCTGCTATCTAAATCAAAAATCAGAAAAGGGGAAAAAAGAAATAAGCAAAATAAAAATTATAATAACCAAAGCAAAATAATAAAAAAAAGAATGATATGCACAAATGGAAAAGGGCTTCAATCTATAATCTCCCTCTCCACAAACTCACACGACTGTGTTCCCCGGCAACGGCGCCAAAAACTTGATGCTTAAGATCACGGCAGTGAACCGGTCGCACAAGTAATATAAAATGGGGGTTTTCCCAAGTATCGATCTCACAAGGAACACAGTAAGGTGGAGTTAATTTCGAGGAGGACTTGAGATTGAAGTCCTTAGGTCGGAGCTAACTAAGGGGTGGTTTTGATTGTTGCGGAAACAAAAAATAAAAGGATAACACTACTCCTATACAACGCCGCTATGTGATGCTTCGCCAGGCGGGATGGAAGACTAGTCGGGCTGCTATGCACCGAATCGCTAGACGGATGGAAGAGTAGGCTCGCGGATGAGGTGGTGAGAATGGCGGAATGAGGGTCGTGAGCACCTCTTCGCAACGCACGCCACTAGCAATTGCTAGTGCGGCAAGGGTGGATGGTGGTGGATGGATATATGGCGCAACTCAAGTATATAACGAAAACATACAATCACATAGACATAATTGTACACAACGTTTACAAACTAAGCATACTTCATCAATATAAATAATGTTAAACACCAATATTCAACAAGAAAGCAAGTACAAGTCAAGAGATCGACCGAATCCGAAGTCTTGCTGAGGATTCACAGTTGGAATCGTCGGGTTGTCATTCCGTGTCCAAGCTCGGTCCTCAACTGCGTCTGGGATAGAGAAGGGTTGTCACCACCTTCCAATGGCCCGTCTTCTTTGTCTCACGATAGCGGACGAAGTTTGCTAGCTTTTCTTTGCTTGATGTCTATGGCATCAAACCCTACTTGAAGCTCATGGATGAAGGAGAAGGCCGAGAGGAAGCTCCGGCTCAGATTTGGCAGTGAAAGCTTGCCCGGAGCACCTCCCTAGCGTGGAAGATGAAGGGGAACAGCGGAGAAGGCGAAAAACGGCGGAGGAAATGGGCGATCTGCGGATCTCCGTGCGGATCTTGGATTAGGGCGAGACCTGCACTATTTATAGAAAAGCAGAATTGAACAATGCGCACGATCACAGGCACACGACCAGTGGTCGTGCGCGCTATGTCCTATGCTCGTGCGCACTGGCATGGAATAAGAGGAAGAAGAACTGGGATAATGCGCACGAGAAGTGGCGCACGACCAGGGGTCGTGCGCACTAAGTCCAATGATCATGCGATTACCCAGACAGGACTCCAGCAAAGAGGAATCAATGCACACGATCAGTGGCGCACGACCGGTGGTCGTGCGCAATATGTCCAGTGGTCGTGCGCTTACCCCAGGCTGATTCTGGAAAACGAAGAGTAGTGCGCATGATCGGGGGCGCACGACCAGTGCTCGTGCGCATTAGATCCCATGATCGTGCGCAGTATTCCTGTTTCACAACCATCCCGGAACACGCACACGACCCCTGTACCGAAAGGAAAAGCAATTCACTAATCTGTGCAGACATTCCAGACAATCACAGAAGGGAGTACAAACTATAAAAATAACAAAATACACAACCATGGGCATAAATGTGCACTTCCTATGGAAATAAAGACAGGATGAAATATAAATGATAATGAACTAAAAGTGAAGTGCAAACGTGTGAAAACTAGCCCAGATGAGTCCGAAAATAGGTATAAAACATGGACTCATCATACATCCACTTTCCCCATTCGCCTATCTAGTGGTGTACTAGATTCGGCCTAACTTCTCCACTTCTCCTCAGATCCTCAGATCTTACAACTCAGAACCCCAAATAGGTTCCTACAGCTCAGAGTGATCCCACTCCTACAACTCAGGCACAACAACCCTACCACTCAGTATTCATCAAGACCTACACTCAGCCTTCAACAAGGCCTACACTCAGCCTTCAACAAGGCCTACACTCAGAGAAATGTATCTCCTGCACTCAGGCACACAAGCCCTACCACTCAGCCTTTATAATTATAGGCTTACAACTCAGATCCCTTAGGATCCTTCAAAAATAAAGAGTACAAGAATTAATAACCACAACTCTGATTGAGAAAGTAGAGTTGACTGGCTTCTTGATGAGTTCTTGAAAGAACTTTGTAGTGATCAACCTCCCTTGGCTTTCTTCAAAGCTTCTTGAATTAGAACACAGTAGGGTTGTATCTCTATGTAGTTGATCTTCAATCAACAGCTGACTTGAGAATCAGATCTCAATCTGAAACTTTCTTGTCAGCCTGGTTCAATAGCTGTCTTCTTAGAAGGAGCTTTCTCTCTCCAACTTCTTATATCTTCACTTGAAGGTGTTCTTCTGGTTTGTTGTTTCTCACTTCATTGATTGATATGTTCCTCTCACTCCTTCTGTTGAAGGAATAAGCCTTTATATAGGCTTTCTTTATGGTGATCAGCTGATCCGGTTTCTAACAAACTTCTGACAGCTCTGACAGTTGCAGTTGTCTGGTTGAAATGGCAGCTGTCAAGTCATCCAATCACTTCTTGAAAACTCTGTCACTGTCTGAAAGTGTCGAGACAGATAGTCTTTATGTGTCGACACAAATAGACCAAGTGTCGACACAAGTAGACTAAGTGTCGACACTAGCCTTCATGGTGTCGACACAACTCCTTGTGTTGTAGAAACTGCTTCTTGACACTGCTTCTTCAGAATATGTCGACACTGATCCTGAGTGTCGACACAAGTCCTTCTTCTTCAATACTTAGTTGATTTCTGCTAAGTGTCGACACAACTCCTTTGTGTCGACACATCCTCTTGTGTTGAAACTTGCTAAGTGTCGACACATCTTCTTTGTGTCGACACATACCTTCTGTGTTGAAACTTTTGCTGAGTGTCGACACATCTCCTTTGTGTCGACATATTCTTCATGTGTTGAGACTTTTGTTGAGTGTCGACACATCCTTTGTGTCGACACTTGTACTTGAACTTTGTTGAAGTTTGCTGAGTGTCGACACAACCTCTTAGTGTCGACACTTGTACTTGAACTTTGTTGATGTTTTGTTGAGTGTCGACACAGCCTCCTAGTGTCGACACTTGTACTTGAACTTTGTTGATGTTTTGCTGAGTGTCGACACAGCCTCCTAGTGTCGACACTTTTGATGTCGACAAAGTTCCTCTGGGTGTCGACACTGCTTCTAAGTGTCGACACTGATTCTTTAGACATTTCTTCATTGTGTGTCGACATAATCTATATGTGTCGACACTTTCCTTCTGGTGTCAACTCTGCCTTCCTGGTTTCGACACAATTACTCCAAGTATCGACACTGCTTCTCTAGGTGTTGACACAAGACTTCTTAAGTGTCGACACTTTTCTTCTAGGTGTCGACACATGGACTTAGAAACTTTTCCTGCAAACCTGCAGTTACTTAACCTGCACAAAGAAACTCAAAGCACATCAAATACGCCTTAATGTATATCATTGAGTAGGGTGATGCTTCTTCAAATCAGGTATATATATTCCAATGTACCCAACAATCTCCCCCTCTTTAGAGAAGTCATAACCCTTAGTCAATGATATACATCATACATAACAAATTCTCAGTATGATGTAAAACAATAATATATGACAGGGAAAATACTTAAACATGCATAAACAGAACATGTATATACCATTAGCTCAGAATAATTAATGTAATAGATGAACATATAATATTGTTCTTACAAATTCCAACATTTTCATTAGTCAAAAGTTTATATAGAATTTTAATACAAATGATTACAACTTGTAAACTAAAGAAAATGCTATCCTAAGGCTGCTCTGGCTCCTTGATTACAATCCCTTTTCCAGATTGAATCTTTGCTTGAACTTGAGCTTCAGTGTCATCAGCAGCAGCATGATTCTTCCCATTAAGATCTTTCTTTTTCAACTCTTCAGCCTTTATCTTCTGCCTTTCAAAATAGTGATAAGGCTTGAGAAAATACTTGCTAGGCTCCTGTGCATTAGGAGGTAGTTTTCCCAGTTTAGCCTTTCTTCTATATTGTACAATGGCCTCTTGCCTATTCTCATGCTTCCTCCACTCCAGGTCAGAATACCACTTGCCTCTATCCAGGACATTGTCCTTAGCAGCCTTCCATGCAGTCAAGATGATATTCCTGTAAGTGAGGCTACATTGTTCAAAATCAGGTCTCAATTCAGCTTGCTCTCTGAATCGTTTCTTAGACAATTGAGCCTCTTGTTCCTTTAATAAGGCCTCTTGCTCTTTGAGTATTGCCTTTGGCATAGGCTGAACAACTTTCTCTATGATGACATTCTGATTTCCCTCAGGAGGACTATACATAGATTGTATTTCTTGATGTATCATGTCAAAGTCTGGTGGAGGGTATATCACCTGAGCTACTTCAGCCTGCTCTCCTCCAAAGTACGCAGGATTGATTACAGACTCTGCAATATTGTCATCATCACATAAGGGTGGATATCCAAGGGTGGCTCTGATGGAATTCGAAATCCATTTGGCATGATCAGAGCCTACCTTGACTAATACCCTCTCCCCCTTTATGACTTCTCTCTCTATATGATCCCTAAGATCATCTTTCTGGAACCTGATCTGGGCATTCAGATAGTTTACTCCATCCTTATAGAAAGGTTTTAACCTTTGGAGCTTGTCAGTAATTGCCTTTTGAGAGTCTTCAATGGAAGTTTTAACAGCAGTTAAGCTCTCTTGCAATTGCTTGTCAAATTCAGACTTGGCAGTAGCACTTGCTGCAGTTTGAGTAGTAGCTATATTCTTCATTTCAGTTACTATGACATTATGAGAATCTGTCAAATTATCATTCATCCTTATCTGGTTTTCCAGGACATAGCCGTGCTTAACTTCTAGCTCATCAAGTTTTGTCTTTATTTTCTCTTGATGTGTGGCCAGATAGACTACTGCATTTCCTCCCTTATGGAAACAATCAGTCATTTCCTTTTTGTTGAGATTTACTTCAAATCTGATAGATTTGATGTCTTGTGCAAGATCAAACTGCATGGATTTATTCCCTTCATCCACATATTTTTCTAGAGCTTGCCTCTGCTCATCCAGCTTGATTTGTAAATCCACCATCAGTGAACTATAATCAGTAGATGGGGCAGGCTATGGAGCAATTTTTTGTAGAGCTTTCTTATAGTTCTGGCTCCTTCTTTTGAAGACTTGGAACTTCCTCTTCTTGGCTCTAACAACCTCTTCATCCTCTGAAGCAGATGTGCTGACTATGTCTACTCTGTCTTTAGGACTAGGAGGTAACTCCTTCTCAGTCCTTTGTGGTTCCTCAGCATCCTTTGGCTTCTCAGTCTCTTGTGTAGCAGTTACCTTTACATTCTCCATATGCTCCCCCTCAATATTGATCTCCTCCCCCTCAGCAGCAGCTTTCTCTTTCTCAAAATCATTTTGTAGAAGATCAGGGAATAACTCTTCTAATGTAAATTCCTGTTGAGGAAGGGCTGGAGAATCTCTTATCTCATCAACCACTTGATCAGCAACAGATGTGTCCTCCATGACAACATCTTGGGGTTGAGGTTGTATCTGTGTTTGCTGATGAATATCAGGTAATAAATCAGTCAAAACTTATTCCTCAATAGTGAAATCTAATTGAGTAATTTCAGTGATTACCTCAAGTATGGTTTGGGTAGCCCTTTCACTCTCTAGTTGAGTTGGCTCTTCCACAAGTAGAGGCTCCCCTTGGATTGGATCCAGGTGAATTGGGCTAGCTGAGTGTAGCTCCCCCTGCCTCTGTGCATCTTCTTTTCTAGCTGGAGACTGTCCAGCATTTCCAGTATCTTCATCATCAGGAGTAAACACCACTTGCTCTTCAGAGCTGCTAGAGGATTCTTGAGCCACAATCGCTGTTTTCTTCTTCTTCTGGGTGTGTCCTTTACTGAAGATGACAGTGCCTTTGTCAACACTCTATCCCACCTAGAGAAAATTCTCATATCCATTTTCCTCATATGGTTAATCTTTGAACCTGTAGCTTGGTTCATCATATCTGGAATACTTCCAGCTAGGTGTAGACTCAGTATTAGACCCAGATTGGGCTTCTTCATACTTTCTTTTATCTTTTCAAACATAACTGCAGACCAATCAGTATCTAGTTTGAAAATAATCCTTGTCATCAAATTGAACATCTGAGCTGAAATTCTGTCATGTCCTCCAGGCTTGCTCAGGATGACCTTGCCAACTATCTCAGATAAGAATTTCCCTTGTATGTTCATCCCTTTTCTGTTGAAAACAGATCCAATTTTCAAATTGGAATCCAGTCCACACCATCTCAATGCCTCTCTAGTCTTAGAAGCAGATACATCTTCTTCCTCCTTTGTTCTTGGTAGTTGAAGTACTTTCCTTAGACTCTTTGGTGTGACCTTGATTTGGTCCCATGAACTCTGGATTTAATCTTGAGTCCAGAGTCGTCAAGTGAAGCTGCACTCAGAAATTCTAGGACCTCCTTCTTCCAGATCTTGATTGGTTCAGAAACAAGGTATTCCAGTCCAGTCTCAGCAATTAGGGTTACCACACCTTTGATTTCAGGTTCCGCGTCATCAAAGGCATGCCGCACGAGCTCATATCCTTCATTAACATTCTCTTCTAGCTTGGGCGCCATTAGGGTTTGAAGAAATTTTGAATTTGGAGAAGAGAGATGTCGACACACAAGTTTGGTCTTGAAACTTTGGTGAGCGTGTCGACAAACAATGGCGAAAACTTATTTATACCTTTCTAGAATCGAAGGTGAAAAGGCGCATCAAAATACTTAAATTGTGTCGACACTGTTGAAAAGTGTCGACACTTACTTATAATGTCTCGACAACTATGTGTCGACACAAGTATAGTCGACAGAATATATGTGTCGACACTTGTATATGTGTCGACACCACTTAGCTCGACACTTAGTCGAGACTCTACTAGACTAATTCTGTGTAAAGCCTAAGTGTCGACACCACCTTGGATGTGTCGACACCTACACTGCATGTGTCGACACAAATTCTCTGAAGTGTCGACACAGACTTCCTAGATGTGTCGACACCATTTTTCTGAAATGTCGACACCACTTCTATGTGTCGACACAGACAACTCTGTGTGTCGACATCATTTTACTTAGCCAATTTTTGTAAACTATTCTAAGTTTATCATCCCTAATTGAATTTTGAATTTATTGAATTTGGTTTCATCTAAGGGCTTAGTATACATATCAGCTAGCTGATTATCTGTATTAATATATTCTAGTGAAATATCTCCTTTTTCCACATGTTTTCTTAGAAAATGGTATTTTATTTCTATGTGCTTAGTCCTACTATGGGAGACATGATTATTTGCAATAGAAATAACACTTGTAGAATCACAAAATAAAGGTGTTCTACTTACTTGAATACCATAATCTTCTAGCTGGTGTTGAATCCATAGAAGTTGAGCACAGCAACTTCCTGCAGCAACATACTCTGATTCTGCTGTGGAGATAGCCACACTTGTTTGTTTCTTGCTACTCCATGATATCAGCCTTCCATCTAGGAATTGACAGGTACTTGTTGTACTTTTCCTATCTTCCTTGCATCCTGCAAAATCTGCATCTGAATAACCTGTCAGTTCATAATCTCCATTCCTAGGGTACCAAAGGCCTAGATAAGGAGTGCCCTTAAGATATCTCAAAATTCTTTTGACTGCTGTCAAGTGAGATTCTTTAGGGCAAGCTTGGTACCTAGCACAGACACATGTAGCATACATGATATCTGGTCTACTAGCAGTCAAATATAGTAGGGAGCCAACTATCCCTCTATACAAAGTTTCATCTATAGGTTTCCCTGCATCATCTTTGTTTAAAGACATTGTTGACCCCATAGGAGTTTTCATGATAGTGGATGATTCCATACCATACTTCCTTATCAATTCTAGGGTGAACTTAGACTGACATATGGATAAACCATCCTTAGTCTGTCTAACTTGGAGACCCAAGAAGAACTTAAGTTCCCCCATACTGCTCATTTCAAATTGTCCTTACATTAGTTTTGCAAAATTTCTGCAAAGAATACTTTCTGTAGACCCAAATATGATGTCATCTACATATATTTGGACTAAGATTATCTTGCCTCTGGATTCCCTAAGGAATAGAGTCTTGTCTATTTTCCCCCTTGTGAATTTATTCTCAATGAGGAAACTAGACAGAGTTTCATACCAAGCCCTAGGGGCTTGTTTTAACCCATACAAAGCCTTCATAAGTCTATAAACATAATTAGGTTTAGTAGAATCAACAAAACCTGATGACTGTTCTACATAGACTTCTTCCTTCAGATTTCCATTCAGAAAAGCCAACTTAACATCCATTTGGTATACCTTGAACCCTTGGAATATTGCATAGGCAAGGAACATCCTTATTGCTTCCAGTCTTGCTACTGGAGCAAAGGTTTGATCAAAGTCAATACCTTCTTCCTGTCTATATCCTTTAGCAACTAGTCTAGCTTTGTTCTTTATAATTACTCCATTTTCATCCAGCTTGTTCCTAAAGATCCACTTAGTTCCTATAATGTTGTGATCTTTTGGTTTAGGAACTAGCTCCCAGACTTTACATCTTTTGAACTGGTTCAGCTCCTCTTGCATTGCCTCAATCCAATGAGGGTCTAGGATTGCTTCTTCAAATTTCTTTGACTCTACTTGGGATAGAAAGCTGGAGTAGAGAACTGAACTTAGATTCTTGCTCCTTATTTGTACCCCTTGTCTGAGATCTCCAATAATTTGATTGGTTGGATGATCTTTTAAATGCCTATTTGCTGGAGGCAGCCTGTCTTCTGGTTGTACACCTTCAGCTTCTTCATTCAGCAGCTCCTCTTGGTCTTCTTCAGCAACAGGAGTATCTTGTACTCCCCCTGGACAGCAGCCACTATCATCCACTTGCTGACTTGCAGTAGAACCTTCTTCAATAGAAAGCTTGTTCATCTTCTCAGTCACACCTGTAGAGCTACAAACACTTCTAGGCAATTCATTGTTAATGAGTCTAGCTTCATCAAAGACTACATGAACAGACTCTTCTACAACTTGAGTAGTCAAGTTGTAGACCATATAAGCCTTACTGTTGTTGCTGTACCCAAAAAAGATCCCCTCCTGGGTTTTGGCAGCAAACTTGGTTAAATAAGACTTACCATTGTTAAGGATATAGCATTTGCAACCAAAGATCCTGAAATAGGATAGATTTGGTTTTCTGCCCTTCACAATCTCATAGGGAGTCTTCTTGTGGCTCTTGGTGATAGTAGCCCTATTGATCAGATGACATGCAGTATTAACTGCCTCAGCCCAGAAATATTCTGGGAGAGATGTGTCACTCAACATGGTTCTACCAGCCTCTATCAAGGTTCTATTTTTTCCTTTCAGCAATACCATTTTGCTGAGTTGTTCTTGGTGAGGAAAATTCCTGAAATATCCCAAACTCTTCACATAGCTTTGTCATACTATCAGACTAGAATTCAGTACCATGGTCACTTCTTATTTTGACCACTGTACTGTCTAACTCATTCTGAATTTGTTTGACAAAACTATAAAAGATACTAGGAGTTTCAGATTTTTGCCTTAGGAAGAATACCCAGGAAAACTTTGAATAATCATCTACAACCAAAAATGTGTAGACCTTCCTACCTAGGCTGTGAACTGGCATAGGACCAAAAAGATCCATATGCAAGAGGTATAGGCACCTCACAGCATCTTTGTTCTCAACGCTATTAAAGGTGGAATTGGTCTGCTTGCCCTTTTGACAAGCTGAGCATATCCCATCCTTTATACACTTAACCTGAGGACCATTCCTCACTAACTCTTTGCTAAAAGTTGGCCAATTGTCTTATAGTTAACATGAGCCAGCCTCTTGTGCCATTTAACACAATGTGAGACTCTTTCATCAGCTACAAGACAAATAGGAGAAGCATTGTTCTCACACATAATGTCTAGACAATAGACATTTCTCTTCCTATATCCTGTCAGAATGATCTTTAGATCACTTGACCTAGTGATATGACAACCATCTTTGACAAATGAGATGTCATATCCTAAATCACTCAACTGACTTATGCTAATGAGGTTATGTTTCAAACCCTTTACATAAGCCACTTGAGTAATTGTAATTAGGTTACTAGAAATGTTACCAAAGCCTTTGATGATTCCTTTTTCAGAACCACCAAAGGTAACTTTAGGACCATCTTTGATTGGTGTATAGTTCTTCAGCAATCCCCTAGTTCCAGTTATGTGCCTTGAACATCCACTGTCCAAGTACCATATTTGGGCATGGCCACTTGGACTCTCCTACAAAACAGATTACTTAACCTTAGAACCCAAATAATTCTTGGGTCCTTGGTGCAAGTTAGTCTGACTCTTAACAAAATTACCTGTAGCTTTTCTAGCAGGCAGTTTGCTACTCACTTGGCACTTGAATTATGCCAACAATCTATGACAAAGTGGCCTACCTTGCCACAACACCAGCACTCAAATCTGTTGTACCTTTGTTTAGGTACAACCCTGGCTATTTTATCTACAGCAGGCTTCTTGTTGAGTACTGAGGCTTTGCCCTTAGACTTGGACTGTACAGTCCTGGCAGGTTTTGTAAACCCCAATCCAGTTTTACCCTTATGAGGTACAAACTCATCTATCAAAGGTAGAACAGATTTTGGTTTAGAGAAACTTGCTACAATATCTCTATCCTTCTGAAGACTAATCTCCAGATTTCTAATTTGATCATTTTTAAATGTAATAGTCCCCATCTGAATAACTGTAATATTCTTCAGTCTGGCTATTTCATTTAATTTCTGATCTAATAACTTGTCAAAATCTATTGCAGCCACTTTAAGACTAGCAATCTCCTTAGCCTGAGTCTTGGCCAAGAGTTTGCTTTTCTTCAAAGCCTGCAACAATACTCTATATTCATCAATAAACTGATGAATGTCTCCTTCTAATTCAGATCCACTCACATCACTTGATGCTGATGTATCTGATTCTGATCCAGCACTAGAAATTGAACTTGAAGAACAATTTTGTACCTGACTAGGTCCAAGTTGATCCTGGATTTTATCTCCTTCTGATAAGGCCATCAGTCCCTTGCACTGAATGTCCTCCTGCTCATAAATTGAGTTCATTAGCTGCATGAACTCATTTTCTTCTTCTTCAGCAAACAAGCCAATATAGGCTTCAACTTCTGAATCTGTTTCTGAAGATGATATATCAGTCAGACTTTTATCCTTCTTGGCAACAAATGACCTTTCCTTTTTGCCCTTGAACTGTGTCTTTTTCTTGTCAGTGGACTCTTTCCTCTTTTCTGGACAATTAGCTATTACATGTCCTTGTCTATTGCAACAATAACAAACTATTTTTGAGGATGTAGTGTTACTAGACTTGGGCTTTCTTCTATCATTCCTTGATGACTTCCTTTTTTGGTAATAGTCATCCTTTGTCTGTGAAGTGGATGGCTTGGACCTCCACTGCTTATTCTTTAGCAACTTCTAAAAGTGCCTAGTAAATGCAGCAAAGTCTTTATCACTTTCACTGCTTTCTGACTTCTTGCTATCTGAAGTATCTGATACTGTCTCAACAACTATTTGTGATGGAGATGGAGACTTGCTTCTATATTTCTTAGTGGCTTCAGTCTTGAAGGCCACAGCTCTTTCTTTGTGCTCCACCCTAGTAGTCTTTTCTTCCTCCTTCCTTACCATTAACTGCATCTCATAAGATAACAGTTTTCCAAACAATGTTGGAGGAGGTATATCAGCTAGTTTGGTCATTTCCCTTATGGCACAAATCTTAGTATCCCAGTCCTTTATCAGGGATCTCAAGAACTTATCATTCAATTCATAATTGCTGAACTCTCTTCCATAGGACATCAATTCATTGACAATCCTATAGAATTTCTTGTAGCATTCAGTTATGCTATCAGACCTTCCTTGTCTGAAGCTTTCATACTCTTGATTTAATAAAGACTTCCTATCTTGTCTTACCTCTTCTGATCCTTCCATATAGACTATCAGTGTGTACCACATTTCTTTTGATGTTTTACAATGAATCAGATTCTGAAATGTGGCATCATCAATTGCACTTACAATAATATTCTGGGCCCTCTTGTCCATAATGGCCAGAATTATTTCATCCTTGGTCATTTCTGAATAGTCTTTGGGTGTTCTCTGATTGGCATCTAGAACAGATACTTTCATTGACACATATGGCCCTTCTTTAACAGTAATATATATTCTTGGGACTGAGGCTTCCATAAAAAAGTCTAACCCTTTCTTTCCAAATGCCAAAGATCTCCTTTTGCAGATTGGCAACTTCATGGATCCTAGCTCTTTGTGATTCTCAGTTGAACTCATTTTCTTGATTCTTGATTATACTGATTCTGCCTACAGGATCTTTTATCAGACTGTTATGTCCTTTTTGAGCGACCTCGCTTTGATACCACTTGAAAGAACTAGTGCCTAAACACCTAGAGGGGGGGGGTGAATAGGTGCACTTAATCTTTTTAAAATTTTAAGGCAGAAATATAGTATAGTAATTGCAATTCACAGCACAGATAACACAACAATCACACAAGCATACAATCACAGAGAGCACACAGGATTTATAGTGGTTCCCCAAGGTCTGGGTACACCCACTTTCCCCCTTCACCTATCTAGTGGTGTACTAGATTCGGCCTAACTTCTCCACTTCTCATCAGATCCTCATATCTTACAACTCAGAACCCCAAATAGGTTCCTACAGCTCAGAGTGATCCCACTCCTACAACTCAGGCACAACAACCCTACCACTCAGTCTTCACTAAGACCTACACTCAGCCTTCAACAAGGCCTACACTCAGCCTTCAACAAGGCCTACACTCAGAGAAATGTATCTCCTACACTCAGGCACACAAGCCCTACCACTCAGCCTTTATAATTATAGGCTTACAACTCAGATCTCTTAGGATCCTACAAAAATAAAGAGTACAAGAATTAATAACCATAACTCTAATTGAGAAAGTAGAGTTGATTGGCTTCTTGATGAGTTCTTGAAAGAACTTTGCAGAGATCAACCTCCCTTGGCTTTCTTCAAAGCATCTTGAATTAGAACACAGTAGGGTTGTATCTCTATGCAGATGATCTTCAATCAACTGCTGACTTGAGAATCATATCTCAATCTGAAACTTTCTTGTCAGCCTGGTTCAATAGCTATCTTCTTAGAAGGAGCTTTCTCTTTCCAACTTCTTAGATCTTCACTTGAAGGTCTTCTTCTGGTTTGTTGTTTCTCACTTCATTGATTGCTATGTTCCTCTCACTCCTTCTGTTGAAGGAATAAGCCTTTATATAGGCTTTCTTCATGGTGACCGGCTGATCCGGTTTCTAACAAACTTCTGACAGCTCTGACAGTAGCAGTTGACCGGTTGAAATGGCAGTTGTCAAGTCATCCAGTCACTTCTTGAAAACTCTGTCACTGTCAGAAAGTATCGAGACAGATAGTCTTTATGTGTCGACACAAATAGACCAAGTGTCGACACAAGTAGTGTACTAAGGTCGACACTAGCCTTCATGGTGTCAACACAACTCCTTGTGTTGTAGAAACTGCTTCTTGACACTGCTTCTTCAGAATATGTCAACACTGATCCTGAGTGTCGACACAAGTCCTTCTTCTTCAATACTTAGTTGATTTCTACTAAGTGTCGACACAACTCCTTTGTGTCGACACATCCTCTTGTGTTGAAACTTGCTAAGTGTCGACACATCTTCTTTGTGTCGACACATGCCTTCTGTATTGAAACTTTTGCTGAGTGTCGACACATCTCCTTTGTGTCGACACATTCTTCATGTGTTGAGACTTTTGCAGAGTGTCGACACAGCCTTTGTGTCGATACTTGTACTTGAACTTTGTTGAAGTTTGCTGAGTGTCGACACAGCCTCCTAGTGTCGACACTTGTACTTGAACTTTGTTGATGTTTTGCTGAGTGTCGACACATCCTCCTAGTGTCGACACCTGTACTTGAACTTTGTTGATGTTTTGCTGAGTGTCGACACAACCTCCTAGTGTCGACACTTTTGATGTCGACAAAGTTCCTCTGGGTGTCGACACTGCTTCTAAGTGTCGACACTGATTCTTTAGACATTTCTTCATTGTGTGTCGACACAATCTGTATGTGTCAACACTTTCCTTCTGGTGTCGACTCTGCCTTCCTGGTGTCGACACAATTACTCCAAGTGTCGACACTGCTTCTCTAGGTGTCGACACAAGCCTTCTTAAGTGTCGACACTTTTCTTCCGGGTGTCGACACATGGACTTAGAAACCTTTCCTACAAACCTGCAGTTACTTAACCTGCACAAAGAAACTCAAAGCACATCAAATACACCTTGATGTATATCATTGAGTAGGGTGAGGCTTCTTCAAATCAGGTACATATATTCCAATGTACCCAACATCGCCCCACCAGGCCACGGAGCACGGGGCAAGGGGCGAGACCCATCCTCCCGCCCGGTCTCGCCCCGCCAGGCCGCCGAGCAGGGGGGCAGGGGCGATACCCCGGACCCCGGCCGGTCCCTGCTCCCACCTCGCACTTATTAGGTCGGGGCGGGTGCCAGCCAACTTGTCGCACCCGCCCCCCCAAAAAAGGGCCACTGGGGGGAGGTAGATTTTTCCTCCCCCTACTAGTATATTCCAAGGGCTAGGCCAAAATTGACCACAAAAGGTGCTAAACTCATCCAAAAGCTTAAAACCCAAAACCTGCGAATACGGGGTTGTACACAATCCCCACTCTTTTCGAGGTTGGCACAAGCTCGAAAGAAACATCCAATCCAACGTATTCGCTAAGTGTAATTTTCTAACGCGCCTCTCCAGGGAGTCAACCTGGCATGCCAGCTGATGGGATCCTGGGTGGCGAGACCCCCTCCGGGTAAAAAAACACTCAGCCTCTACGAGAGGTATCACCGGCCCTGCCCAGCTAGTGAGAGCCTGGGCAGCGGGACCGTCTCGGAGCAAACGAGAACTATGGAATCCACAAGAGATACCACCTGTCCTGCCAGCTAGTGAGATCCTGGCAGCGGGACCGTCTCGGAGAAAAAAGGATAGGGGCATCCACGAGAGGTACCACCGGCCCTGCCAGCTAGTGAGAGCCTCACAGTGGGACCGTCTCGGAGCAAAGAGAACGGGGGCATCCACGAGAGGTACCACCGGCCCTACCAGCTAGTGAGAGCCAGACAGTGGGACGTCTCGGAGCCAATAGAACGAGGGCATCCACGAGAGGTACCACCAGCCCTGCCAGCTAGTGAGAGCCTGACAGCGGGACCGTCTCAGAGCAAAGAGAATGGGGGCATCCACGAGAGGTACCACCAACCCTGCCAGCTAGTGAGAGCCTGATAGCGGGACCATCTCGTAGAAAAGAGAACGGGGGCATCCACGAGAGGTATCACCGGCCCTGCCAGCTAGTGAGATCCTGGTAGCGGGACCGTCTCGGAGCAAAAAGGGCAGGGGCATCCACTAGAGGTACCACCGGCCCTGCCAGCTAGTGAGAGCCTGACAGCGGGACCGTATCAGAGCAAAGAGAATGGGGGCATCCACGAGAGGTACCACCGACCCTGCCAGCTAGTGAGAGCTGACAGCGGACCATCTCAGAGCCAAGATAATGGGGGCATCCACGAGAGGTACCACCGGCCCTGCCAGGTAGTGAGAGCCTGGCAGCGGCACTGAAAGATAATAGTTGCCAACCTAAATCACCTAGAGGGGGGTGAATAGGTGAGTTGTGCGTATTTTTGCGAAATAAAAAAAATCACAACCAAAGCACAGATCTATCTACCAAACAAGCAAACACAGACGAGGCAAGATATAAAGTGGTTCCCCAGCCTTGGGTACATCCACTTTCCCTCACCGATCTAGCAATATACTAGACTCGGCTACTCCACTATCTCGGATTGGAAAACAATCCTACCCTCGGAACAAGGTTTCTACAAACTCGATCCATAAACGGATCTACACTCGGAAGACGAAACTTCCTACAATCTCAAAGTTGAAAAACCCCTACACACGGAGAAATCTTTTCCTACAAAAATGAAATACAACAGTACAGAAATACAAACAGTAAATTATTTGGTTCAGATCTGCAACAGAAAATCAGAAAATTCTTCTTCTAGGCGTGCGGCTTTATCAGAATATTGAAGAAGAATTTCGGCAAGATCAGATCTGGAACTTCTCGACTTTACACGATCGAAAGAGTAGATGAAGCGTTGAGCGGAGATCTCGATCTGTAGAGTCTTCTTAATCTGAATTCTCTGAAAAGAAGAAACCCTAGCCGGTCAGAAATTAGCGATGGCGGCGGTGGCGAGTTTCCGTCTTGCAGAGAGAGAGAGAGGAGACAGAATTCTTTTGGAAAGAGACGACTACAAAAATTTCTTAGAATGATTTTTTTTTTTGAAAACTTAGGGTTTGTCGGTTTGACAAGACCTTTTATAGGAGACAAGAAGATTAGACTTAAATGATTCATAAAGAGAAAGACACGTGGACCAATCACGTCAGAGTTTAAGAAAAAGACCGTTAGGTCTGGACTTAAGGAATTTCAGAAAATGGTCAAAGTAAATTACTCGAGTCAAGCAGGACTACTCGAGTATATGCAGCACACACTCTCGAGTAGGTAGAGAGTGACTACTCGAGTACATGAGAAAACTTACTCGGGAGAAAAAGAAATCATTACTCGAGTACATGAGTCAACGTACTACTACTCAAGTAAATAAGAATGAGAGGACTCAGTTACTCGAGTAATAGAAATGACTTACTCGAGTACTTAAGTACTTACACGAGAGGTGGAGTATATTATCCGAGTTCAAGAAGTACTACTCAAGTATATAAAAATGCACTACTCGAGTATATAATAGACTATTCGAGACAAACACTCGGAAAATTTCTGGAACAGGAAAAAATGAACTACTCGAGTATGTAACATGAACTACTCGAGACAGAATGATCTACTCGAGTATACAACATGAACTACTCGAGTAAATCACTTAGTGAAGTTTTCCTGGAATAGAATTCTGGATTACACGAGTAAAAGCATTTGACTACTCGAGTAGTAGATGAACTACTCAAGTATATGAGTTTAGACTACTCGAGTAACTAGGAACTACACGAGAGTCTGAATACCATTAACTCGAGATGGAGGATAGAACTACTCAAGTATATATGATACTACTCGAGTATTTCACTTAGACAAATTTGAGAAGAGAAAATCTGATAACTCGAGAGATAAGAGGAAATTACTCGAGTATACAAGATGAATTACTCGAGATCTATAATTGGACTACTCGAGTACATCTTAACTACTCGAGTAAGTGAATTACTACTCGAGTATAAACTCAGTAACTTACTCAAGTAAGGAGGTACTCGAGTACTTTACTTAGGAAAAATATTTTCTGACAGATTTTCTTCTTCTAAGGGAAATCAGCATCAAGTCTTTTCACATAGTCCTAGAGCTTGAATATGAAGTGTATCCCAATAGAGAGGCTACACATGAGTCAACACTTTGGAACACACAATGAGGGATTACATTGTATGGTCCTGTGTTTGGTGACCCATTGTAGACTGACATTGGTCTACACTTCCCATTAGAATCCTGCAAACACATAACTCAAACCAAGCATCAAATACAACTTAATTCATCTTAGTTCAAGGTGACTTCATCAAATCTGGGTTAGTATGGATACAATACCCAACAATCTCCCCTATTTGTAAAAGTCAGAACCCTTTACACTAAGGTGAATTATGGACATAAAATGAATGCTAAGTAATAAAGCAGTGTAAGCAAACAAGGAACTATGAAAAAGATAATGAGATCTAAAACATTGAATTATATAAATAGGATTATCTAGAAATATAATTAACAACTAAAATCTACTTCCATAGCTCATGAGTCTTTTGGGCTAGCTCTGATGATGTTGCTTGTCTTGTTTCTCTTGCTGTCTTCTCTCATAGCAGTAGGGTTTAGGATAATATTTGGGTGGTCTGGGAGGAGAGATGGATTATTTCTTCCATATTCTCTGTCATAGATTCTCCTTTTGGTCATGGACTTCTCATACAACTCCCATTCATGGGAACTGTAGTGAATGTTTTTGCTTTCATGGAAGTCCAGAACTAACTTGAGGTTTCCAGGATGAGAGACTTGAAGTAGGAGACCATACCTCAGCATGTTTAGGATCTTTAGCAGGAACAGACTTGCTAGCAGAAGGACCTTCACCATATTTTCTTTTCTTCTTGTAAGTCAGTATCTCAGGAGGGGCTTTGAGAAAGATATCAGCAGGATCATCTTCCCAATCCTGAGCATAAGAATCTGGAAGAGCAACAGAATCACCAGGCCTAGGAGAAAATGTGGGTTGCAGAGGAGGAGCAGGAGTAGGAGCATCAGTAGCAGCTAGTGGTTCAGGTGATGAGGAATAATGTTAGGATCAGCAACAAATTCTGGCAGAATCTGGTTGTGCATCCAAACAGCAATATCATAAGTGTGGAATTTGACACTCTGTATCTGAGCTAGAACATCATCATGGATCTCTTTAACTTGGCTTCCCATACTTATTTCTGGATTGCATCAGATTTTTCTAAATATTCTTTTACCAACTTCTCCCCCTTTCTGACTTCAACAGATAGCTGGGAGATGACATCATCTTTGAAAGTTCCAACTTCCTCATAAATCTTCATCTTGTTGTTTTCAGCCCTTTTGTCTAGTTCCATTTGATTGTTGGTAAGAGTCAGGCCTTCCTCCATAACCTGTCCAACACTGGTGATGTGTGGTCTAAGGATTTGCCACCAATCTGGAGGAGATGTTTGAGCGATTAGTATTGTGCTGGATCTCAGCAAATCCTCCGCTCACCTCAGTTTCTAGAGCAGATTACTTTGTCTGTGACAATCTTGAGACAAGTATCAAAGTATGTTTTCTGATTGTGAAGATGTGTTGAAATTTGTGAAGTGGAAGTGTTGACGGGACAGGCCGGGCGGCCTGGGCGGACAGCTTTGGCGGACTAGGCGGACTGGGCGGATTGTGATGTGCGGCCTATTGGAAGGTCTAGTGGAAGCCGGTTGTTCTTCTGAGCGGTTTGCACGGGTGAAGTCCGCGGACTATGCGTCCCTGGTTTCTACGGATAGGGCGTTTGCTGATTGGATTTGCCAAGGAGCGGCCTGAGCTGAGCGATAGAGGCTTGCAGACTGGTGCTTGCTCAGTGGCCGTGATGCAAGCTTGTGCTAATAGGGTGTTTGGCTCATGTTCGCGGGAAGCTTTCGGACTGGCGTGTCCGCGGTGTGGGCTATTACAGACTGGGCTTAGAGCTTGGCTGAGGCCTTGTCGAGATCTGGTGGCATAGCAGGGGCTTTGCTGTGGAGGTCTTTGGCGGACTATGTTTGGAGTCTGGGAGATGGATGCTGCGATGGGGCAGGAGTGCGAGGAGTTTGCGGACTGCTGGCGGTCTGAACTTTGGTGTTTGGCAGATGGGTGTTTGCGTCCGCCATGCTCGCATTGTCCTTGATGGCTTTTGGACTTGGTCACACTTTGTGCCAAGTTCGTGGTGTCCGCCGTATCCGTCAAGTCCGCTGTGACCGGGCGGACTGTTGCTATCTGCCTTTGGTCGTGGCTTATGGCGGATTGAGGCTTGAGTCTTGCGGACTACCTCGGGTTGTGCGGACAGCCATTGAAGGGGGTTGCTGTCCTGCAGTGTATCTGAAGCTTTGCGGGCTGATGCCTTGTCCGCATAGCTTGGGCGGACGTAGAGGGTTCGCCAATGTTGCCTTGCTCCTGGCGGTTTTCCTGGTATCCGCTAAGTCCAAGCGGACTCGCGGATGGTGATTTGCTATCGCGCGGGCTAGGGCGGTGTCGCTATCTCTAGGGCGGTGACCACACTCCTCTCCTCGCCTATAAATAGGACCCCCCTGGCACATCTACAGTAACTTGAGTGAACAGTAAGTTGGGTTAGGCAAGGAGCTGCGGTCTGAGTTTGTCTGTCCGCGCGGATTGATTCAGTGCTGACGTTTGTTGTGTGCAGGTCGCGCGGATAACTTCAACGAGCCAGGAGTTTGGCTTTGACTTCGGTCAAGTACTTGGAAGTGTGCGGTCTCTGCGAATTCTGCAGGAGGTCGCTCTGCGGCTTGTCAGCTCTGTTTCATCTTTGCCAGTGTCAATAACCTGTCCGTCGGCTTCAGGCGGGTAGGGGGTGCTCCTCAGGTCAGCTTCAACAGGAAACGAATAACGGTGTGTCCGCGCGGCCTCGCAGCTTCGGCGACTCCGTGGCTATTCGGCGGATTGCAGCTTAAGTTCGGGCGATCTCAGCGGACTCGGCGACCTCTAGGCGGTCTT